>OZ024743.1:253377285-253429785 GCA_964016885.1 Eledone cirrhosa | reverse complement strand
CCTTATGCATATTAACGGCTGAGTAGCCCAATTTGCATATCGAGTGGGTTAATCGGCCGGGTGCACCGAAAACAAACGAATTTGACTGCTATTTCTAGTTGTCGAATACCTATTCACGCCACTGAAACGAAACCGCTATCTTGTGTGGACGCAACACGTGGTGACGGCTAGTTGACGATTTGAACTCACTCTGTAAGGACGAATAGCTGGAAATTATTACCTGTTTGCTTGTTGACAATCCAATAATATCCACTATGCGTAACTTACCATCTGATTAATTGGTGAAATATATTTCTTTAATGGGATATATACAAGGAAAGGTTAATCACTCTTAAAGGTAAATATTACCTATACTGGCTATGCGTGGTTACACGCGAGCACAAATTATCTCCTGTGATCATTCATGTATATTTATATGTTAATCAATCTCTAGTTATTATAATATGTTCAGATTTATCTTTGAGCTCAAATTCCCAGGATATATGGCGCATGCATTATGACATGACACCCATGATTTCGATTTAGATTAAATTCATTTAATTTATTTTATCGTAATTTTGGATTTAGATGTATATATACGGCTCCTTAATTGTAGAGCTATTTCTGTTGAAGAGAATTTGACTGCTATTTCTAGTTGTCGAATACCTATTCACGCCACTGAAATGAAACCACTATCTTGTGTGGACGCAACACGTGGTGACGGCTAGTTGAAGATTTGAACTTACTCTGTAAGGACGAATAGCTGGAAATTATTACACTTTCCTTGTTGACAATCCAATAATATCCACTATCCGTGACTTATCATCTGATTAATTGGTGAAATATATTTTTTTAATGGGATATATACAAGGAAAGGTTAATCACTCTTAAAGGTAAATACTACCTATACTAGCTATGCGTGGTTACACGCGAGCAAAAATTATCTCCTGTGATTATTCATGTATATTTATATGTTAATCAACCTCTAGTTATTATATATATATAGTTGTGTGTGTGAATGCGTGTATGTGTGTGTGTGTGCCTGTGTGTGTGTGTATACATATGTATATTTTCCTATATATATGTATATATACATATATATATATATATATGTATGTGTGCGTGTGTGTGTATGTGTGTGCGTGTGTGTGTATCGATCTGTATATTTTCCTCTATATATATGTATATATACATATATATACGTGTGTGTGTGGATACATATGTATATTTTTCTATATATATGTATATATATATATATATATATATATATATATAAAGAATGAGAGAGAGAGGGAGGGGGTGCAACTATGTTCATATGTTGTCGGGGTTTTTTTCTGATTAAAAAAGAATTCGAAGATATACTTTGCCATTTCTAGGAAGAAATGTTCCAATTCAACAAAAAAAATCAATCTCCTCGTCTTTTTCAATACGCCACTTGTACATACACAGGCGTCGTATAATTGTGTGTGTATATGACTATATATGTCTATATATTTAGATACATATATGTATGTGTGCGTATATATACACATATATATATATATTCTCGTAACTGACGTTAGATAGGGAATATATATATATATCAATGTGTACACAGACATTGATTTTATATGTTGTGTATGTGGATATATATATATATATACACTTGCATAAACGTACGCACACACATACAAAGTTGTATAAAAACAGTCGTTGTTCCTTCTTTACGTATGTATATTTTATATCAAATAATATTGCAGCCCGTGTCGGTCGGTTATGAGAACATTTACAACTAGACTTTCAAATTACACACTATTAGGAAACGGCTGCCAATCTATCAAACTACACGAGGAGTTTAATCAAAATACCTTTCTCTTATGAATAACAATAACATCGAACATATAAGTAGCAAAATAATAAAAAAAAAAACGGATTTCTTCATATTTTATTACAACTAATCTTAAAATAAAGAAACGAGAATCGACAAATCAGTGTTGGAGGATTATATGACAATAGCACCATTGTCAGAAGATTCTCCATTTATCTTCTGCTGCTGCAGAAAATAAATATTAATATATGAAGTTGGTAAAAATTATTTTATTTTATCTAGAAGTTTCGTTTGAATCTTAGAGAAAACTCTAGAAAATTCTAAGCATTTCAGGAAGGAAAATAAATCGTAGGAATGTAGGAAAAGACTTTTAATATATCAAAATTGGCCACATTATTATTGTTGGCATTGTTAAGTATTATTATTATTATTATTAATTATTGTTATCATTATTGGTGGTATTTTTGATATTATAATTATTATCTTTATTATTTTTATTGTTGGTGTTATTTATGTTGAATGCCAACCTCCGTATAGAGAAGAAGATATGTAAATGTACACGTATATAGTAAAACAATGTCCTTTCAAATAAAGAATATATTTCCTTTCTCGTCTCTCTCTTCTCTAAACCAACATATTTAGTACTGATGATTATGTATATATATATATATATATAAATAAATATATTTATATATTTATACACACACACACACATATATATATATATATATATATATATATATATATATGTGTGTGTATGTGTGTGTGTGTGTGTGTGTGTGTGTTTGTATACACTTAGGAATTTTGACAATAACCCCTTTTGACCATTCAGTAAGTGGCTCTCCTTTATTCAAGATTACCATTCCAATTCCTGTCAGCTTCTCTATGATGTCTCCGTCGTGTTTTATGAGATCAGCTGGTATGGAATCTAGTCCAGGGTATTTGATATTTTTCTGAGCGTCGGTTGCCTTGCGCATTTCTTCTTTCGTTATATCACTAAGGAGTACCAATGAGTTACTGGTCTCAATTTCCATTCTATCATCAACTTATTAAGTAGATGTTGGGCTTGGCTGGTTTAGAGGTCGCATGAAGTGTTCCATCCATCGTTTTAACTGTTTTCGATGCCGTGAGGCTGGAGGAACCAGTGACCTGATATATACATCCAAATACATATATATGTGTGTGTAAGAGTGTGCGTGTGCATGTGTGTGTGTGTGTGTGTGTGTGTGTGTGTGTGTATGTGTGTGTGGATTCCATATACATCGGTATTTATTCGTTGCTCCATTGATAAGTAACTACATTTTGGAAGCAGTATTTTAAGAGTTATTTACATGTCTAGCTGTTCACACAATCAGGAAAATATTAGGAGGATGTGTGGGTATTAAGACCTTTCATCTCATGTACGAATGACCTATATACATACATGTGTAACTTACAGGGAATATATAACTTTTAATTGTAGTGAGTTGGTATACACGTACTGGTAACGTTTAAACAATGCCAGGTGAATGTAGAGAAAGTACTCTAGACATGTTATCAGGTCTGTTTGATGGAATTATTTAGTTGTCTGAACAAATATATTTTCAGACATGCAGGACTGTGATCTCTGGAAATGAGGAAAAATAGTTCTGTTGATCTCTACTAAAGAAGGTTAATTAAATTGAAGGATTATTGATTGGAGAGTACCATTATAGATACAGTAGATTACCAGGGAGCATTAGCTGAATAGTACTACTATAGAGTAACATTGTAGATTACTAGAACATTTTGGTTTAATAGTATTAACACTGTAGATGACTAGAGATAATTAGTTGGTGTGTAACACTGAACATTACTAGAGAGCATTGGCTGAAGCGTACCACTATCGAGTAACACAGTTGAATACTAGAGAACATTGATTGGAAAGTGTCACGGTAGATAACATTGTTTGGAGAGTAACATTGTAGATTACAACAGAGCATTGATTGGAGAGTAGCACTATAGCTTATATAGTAATGAATGTGTTTGGTGGATGTTATGAAGAACTGTCCATATATATACTGACAAACCCAGTAGGAACCTCTTTTGTTGTCATTAGTCCTCACAATTCCATGAACCTTTTGGGCTTATATAAATCAAGGTTGTAGACCACAGTTCTAGATTAACAGACGTAAACTTAACTGTGTCAAAACAGTATAGACAATTAGTCGTATAATCAGCTGTAGTGTTCACTACTTTATCGTAATTTTACAATATTTTGCATCAAAAATTGAGATTTATGACCATCTATTGTATCTTAGATAGATTAACTGAACTTGAAATTTACTTATCTTGTTTATGCCAAATTTCAAATGGCTATATTGGTGCCACAACCAAGAACTTGGTGTAAGGATGGGAGTGGCTAATGGTGAATAACTATTTACAACAAACAAAACAAGTTTGCCCAATCTTGGTATCTTTCCTTCAACACACTTACCCTTTCATGTGATCGACTTTACTAAGTCGTTGATACTAATGTATGAATTTCAAATAGAAATAATTATGTCTCCACAATCTTTGCTTTATCAATAATTCAATCTCAATGCAGCGGAACTTCATTGAATTGATAAATAAATTGTGATTGGGTCTGCTATTATTTCTACTTTTTGCTGTAAGTGATATCGCAAGATTTAAAAGATATTACTATGTTTTATATAGGCATGGGACATTGTTTTGCATCGAGAGGAAAATTGCTTTAACCCATTTCATACCATATTTATAATTAAATACATTACCTAGAATTTTCAAATCTTTCTAAAAATAATAACAACTTTGAAGTATTTTGTAATATAATGAAATTTATGATTATATTATACTATTTGGAACATAACTCAATAAGGATTCTTATATAAAACTGTGATGTAAGGCTTTTAGATAAATATAAACACTATAAAATGAAGAGATTTCTATTGTAAAGCCCGATTTTATTTCAGGCGATTTAGTACTAAACCATGCTAAAACTCTTGTTTAAATGTTGTACTCTATTGTTTGTAAATGAAAACATCCTGATGATTTTATTGTGGCACTTCGTCTACTGTTGTTCATTCCTTTGTTTCACCCTTTTGACACTAAGCCTTCTGAAACATCCTCTGGATTTACGATACACAATTTGTATATAGATCTAAAAACCTTTCAGCACAATTTTATGTAAGAACATTTCTTACTTTATATTCCAAACACCAGTTCAATAATGGCTTCTGCCTTAAGCACAAGGCCGCCAGAAAAATAAGGATCAGGACAAAGTTGACTAAATCAACCTTAGTACTTGGGTAAAAGGCAAAGTTAACATCGGTGGGATTTCAACTAAGAAATTAAAATTCAAAAACAAATACTGCTAAGTATTTTTCCGACATTCTAACCACCCTACAACCCACCACCATAACTCTGTCAATCCACCACGTTTATAAGGGAAACGTTCACTCAGTTATTAAATTCCTACAAATTCTTGAGTATCTTCAAATATGATGGGAAAAACAAAGGCAGTGTGTTTCATTAGCAATATGGTACAGAAAGTGTTAATGTTAGTCCCCCTCCCCCAAATATTCATAGTGGAACAAACTAATACAGTTACTTTGGTTCCTAGTTGACCTGAAGTTAGTTGTCAGTATCTGATGATCAGTGTGTACCGAAAGAGACATTTTATGAAATATATGAAATATTTGAAAAACAATAAGATTCTTGGTCAACTAAATCATATTGGCAGAAGTAATTCAATGTCAAGATACTGAGCAATATTGGAATAGAAATAAATAAATCTTTGAATAAATGCACATTTTAAAGTTCACCTGAGATTACGAGTACTTTACTTCTAACGATTACCATTAAAAATGTCAAATGTTATTTAAGATGACACCTGCGATTGATTGTTTTAAAGATAAGCCACCAATGTAGTTCACACGAACCTGCATACTTCTTAGTAAGTTTCCAAGATTGGAAAATGGTATTCTGTTTCGCATTTGACTTTGTCGTATCTGTTGTTTGTGTATCGCCCAGTACAGACGTTGGGGACCTTTTCAATGCAAAAAGCTAGCTTTAGCTTTGGAAAAAATATACACATTATAGGAGCTGAATAATTATTTATATACAAAAATACATTCAAGAAAATATAAATTTAGCTAACCTCTCTCTTTCTCAATGGAAATTATGGTTTTGAGTCTTATCTGAAAGTGTTTCGGTGTTGTCGTGGTCGACTTCTTCTTCTTTTTATCCTCCTCCTCCTCCTCCTCCTCCTCCTCATCATCATCATCATCATCATCATCATCATCATCATCATCATCATCATCATCATCATCATCATTCCTTCTTCCTCCCTCCTCCTTCTCCTCCTCCTTTTTTTCTTCTTCAACCACTAATTCCTGAGAGTGTCGTGGGGGTAGGGTCCTCAAACACTCTCTCCAGCAGGTCCTCCAAGAAGCAAACATTTCCAACTGATCCCGCTGGATCCCCAAGCGAGACCAGCTTAGCACATGAATGTTATCCAACCATCTTGCTCGCGTTCTATCCCTGGGTATCCTGCCAGTTGGTTTTGCCCGTAAAATCTCTCCAGCGATTCTTTCCCGAGACATACTAACCACATTCCCATAATATCGGATGCCTAACATATTATTATTATTATTGATGATAAAAATAATAATAATAATAATAATAATAATACTAATAATAATAATGATTTCTTTATTAACCACAAGGGTTTACATAAAGTAGACATTAAGGACAGTGCAGGACAATGCAGGACGGTACAAATGGGCATTTCTGCGTGTAAAAAAACAAAAACAGAGGATGTAACAAAAATAACAATGAAAATAACAATGAAAAATTCCCCAATAGGGGGGAGACTTCGGAGGGACATTTGTGGAGAAAGCCCAGTAAAAAGCCACAATGACCCTGACCACCAAGGCAAGTGCCCTCTCCCAGTTTTCCACCTTTAGTTTACAGATATATACTCAGAGTCGGCCCATTCACTCGGGCCATTCTTGCTTCTCTCACCCATCTTTCAACAAAATGCTGGGAAGAGAGCACTTCCTTCTCTACTCTGATTTTCCTTTTCAAATGAAATTTGAAAAAGTCAATCAGAGCATCACCGAAGAGGTAAGTGCTCGTCTTCAGCCCTTTCAAACGTGTCCACCATACTATCTCTTTCGCCATGGCCACCAGACAGATAAAAACTGCCTGCCCTTCCCGGCTAAAGGAGGAGGGCGGGGCAATCCTCACGATAGACTCAGATGATAGCTGGATCCGTCCTAAACGCGACAGCAGGTGTTCGACATAAACCCACAAGTCAGCAATTTTCGGACACTGGACGAGTGCGTGCAGGACGGTTTCGTCGCCCTGCGCGCATCTCGGACATGCCCGGCTGACGGCACCTCCATGCCTGTAGAGTTTATCCCGAACTGGCAAGGCTCCTCGGTAGCACTGCCAGGCCAGAGATTTCTGGAAGTTGTCCATAGGCCCTGGCCCGAAAGTTCTTCCGAAGAGATTGGCTAGTTGATTTTCGTCGACGCCTAGAGTTTCCCCAAGTACGTCGTCGCTCTTCCCCTCCACTAATCCTCTATAGAACGCCGAGGTGGAGTTTCCACCGATCACATTGTCCGATTGGTCGAGGGCTGTGAGCGCCTGAAGACATTCCAGTCTCCAGGCGCTCCCTCTCGGTCTTCGCTTGACCCAGGACTGCAGCTCCGTCAAGGAAACGAGCTGGGGAAAAACGCGTCTAGCAAACGGCGACCACACCTGATCACCGTCGAGGAAGAGGTGGAGATGTCGTAGCCTGAGCGCGTGCCTGCGCATCATCAGCCACGGCATGCCCAGCCCTCCACGTAGCGGGTGTTGACAACAGATGGACCGCCTGACCATCGGAGCACGTCCCTTCCACAAAAAGCGAAAGAGCAAACGCTCCAGCGCAGTCAGGCGAGGCTTAGGACAAGGTACGACGGTTAGGCGGTAGCAGATGACAGACGCGATGTACGCGTTAGCCACCTCCGCTCGACCTTTCAGGGATAGCTTCCTCTCCGCCCATTTCTGGGTGAGAGAAGCCACCCTGCTCGTCACCTCGTCCCAGTTTTTGTCCGTCTGGAGGTCCGGACCGAACCAGACCCCTAGCAATTTAACCGGTCCGTCCGTCCAGCGCCCGACGACGCTGTTGGACGGCATGGACCTGCCTCTCCAGGTGCCGAGCTGCAGGCCCACTGACTTTTCCTGGTTGATCATTGCTCCTGTCACCGCTTCGTATTCTCTTAGTGTAGTGCCGATCGCCTCGATGTGTTTGGCGTTCGACACCACTACGGTGACATCGTCGGCATATGCTGACACGGATCTTCCGCATCCTAGTTCGCGCGGGACTCCCCTCAACGTCTCCAGTTTGTGCAGTAATGGCTCGAGAGTCAATACGTACAAGAGGGACGAGAGGGGACATCCTTGGCGGACCGAGCGCATGATGTTGAACGGTTCCGACAGGTGACCGTTCACTCTCACCACAGAGCAGATGTCGCTGTGCATGGCAGCGATCCAGCCTCTGAAGACGGGCCCAAAGCCAGCCGCCCTCAGGACTGCCGCTAGGTAACGATGGTCGACCCTATCGAAAGCTTTCGACTGATCTAAATTGATCAAGGACCCACCCGTGCCAGGTTCCCTAGCTACCCTCTCTACGATGTATCGCATGAGGTGGAGGTTGTCGTGGATGGATCTGTCGGGAATGGCGCATGTCTGCGCCTCTCCCACCAGACCACCAACGACAAGCGCCAACCTCTTTGCTAGCACCTTGGCCAAAATCTTAAACTCTGTGTTTAGCAGAGTTATGGGCCGGAAATTGTCTATGTTATCCCCCTTGTTCGGATCCTTTCTCAGCAGTGCCACCGCTCCTCGGCTCACAGAACTGGGAATTCTCCCGTTCTGTTGCCAGTTGCAGTAGACGTCCGCCAAGAGGCCTCCGAACAAGTCTGGCATCTGTACGTAAAGTTCATAGGGCAGACCATCCAAACCAGGCGATTTACCCCTTGTGCAGCCAGTCATTGCCTCCCGTACTTCAGCGGCTGTTATCGGCTTTTCGCAACACTTCGCCTCAGTGGCCGAGAGCCGCGGCAGTCCGTCGAGGTAGGCACTAAAGTCCATCCCTCTACCCGGCCCCCCGCTGCCCCCGAACAGCTGAGCGAAGTGTCGCTGAAAAGCTTCACACATTTTCCCGGGATCGAGTAGCATGCGCCCGTCGTGGTCCACCAAAGACCGGATCGTGGCTTTGTTGCCACGACGCGCCTCCGCCACTCGGGCCCATTGAACGGCTTTCGTCCCCTCGTGTCTGAGAGCACGCACCCTAGCTCTGACAACGCAGCCTTCGTGCTTTGCATTGAAGAATTGGTCAAGGGCCAATTTCGCCGCAAGCACGTCGGTCGCAATGCCTTTGCTAAGCGCCTCGTCTAATTTTCTAACTAGTTCTCCCTCTGCTCTATTTTTCTCTATTGCTAAAGCCTTACTAAACCTAATCGATTCTATTCTAATCGCTCTTTTCAGAGCAAACCACCACTTGTTGTTGACGATGGCCCCCGTCAACGCCCGCTTAACTAGTTCGCTAATCCGGTCTCTGTAGGCCTTGCGCGCTGGTAAGGACGCGTTTAGCTTCCAGTAGCCGGGTCCTCGTCTATGAAGCCTATCTAAGTCAAGCACACAGGTCACGAATTTGTGGTCCGTGTAGCTGACTATCTTGAATTG
Source organism: Eledone cirrhosa (assembly GCA_964016885.1). NCBI lineage: Eukaryota > Metazoa > Mollusca > Cephalopoda > Octopoda > Eledonidae > Eledone > Eledone cirrhosa. The sequence goes on along the minus strand of OZ024743.1, from coordinate 253,420,283 downwards.
TGGACAGCCTATGCTAGACCTATCTATTTCCCTACAAAATGCTCTATCTAGATATGATCTGGATGACCCTATGCGGTTTGTCCAAGTCCACATTGGCACATTCGGGAAATCCAATCGGTACCTGTCAGACAGTTCAAAACGCCTGAGCAGGTTGGTGAGGCTCTTGCACCCTCCACCCCTATCCGCTAATCCCACACAGTCCCAGCGTGCATCTAAGATCCCGTTCCAGTCGCCCACTAACACTAAAGAGCGGGACGTTCCAAGAAAGGTCTCCAGACGCCGGAAGAAATCAGGCCGCCCTGCTCCTGTCGGGGCATAGACGGCCACTAGCCTGAAAGCTTGCCCGTCTCCGCTGGTCACGTCCAGCACCACCAGCTTACCCTCTGGGTCCAGGAAGATGGCCCGTATGGCGAGATCCAAACCTCTCCGAAAAAGCACAGCAACTCCTCCACCCGATCCAGGACGGCTGGGAGATGCGTACACATCGTAGCCGCCGAAGATCGGTGCGAAGGCCCGTGCTTCGGAGATTCTGGTCTCGCTGATGGCCACTACATCTATGTTTAGTGACCTGAGGTCGTTGAGCAGGTGACCCTGCTTCCATGACGACCCCAAGCCACGCGCATTTATGCTGCCTATTCTGAGTGAGGTCATGTTTAAAATAGAGTGGAAAAGATGGGAAAGACCACTTATCGTACTTTTGGTAGAGGAGGGATGGTTTTTACATCCCTTTTCACTTGATCGTCTGGTGAAGGGACCGTTGAATCGTCCCTTCGGCTGGTCGTCGGCTCTTCTAAGAGAATGTCTGAATATACTCTTCGATTGATGGTTCCTCCTAGGTCCCTGAAATCACCAACTGCGTTGGGGAATTTCGTTTTAATGTTTGTGTATTGTTTCTGTGCTATTTTTAGCAGTCTTATGTTAGTTGGCGTTTTGATTGGTGCTGGTATTATGTAGTCCTGTTGTGAAATGTCTGTGTGTTCAATTATGTAAGTCATTAGTTTCTTGTTGTGTGTGTTTATTGCCGTGCATTTGTTTTTCTGGGGGTGGGGTGTGGTTCTGCTGTTTTCTTGTCGTTGTTGCTGGGTGTGTGTGTTTTGTTGTTGTGTTTGCGATGTTGGTGCTTGTGGTGGTGGTGTTGAAGGTGTTGTTGGCGGTGGGGTTGTCGCCGGTGGTGATGGTGGTGCTGGTGTGGGTGGTGATGGTGTTGGTGGTGTTGCTGCTGTGGATCTTTTTGCAGTAGACTTTACCCTTTTCTCATTTCTTTCCTCCCTTTTCAAAGGCGACGATGCGCTGCTTCTGCGTTTGTGCCTTCTTGCGACCTTTTGCCATCCCTCTCCCACCTCACACTCCATGTCTGATTCTGTAAGGTCGGGGAGGGGTACCAGCTCCACTCTTTCACTTGTTGTTGTTGGTGATGTTTGCACTGGAGTCTCTGTTGCAGCTGCATTTGGTATTGCTGTTGTTGTTGTTAATATTTCCACTGCTGCTGCTGTCTTTGATTTCCGTGGAGTGGGTATGGGTGCCACGGACCTATCGTTCCTGGTTGCCGCTTGTCCTGTTGCTGGTAGCCGTGGAGCCGGATTCGGAAGGAGGGGGGTTTTCTCCTTTCTCAGGGTCTTCTCGTTGCAGAAGGCCCTGAGGTGAGTCTTCGATCCACAGCGAAAGCATTTCGGGCGTTTGCCCTCAACACTTATGGGCAGTTGAGTGCCGTTATCGAAGTCTATCACATCCGGGATAGCTTCGATGCACTCCTGGTTGGTTTGGATTAGCATCTCAATGGAGGAGCCGACCCAATCTTCTCTTACTTTTTTCTGTACTTGCAGTACAGTTGTTTTGTCCTCGATTCCGACGAGGACAGACGCGGCCAGCCAAGAAGGGGTCATTCCGGGGGGGACGTGGGTCAGTTTGACCCTCACAATTTTTTGCCAGCAGTAGGAGGGCACCAACACCATTTCCTCGCTCCTTAGGGTCACTACTGATTGGGCCTTTGCCTCCTGGGGTGTGGCAAAAAGTACGTCTACGGTGGCGTATTTTTTGCCTCGGGTGATGTGCGTTTTCCTCTGCCACACAGACCCCAAGGCTTTTTGTATTTGGGCCTCTGTGGCTCTTTCCACCCTACGGGATTTTGTACTTACTGTACGGTACGTGACCGTACAGTGCTCTTGGGTTTCGAAAAAATGTTTCGCTGCCTTGCAGATTGCTCGGTGTCCGTTCTTTGTCACCATCTTCTTCGCTTCCTCTAATTCCTCATTTGTTATGAGGATTGTTTCCAAGTTTTTCGCAATACCTGCAAATGAGATTGGTTTTTCTCTGCTGTTGTTGTTGTCGTCAGAGCTGCTGGTACTTTTGTTGTTGCTGCAGGTACTACGACTACTGCCTCCGCCGCTGTTGCTGTGGTTGTTGTTGGTGTTGCTGGTGATGCTGTTGCGGCTGCTACTGTTGTTTTCATTGTCACTGTTGCTGTTGTTATTACGGCTGCTACTGCTATTATTCCTGACGTCAGACGAATGAACTGGGTTTTCGTATTTCCCGCACACCTGTTTCGTCGCTGTCGTCGTCGTCGTGGAGAAACCTTGCACGCTTTGCACGAGACTTTTCTTTTCTTTCGTCACTTGCGAAAGAGAAGGGAGGGAGAGAGACACATTTAAAGAAGGGAGGGAGAGAGACAATCTTCTCTCTGCTGTAGTGATGATTGAGGAAGAAGAAGACGGAATGAGTGGGAGTGACGTATGAAATTTCTTTTTTGTAGCCATGTTGTTTTTTGTTTAAAATGAAATTTTGGGTACAAAACCCCAATAACTGGTTATTTAACCCCGAAGGGCCAAATAACGGACAGAAAGACCCCTCTCACGAGGAGGAGGGTGTCTTTATCAACAATTTGGTTCAAGTTTTAAACAATTTACAATTGTTTTAACGGTTAAAAATTACTATACCTTACAGAGCCGAGCCTCCGTCAACCATGGCATTCAATAATAATAATAATAATAATAATAATAATAATAATAATAAGATAAGGGAAGAAGACGCACGAGGTGGTAGAAGGTCATGAAATCGCTCCTGTAAGTTTTGATTTTTAACATATTTAAATCAATTGTGAAATAACAATTCTTAGTACAAATGTTGCATAAACCACCGAATCAGGTCCCATAAAGTTTCGGATCCATATTATATTGTTGTATCGCTCAAATATTCAATTTTGTATTATATATTTTGTATTCAAAAAAAGAAAATGGTTATAAATGGGAAAAAGACACCCTCTGTCTACACTATATAGAACAGCCAAATAACAGCAATTTCACCAACACCAGAAACTTGATACACTACCTATTTCATCACACTAAATATAACAGCCAGATAACGGCAATTTCACCAGCATCATAATAATAATTACTATTATTATTGTCTCAAATTTAAAAAAAAATGTTTAATTCCAATTTTACGGGAATATGTCAACACAAAATATAATAAAAAGATATATTAAACATACGAACACAAACTCATAGATACTACATATCAGTAACCACAACGCCACCGCTGCCACCACCCACCCCATCCATCATTGCTACCACTATCCCATCGTCGCCGCCACCACTCCTTCAATGCTACCACCACTATTCCCCTGTTAACTTGAGAGAGAAAGGGGAAGGTGGCGGTATCACTAGACAAGGGAGAGGCTAGCAAAAGATATAAATAGATTGACTTAGTGACCTGGCCACCGGCCAAACGTCAACATCAACAACTATGGGACTGCTGGCTCACCCCTTCCTCACCAACAATATAAAAAGCCCCGGCACCACCACCGACATAGCCAACAACAATAACAGCCAACTACAACAAAAAGTATATTATATTATTGTAATGCACTGGGTGATTGCTGGCCTTGTGCCTGGAGTGGAGACAATTATTAATAATTTCATTCTTAAGCCACGCAATGCTCACATTAAGGAACCACTCATGATAATAACAATTAAAAAAAACAACAAAAAGAAAACCCCGTGACCAAGAAATACCGGGATGGCGGCCGGCGGGGAATAGCCGTGTCTCTAGGGGAGAACGACACCTCTAGTCTTGGTTAACACTCGTTCTAGAAGTGCTAACACGAAATGATAACCCCTTGGCGGATAAGGATAAAACGCGACAAAATAAAGTAAATGTCTAATGATAAAATCTCATACCGGATCGGCCGTCACCCGGGTCAAAAAGGGCCGCGTCCCTCAGAGAGGAACCAGACTGGGTTCGAAAAATCAGCTAATGGTTTAAACCTTCCCATCACTTCGGAGCTGGAGACCTCCCATAACCGGAATACTCCTACTGTTGGCCCTCCATGCTCACCACCAAGAAATCCAAAGAAAAAGAGAGAAAAATGTTCAAGGGAAGATAATAAAGAAGTCCTTGAGGCTTTCTACACTGCCATGTACTACCCATCAAATACATCGAATACAGAACAGACATAGATCAACTGGAACAAGAAACATCCCGAAAACAGAGGCTATATTGACAGTAACAAACTAGCCAATATACGAAGAAATATTGTAAGAAAAAAGTTACTAACTGATATAGAAATTGATCAGATCAAGCTATTAGCACAAAGTCAGTGAAGGGAAAATGAAACATGTGTCAGTTAAAACGAGGTAAACTGTAACACTTCGAATCCCAGGGTTGGGGCGGAATCACTGGCAACAGAACAAATTAAAGAAAGGATCGAAAAAGTGGAGGGAGTGCATGCTCAGGATGAAACTCCAAATGAAAATAATGAGATCGTAAATGATAAAGAAATGAATGAGAATGAACTTGCCAGCTTAAAGGATGAAATTATGATCGAATGGATGAAAATGAAAGAATCTGACATGTGGCAACGAGGCACCCTCCCTTAGATCCAGAACTCCAAAAAGAACCAAAATATAATACACAAGGCTAACATAATTCTCAAAAACATTATCATCACAAACAAACTAAACATTACTGATTTAAATCATCTCTATTATGCATCGGCTAAAGTCACCACTCACTTATGTGGAGTGAAGATGAAAAAACAAAGGAATTCCCACAAGAAATCTACTTGGCAAGAGAACATCAATCGCCAAATAAACCTTCTCCGATCTGACATAGAAATTTTAACAAACTATAAAGTAGGTGAACATGTTAAACAAACTAAACTTAGAAAATTGAAAAAAAAGTACAGTATAAAATCAACATGTGACATAGACATGCTGATAGAAATAATCAAGCAAAAAGTGTCGGCCAAAGCTGCTCGTATAAGGCGCTTTGAAAAACGATCTATATTCTATAAGGACAATAATATGTTCAAAAAGAACCAAAGAAACTTCTACAGAAAAATTGGTAAGTCAACAATAACTGCTAAATCAATACCACCCAAGGAGGAAGTGCAAGAATTCTGGGAAAAGATCTGGGCCGAAGAAAAAGTTCATAACATACATGCCCCATGGATAGACAGACAAATGAAAGATACAGCTCACCTTGAGGAACAAACATGGGGAAATATAACAGTTGAACAGTTGCGCTTGGCTCTAAGAAAAACCAGCAAATGGAAATCCCCAGGAAAAGACAAAATACAAAACTTTTGGATAAATGCCTTCACAGAGTCTCATGAGCTGTTAGCCCAACTTTAAAATGAAATAGTTAAGGAGCCAGAAAAGATACCATCATGGCTAGTGAACGGCATTACATTCCTGCTTCCGAAGAATGATGAGACAAACAATCCCAAAAATTACAGACCGATAACTTGCTTGACCACAATGTATAAAATTTTAACGTCAGTCCTAGCTGAATACACATATGACCACCTGATAACAAATGACCTATTTCCCATTGAGCAGAAAGGGTGTAAACGAGGCTCATATGGCTGTAAGGATCAGCTTTTGGTTAACAAAATGATACTGGAAGATTGTCATAATAGACACAAAAATCTATCGATTGCTTGGATAGATTATAAAAAAGCATTCGATAGTTTGCCACACAGTTGGATTGAAAAATGTTTAGAGATTTTCAAAATATCCCCCGTTGTCAGGATGTTTTTGTCATTCAGTATGAAGACATGGAAAACGACACTCCTTTTGGATAGTGAAACAAAATCACTGGAAGCTGGAGAAGTTAATATTAATTGTGGAATTTTTCAGGGTGACTCTTTATCACCGCTTTTATTCTGCATCGCACTTATACCATTAAGTAAAATGCTCAATGAAACAAAACATGGATATAAAGTCTATGACAAAACCATTAATCACCTGTTCTACATGGATGACCTGAAACTATTTGCAAAAAATGATGAACAATTGTAAGGGCCATTATCCACTGTGAAGCAGTTCAGTGATGACATTAAAATGGAGTTTGGACTAGATAAATGCGCCAATGCAACGTTCACCAGAGGAAAGCTGCTGAAGAGTTCAGACATTAATCTTGATCGGGGGAACGTGATAAGAGAACTTGATCAAGAAAAAACTTACAAATATCTAGGTGTTTGTGAAGGAGACGGAATCAAGCACTCGACAATGAGGGAAAGGATAGGGAAGGAATGTTACCGCAGAGTAAGAGCAATCTTAAGAACGGAATTGAATGCAAGCAATAGGATCGATGCCATAAACACGCTTGCCATACCAGTAGTAACCTACAGTTACAATGTCATCAACTGGTCATGCACAGAGATCCGTAGGCTCGATACAAAAATTCGAAAATTCTTAACCATGCACAGAATGCATCACCCTAAGGCATATATAGATAGAATATATCTCCCTAGGAAAGAAGGAGGACGTGGGTTAGTCCAGTTAGACATTGCGTTGAAAACTGCAACAATTGGATTATCTACATATCTAAGGGAATCACATGATTGGATGATCAAACTCGTTTTGAAACACGAAAGCATTAAAAGATCATATTCCATTACAAAAGATGCACAAAGATACAGTAATGGACTACAAATTTCAGAAGTCCCATTTACTGCTGAAATGGAAAACACAGAAAAAGCAAAGCAGGTAAAAGTAACTTCAAAGAAAGAACTGCTACAGAAACTGGCTAAGAAATGGCAAGAAAAGCCTCTGTATGGAAAATACCCAGAGCGAGCTAACAATCCTGATGTTGACAAAACTTTAACCCATCAGTGGTTGGCATCCTCTGGACTGAAATCGGAGACTGAAGGACTGATTATATCGGCACAAGATCAGTGTCTGCCAACAAAAAATTACCAAGCCAACATAATAAAAAATGGGTGCAGCCCATTATGCCGTGTATGCAAAAAACAACCAGAGACCATTGACCATATAATGTCAATGTGCAGTCCTATAGCTCCAACCGAATACCTAAACAGGCATGACAGAGCTGCACAATACATACATTGGATAATGTGTAAGCATTTTGACCTGCCCCATCAAAAGAATTGGTGGGAGCATCAACCCCCTCCCATACTTGAAAAAGATCACATCTCAATCTTGTGGAACTTTAGCATCCAAACAGACCGAAAAATAGATGCAAATAGACCTGATATAATATTGAAGGACTTTCAAAAGAGGGTATGCCTGCTAATTGATATGTCTGTTCCAATAGACAAGAATGTATCTATAAAAACATTTGAAAAATTGAGCAAGTATAAGGACCTGGAGATAGAAATTGGAAAAATGTGGAAATTGAGAACTAAAACAATACCAGTGGTTGTAGGGAATTGTTTGGGAATGATACCTAAGGGGTCTAATGATTACTTATCGCAAATCCCAGGAAACCCGCGTATAGGAGAAATACAAAAGATAGTACTAATGGGAACTGCCCATATACTAAGGAAGATTCTGTCAATATAAGTACATCACAAGTCTAAACACTAAAGATGCACGTGTGAATGTGTATGTTCTTTCTTGAACATGGCGGACCTTGTTGTCTCTTGAGGTCACTGGTTGTGACTTGGTGATAACTCGTATGAACATAAAGCAAGATAGATGTAACTGTAATAATAATAATAATAATAATAATAATAATAATAATAATAATTGTTTCTACTTTTGTCACAAGGCCAGCAATTAACCAGTGTATTACTGGTACTTTATTTTATCGACCCCGTAAGGATGAAAGGCAAAGTTAATAATAATAATGATAATGATAATGGTTTCAAATTTAGGCCTAAGGCCAGCAATTTGATGGGAGAGGAAAGTCGATTAAATTGTCTCCAGTGCGAGACTTGTAGTTTATTTTATTATGAAAGGCAAGGCTAAACTCGGAGAGATATGAACTCAGAACATAAAGGGTCATAAGTATATTCTGCGAAACATGATATCTGACTCTCTACCGATACTACGTCTAATAATTGTTTCTACTTTAGTCACAGGCCATCAATTTGAAGGTGACGTGAAAGTCTACTAAATCGACCCCAGTGCATTACAGGTGTTTTATTTTATCGATCCTGTAAGTATGAAAGGCAAAGCTAACCTCGGCGGGATTTGAACTTCGAATGTTAAAGGAGTGTAATTATATGCCGTAAAGCATTTTCTCCGACGTTCTACCGATACAGCGAATCCATCAATAACAATTATAATAATAATGATAAATGAAATAAAATTTAAGATAATTTCATAGAATTTCAAGAAAATAGAAAGAGATGTATACAGCTTCGGACGAGAGATTCCCTTAATAAGTACATCTTTAAAAGCTGCTGGTGTGGCACTCATATTGTCACCCTACCTTACATAGTGAAACCTTAATGTTGTTTTTATAACTCAAAGTTTGCTTCCCACGCGGATGTATCTCATAGAAGCTCTTTTGTGTGTTTAATGATAGAGAATACAGTTCTAACATAATCCATTAGGAGTATTTATGTTTATGTTACATGTAAAGTACATATATTACTTGCTATATGAGGAACTCATTTTCTACCATTCGACGCTACCAATAGCAACAATTATCGTATCATCTCAGATACTGTTTTAACACCTATTTTCTGCCACCCTTGGTTCCAGATTTATGCCGGGTTATCCATTTGACTGAACTACATAATAATTCACTAGAAGTATAATAAGCTAGAAACAATCTTCCAATTCATCAACTAAAATAGCTTCTAATGAAGTAACAACTTTTGGGGTGGAGAGAGTCGATTATATCGACCCAGTACTTTATTTTATCAACTCCAGAAGGATAAAAGTTAGGGTTGGCCTCGTTGGTATTGGAATTCAGAACGTAAAGCACCACCACTACATGCTGCAAAACATTTTGTGCATCGTTCTCACACTTCTGCAGTATCCGCATGTATTTAAAATGAAATCTCACGTGGTAATCTCCTAAACTAAATGGCCTAGTCTGATGGATCAATAGAAATTCAAGTGTCCATAACAAGATATAGACTAAGCGTTTTGATGCTATAGCGAATTAAACTGCTCTGGGCTCAATGATACATAAACATGTTTTAAGAGTTTATTTTTATTTAAAAACCTTTCATCGTAATTTTTGTAAGAATCTTTGTGAAGTTATGCTCCAAACACCGGCATAATACTGAGAATATTAGTTATGTTACTAAGTTCCTCCAAATTCTTGATTATTTTCAAAATAGTTTGAAAATTATAGGCATCATTAGAATTAGGGTAATGAAAGGGTTAAAAAGGTGCCGAACCTCAGTTGCTAGTGGAGCAATGTTGCACCTGTATATATATTACGTTGCTGTTTGGTGTGGTTTGGGTTGGTTTGTTTCCGTTTATTTCGGTTTATTGTGGTTCTTCTCACGTGGTTTTTGATGTTACTGTGAAATATAATATTTTATGGTTTGTTACTAAAATAATTAGCTAAGATATACATCCTTTTCCTTTTGTTAATATTTGAAAAGATGCTTTGGAATTTAGATTGAAATAAACTTGATAAAGATCTAGATCTGAACAAAAGTTTTAAAATATTCCGATATCTTGTGAGAGAGACATGCATAATTTGTATAAGTATATAAATATATAAATATATAAATATAAATGTGTGAACAATTAACTCTGGCAGCAGAATTTAGCTATGCATTGTTCTATACTCAAGAATGATCAATACAAAACTATGACTCTTTGATATATTCACACCTTATATACTACGCATACATTAACATTTACTGCATCGGAATACAGGAAGAAACTCCAGACAAGTGCAAGGAATATGATGGAATACGTTAGAATATTTTGGAGAATAACGAAATAATATTTTAAGAAAGCACTAACAAAAGTAATTATCTAGGGAAATGTAAAGATGAATGCAGTTTTCGAAATGCCATCGCTCAAATGAAAGATAAAACAAACAAAAAATTCCCTTACCAATAAATAGATATTCTTCAAATCATATTTATTTGATCTTTTCTAATCCTATCATGCTACGTAAATATAGAACAAACGTGAATTAGCTTCACTTATGCACAGACACAATTACAACCCAATAACAATAGAGAAGTAAAAAATAAAACAGAAAGGAAACACAAAACAAAGAATACGTAAAACAAAACATGCCACGCTTTCTCTCCTTATATATATATATATACGTATATATATATATAGTTTTGCTAAATTTTCAATCTATAGCTGATAAATAGAAATATTCTTGGAGCCATCATTTGGCTTTCTCTTTGTCAATCCTAGAAACTTATCGAATTTGAAATTACGCAAATTGACGTTGCAGGAGAAGCTAAATAATGTTAGTTTGAAATATCGAAGTTGATGGTTAATTTGTGAATTGTTTAAAGTTATATGTCGCACAGTTTCACAAACCTATAATGAATCCTTAAGCTGCTGAAATGGAAATTAACAAATAAAAATTATACAAATATCATACAAAATATCACCCAAATCACTTTTTCATTTTACTTCTTCAGGTGCAACTTATTTAATAAACTTATGTCTTTGCCACAAAACTACTCAGCAACCAACATGAAATTGTCTTGGACGCCAACTACAGGATAATTAGGAAGTTATGAATGTGGCAGCATATTTCTATATGCAATGAATAGAAACAACGACCCAGTTAAATTATGTTTATTAACACATGTGGTAAAATAGATATATTCCTCTGTTGTGGTTTTTTTTTTATCTGGGAAGCAACATTCAGTGATGCCATCCACATCACTATTCACTACTATCAATCTAGATTTGGCTACCTACAGGAGCGAGCCCCGTGAGTTGGAATGGCTATTCCGACGCGTTGCCCTCACCTTCCATTCTATCCACTGGCGCAACGAGGTGGCCTACACATAAGCTCCAACACACGACAAATCTTTCGCCCCCACCTACTAGGCCCACATCATTGGGGTAGCAATGTTATGACAGTAAAAAATATTTTATTTCTCCTATTTTCTCACATAAACACTTTGAATACATTTCAAGGTTTTCGTTATCATTTGTCACACAGATATTGCCTCTTCTTGTCTTGACGGACTGCTAGCGTGCAAAAAGATACATAAGGACAGTGCATTCTACTACTACTACTACTACTACTACTACTACTACTACTACTACCACCACCACAATCACCACCACCACCACCACCTCTGCCACTACTACTATTAATAATAATAATAATAATAATTTCATTTATTGGCCACAAGGGCGACATATATCGGACAATACAATAGACGTGGTCAGTAGGTTTTTTTACACAAAAATCAAGAAAAAATATGAAAACAACAATAAAAAAAAAAATTACAAACAACAGAGTTCCCCAATAAGAGAAATAACTACCCAGCGTTTACTCAGGTACCCCACAAATCCTGAACCACCCGACGCTTCAAAAGCACCCCTCTCCCCAAAATCAACCAGCCTACCGGCGCATGGTCGGAGTATGCGCACACACATAGGCTATTCTCGCCACATTCATCATAGCAAATGTACTGGAGGTCAGCACTTCTCTATCCACCTTCACCTTCCTTTCCAAGTTAAACTTGAAAAAGTTGATGTGGAATTGACCGAAGAGAAAAGTGTCGGTCTTCAGTCATACAACCTCTTTCGCTACTGCCACTAGAAATTGTCTGCCATTCCTGGCCAAATGTAGGCAGCCGGTTGATCTTCACTATGGACTCGACGCATAGCTGCGTCCGGCCTACATGCGACAACAGCTTTTCGACATAAATCCACAAATCAGTAATGCACGGACACTGGACGAGTGCGTGCAGAACGGTTTCATCACTCTGCGCGCATCTTGGGCAGGTCCGTGTGACAGAACTTCCGTGCCTGTATAATTTATCTCGAACCGGCAGCGCCCCCGGTAGCACTGCCAACCGCGGAATTTCTGGAAATTATCCATCGTCCCTTGCTCGAAAGTCCTGCTAAACTACCTTGTCTGTTCGACTTCATCGACGCCCAGAGCCTCTCTGAGTGCGTCATCGCACTCTCCCACCACTAATCCTCAATAGAACTCTTTAGTGGAAGTTCCACTGACCGCATTGCCCGCCTGGTAGAGGGTAGTGAATACGTGGCAACATTTCAGATGCGAGGCCCCCAGTCAAAGTCTCCTCTTTACCCAGGACTCCAGCTCATTCAAAGAGACGAGCTGCAGAAAAGCCCGCCTGACAAACGGTGAGCACACCTGTTCACAGTTTAGGCAGGATATCTGAATATACAGTGTCTCTCTTCAGATCTTTTAACAATCCAGCCTTTTTTGCGCTCTTACCTTTTACTCCAGATATTAATTCATAACTGCTTATTTTTCTGCTCATTTGGGACCAACACTTCTGCTAATATTATATTAATTTCCTGATAGAACTTCTTTTTGTTCACCCTGAAGAGCTTGTTTTGTTGGAATTATTTAATTCGCTGTTTATATCTGGATACCTTTGCTTTCTCTGCAATCACACATCGTTTCAAGTCTTCTAAGACAATTACGAACCCCTTTCTTTCTATATCATATTTCTCCTCAGTCTATCATAATTATCCTCATTTCTAATTTCGGCTTTGACGTTTTCGTTTAGTACTGTCTTTCACAAGTATTTTAATGCTTTGCTCCATCACAGATCAGTGCGTTTTTGTTTTGTTTTGTGTTACTTTTTTCGATCTCTCCCCATATTCTCTGCTACTATGATATTTTCCCTCCTGAGTAAATTGTTGGCCGCTATCATATTCTTGTAAATTAAAATAGGTCGACAGAAACTGTTTGGAAGCCATTCAGATGGTCTCCACCTGTAATTCAAAAAGTCAACCTTGTCACATATTCTGTCACGCTGATTCTCCCAAAGAATTGCATTAATGGTGCATCTGTCTGTGAAATTCTCAGCCAGATGCATGTTAATTTCATGAGCTAGCTTTTCTATTGATCGAACAACTGGAACAGTATTTGTCGGTGCCGACGGAGACTTAATAATTTGAACTCAGAAGGAAAAAAGCTGTAACAAAACACTAGATTAACATTTTCCCAAAAGCGATGGACCTCAGTCGGTTACGACGACGAATGCTCCTGTTGTTTTGTTATTTTTTTATAACAATAGTAGTGAAGATGTAAGTGATTGCGATAATTATCATTGCATTAGCATAATAAACCTCGTTCATACTCTTCCTCATTGTCCTTCCACTTCTACTTCGTTCTTCCGCTTCTATATCGACCTTCCTCTTTCAACTCGTATTTCCCCTTACACCTCCTCTGTCCACATCGGCCTTCCTCCTCCACATCCTCCGTCCTTCCCCTTCTACACTTCTCATTCATAATCAACCTCATCTTCCTTCACATTCTCATGTATCATCAATTTTTAAAATATTATATTTCCATACAATTGAAATACAATCAGGTTCGTGCCAGCTCCAAGTCTACATGACTTTCCCAGTACACTGCATGATTCTAAACAAATACTTTACATGTTTTAACTTGTAGCTATATGAAATACACATAAACAAACATTGTAACACAATATTGCATTTTGCCTTCTCATTTCCATCGTTGTTTTCTCAATGTTAGGTTAAATATAATAGTTAAATAAACGTTCAGACTTTTCTGTAATTTTAGGGGAATTATGCATTACTTTTTATACAGAAATTGATGCAGGCATGGCTGTGTGGTTAAGTAGCTTGTTTTACAATCACATGATCCTGTGTTCAGTTATGAACCGTGGGCGGATTTCGTCTACTATAATAATGATATGTTATTGAGCAGAAGGACCCAAGACTTTGGGGACAACACAAGCATGAAAAACAACAGAAAATGGTGTTTACATCAAGTAAAGTAATGGAGAAGTCAAGAAAGGGAAAACGGAAGATATAATTGTAATACATTGTCATGATAACAATGCAAAACAATACAAATGTCGATTAGGAACAGTTGCCAGATAGAAGTGCTCAGCGCTATAGGGTAATTCCAGAGAAACTCTTCACAAGACCCCATATTAGTTTGTAACCTCATGGACATTGAAAATGCCATTTTACGATGTTTCTTCCTTCTTAGAAAAGAATAGGCCCATTCAGCCTCACTCATCTGCTCTCACTAATGCTTCATTAAAAAAATAAAAGAACTAAAAAATAATAATTATAACAACAACAACAATGATAATAATAATGCTTCTTTATTAACCACAAGGATTTACATAAAGTAGACATTAAGTACAGTACAGGACAACTCGGGACGGTACAAATGGGCATTTCTGCGTGTAAAAAAATAAAAACAGAGGATGTAACAAAAAAAGAAACAATGAAAAGTTCCCCAATGGGGGGAGACTTCCGAGGGCCATCGTGGAGAAAGCCAATTAAAAAAGCCACGATGACTCTGACCACCAGGGCAAGTGCCCTCTCCCAGTTTTCCACCTTTAATTTACAGACACATACTCAGAGTAGGCCCATTCACTCGGGCCATTCTTGCCTCTCTCACCCATCTTTCAATAAAATGCTGGGAAGAGAGCACTTACTTCTGTACCCTGTTTTTCCTTTTCAAATGAAATTTGAATAAGGTAATCAGGGCATCACCGAAGAGGTAAGTGCTCGTCTTCAGCCCTTTCAGACGCGTCCACCGTACTATCTCTTTTGCCATGGCCACTAGGTACTATCTCAAAGAGTTTCCAAAATGGTTAAAATAAGATTAGTTCAGCCCTCCACGCTTTTTGGAACGCTTCAAAAGGCATGCTTGCTGGGAACAGCAAGAACCCTCCGATATGTCCTGAATATCTGAGGCTGCAGGTAGTGGCTTGATATTCATTTCAACAACCTCTCCACTTAAATAACATCAATGACTGAGACTCAAAAAACAACAATAATAATATAAAATAATAAAATTAATGACAATAGGATTAAAAGAGATCATGACAACTCAGTGGTTTGAGAAATCTAGAAGATAATTAGCATCTACCCAGGGGATATTTACATTAAAATTCCTTTGAAACACTCCAAATATGTCAAACGTTCCAGAAAGAAATGACAATATCTAGCAGGGGAATCTCCCATACGATGTTCTCATCTAATTACCATCCTCATTCTCTCTCTGTTTCTTTCTTTATCTCTCACAGTAGCTCTCTCTCTCTCTCTCTCTCTCTCTCTCTCTCTCTCTCTCTCTCTCTCTCTCTCTCTCTCTCTCTCTCTCTCTCTTTCTCTCTCTCTCTGGTAATTCATTCTTACTGGTAGGGTTGCAAAAATGAAAACACGAAGAAAAAATGTATATGTACCATCATCATCATCACTATTTAACGTTTACTTTCCCTGCTAGCACGGGTTGAACTGGTTGTCACAGACCAAATCTGTAATTACTCGCCACTATTAACCATTCAGTCTAGTGGGGGCCGAATTTCACATACGATGTCATTTACAACGCCAACCACCTCACAGGGTGTACCAAGTGCATTATATCGTGACTCCAGAAATAGAGAGATTGTCACACGATATACTGGTGGTCCCGTCTTTTGTATTATTAAATATTATCAATCATCTAGATCCTGTGTGATCGCCTTTGTGATGTTGTTTCCTGGGCTCATACTTGTTTTCTTTACTCTCCTTCTGTTGCAGGTTTCATCTACATTAAGTAGTGCGCAGCTTTTATACAATTGTCACTTTTCGTATACATCACATGATCATACCAGTCAAATCGTCTCTCTTTGCACACAGCATTCAATTCGTTTTGTTTACAGATTTACTATCATACCGCTTGTGAGTTGTCGTTCATGTACGCTAACGCCTAGTGATGTCTGGGTGTTTAATCTCCTTTTAGCCCCTACAGTTATGCACTCAGAGGTCATGTCTCACGGATATGTAGTGTATCAGTTTGAACACAGGTGTTCATATAAACAGCCCATCACTCCGAGACTGAAGCCCTTTAATGTCAGTTGAGTTAACAAAGTCTTTCCCCAAAATCTCCGTTCTCAGTCTGGTTACAACATAATGCGTATCACCACCTCCATAGCTAATGACATACTCTAGATAGAAAAAGCTATCTACTACATCTAGTGAGACTTCCGAGCATTTGAGGGGAATTAATTTATTTTCCAATTACACTTACTGTTGTCAATTCCTGTGATATTTCTACAACTCCTCTACACTCAGCATCTGTACTGGAAGGAAGCATTGCATGGAAAGTCTGCCTTCCTCTTTTCAGCATGTTGAATATCGCCATTTACTTGATGGTATCAGACTACTCCATATTCCTATTCGTTTTCCAAATAAATAAAACTTTAACCTTTATTAGGTTTAAATCTAGGACGATTTGGTACTGTTTCTATGATTACAATTTCAGCATTTCAGCACTAGTTCTACAGTTTTTGCTAAGACGGTAAGATTATCATCATACAGGAGTATCCACGTATGTTGGAGCCAAAAGGACTGCAATGAAAAGGAGTGGGCTGAGAACTGATCTTTTGTGGGATTCTAGCTACATACTAAATAAATAGGTGTACTTATGTTAATCCTCGCCTTGATGATCGATACCCTGTATAGTACCTCCACTACACTCACACACACACACACTATATATATATATATATATATATATATATATATATATATATATATATATATATATATATAGTATGTATGCATATATATGTTTGTATGAATGTATGAATATATATGTATATATATATATACATATATATGACAGAAAAAAGAGAATCAGTGTTGTGACGAATGGAATGTATTGGACATGCTTTAAGCATCAAACACCAATTATATATATATATATATATAAAGAGAGAGAGAGAGAGAGAGAGAGAGAGAGAGAGAGAGAGAGAGAGAGAGAGAGAGAGAGAGAGAGACGGGCGGGGAGACAGTTAAATCGAAGTCAGTGTTACAGTATATGTATAAACTTATTATTATTATTATTATTATTATTATTATTATTAGGGCGGTGGATTGGCAATATCAGTAGAGGGTCGGGCGCCATGCTTTCCAGCATAGTTATGTCTCTTTACGATCTGAGTTCAAATCCTGCCGAGGTTGACTTTGCCTTTCATCCTTACGGGGTCGATAAAATAAAGTACCAGTAATGCACTGGGTTATTGCTGGCCTTGTGCCTAAATTAGAGACAATTATTATTATTATTATTATTATTATTATTATTATTGGCGACCTACGTAGTAAATCGTATCATCGTGAGCTCCGCAAAGGTTTGTTATTTCCGTTTGTTAAAAATTGCCATTTATGGAAAATTTTATTGTTAACTGTTTATAAGCACACATACATTGTTTTCCGAAAAGGATACCCAAAAAGATTGGGGCCTTGTGCCCAAAATTTTAACTTTTATTATTATCCAAAAATTTCTTTGAAAAAAAATGGCTAATTCCCCTCTGCACGAAGCAGCTGAAAGCCTTCCTCACAAAATAACACCTCACACCGACACCACCATTGTAAATGTTACTACATTTGTCAACACAAAAAAAATATAAGCAGTAGCAATATTATAAATTTGTCTCAGGCAGATATTCATTTCCCGCCATTACCAATGACTGCAGGTGTTAAAGCCTCCACCACCACCACCACCGCGACAACCACCACCCCCACCACCACCGCGACAACAGAAACAAAAGAAGAAAAAAATAAATTAACTCGTGATGTCGAAATGAAATTAAGCAAAATGAACTCTTCCGCACCAAAGACGACTGACGCTACCACCACCACAACTGAAACTAAAATTAATATTAACACAAATAACGATAGCAACAACAACAAGAATGACATTATAAAACCGACCCTCAGTTTCGCCATCGTAGCAAAACAATTCGAAGCGTTCACGGTAACTCAAGAGGATTTAGAAAATGCCAAACAAATGGTAAAGAAAGATGGGTACAGGGTCAGCCTCACCCCCCCCCCCCCCCCACCTAATAAAATGGAGCATCGGCGCCTATGCACCGTGTAGTATAGAACAATAAATGTAAAATCGCGCCGAGTGGAACGGGCATCCGAGTCCCAAATCCAAAAAGCTTTGGGACATGTGTGGGCAAGAAAAACCCACATCAGACGTGGGCAAAAGTATGGAACCGTGGATGTGTTCTTTGAAACACCAGAGGAGGCTAGAGAACACTCCATGGCCCCATTAAAAAGTGACGACTTCACACTCGTCCCAAGCTATTGTGGCCAGAGACTCGTAAAGATCAGGGTGACCCACGTTCCACCGGTCATCGAAATTCCCTGGCTAATAGCGGCTGTCCTCGCCGGCATCGAAGCCAACACGAAAATAATAGCAATAGCAAAAGAAAAGCAGGAAAACTGGTCCGGATCTGGGATGGAGCTCCTGATCCAAGCGGACCAAAAAAGCATTGAGGAGATCCCAGAGGTAATAGACCTCACTGACGGCAGCCACCTCACGGTAATTGTCGAGGGCAGAAGACCTAGGTGTGTCGTTTGTGGTGAAGGAACCCACCTAAGGGCTTTCTGCCCTCAGGCTAAAAGGTTGAGGCCACCTCTCCTACCCACCCCAGTGACACAACCATCAACACCACCAGTAGCAGAGATGGCAGCAACAAATGTAGCAGCAACAACAGAAGCAACTATAACAGCAACAACCCCAGCAACAGTAGCAAAACCAACACCACCACCACCCAACGCTTCAGAACTAGCACCAGCGCCTACACCATCCACCACACCACAACCAAAACTAACGGCTGTGGAGGATTTCCCACTCCCCGGCCTATCACAACTGGAGACAGATTGTGACGACGAGGAGTGGGAAACGATATCCGGAAAAAAAAAAGAAACCAAAAAAGAAAAAATTCTCTTCCTTCCCCCTCCAAAAACAAAATACAGAGGGAAACAAATAAACTAAGAAACAAAAAAGTTAGGACAGATATGCCACCATCCACACCAGCATCACCAACCCCATCAACCCAAACACCAACACCATCACCATCATTAACTCCGACACCACCATCACCTACACCACAAAAGTCACCAAAATGCGAAACAGAAACAAAACCACAACAAACGCAAACAAAACAAAACAACCAAAACGATACACACTACACAGCATTAAATTTGAACAACAACCAATTATTACACTACATCCAACACAACACCAGCATCACAGAAAAAGACTACACAACAACCCCAAAATTCACACCACCTCCACACATACAAATCACTCGCATCACACAGAAAACGTACATGACAGTAAAACAAAAATTCCCCAAAGACATCGGAGACTTCCGACAAGCACACTCCAGGAGGATTTATAAGGACATCCTTCCTGAGGAGGCCACAAGCAGTGAAAAGGATGGAAAAGCCGTCCTTCCCCTACGAGAAGTAAGGTAAGTGGTCTTTCCCATCTTTTCCACTCCTTTTCAACATGACCTCACTCAGAATAGGCAGAATAAATGCGCGTGGCTTGGGGTCGTCATGGAAGCAGGGCCACCTGCTCAACGACCTCAGGTCACTAAACATAGATGTAGTGGCAATCAGCGAGACCAGAATCTCCGAAGCACAGGCTTTCGCACCGATCTTCGGCGGCTACGATGTGTACGCATCTCCCAGCCGTCCGGGATCGGGGGAGGAGTTGCTGTGCTTTTTCGGAGAGGTTTGGATCTTGCCATACGGGCCATCTTCCTGGACCCAGAAGGTAAGTTGGTGGTGCTGGACGTGACCAGCGGAGACGGGCAAGCTTTCAGGTTAGTGGCCGTCTATGCCCCGACAGGAGCAGGGCGGCCTGATTTCTTCCGGCGTCTAGAGACCTTTCTTGGAACGTCCCGCTCTTTAGTGTTAGTGGGCGACTGGAACGGGATCTTAGATGCACGCTGGGATTGTGTGGGATTAGTGGATAGGGAAGGAGGGTGCAAGAGTCTCACCAACCTGCTCAGACGTTTTGAACTGTCTGACAGGTACCGAATGGATTTCCCGAATGTACCAATGTGGACTTGGACAAATCGCATAGGGTCATCCAGATCATATCTAGATAGAGTATTTTGTAGGGAAATAGATAGGTCTAGCATAGGCTGTCCACAATTCAAGATAGTCAGCTACACGGACCACAAATTCGTGATCTGTGTGCTTGACTTAGATAGGCTTCATAGACGAGGACCCGGCTACTGGAAGCTAAACGCGTCCTTACCAGCGCGCAAGGCCTACAGAGACCGGATTAGCGAACTAGTTAAGCGGGCGTTGACGGGGGCCATCGTCAACAACAAGTGGTGGTTTGCTCTGAAAAGAGCAATTAGAATAGAGTCCATTAGGTTTAGTAAGACTTTAGCAATAGAGAAAAATAGAGCAGAGGGAGAATTATTTAGAAAATTAGATGAGGCGCTTAGCAAAGGCATCGCGACCGACGTACTTGCGGCGAAATTGGCCCTTGACCAATTCTTCAATGCAAAGCACGAAGGCTGCGTTGTCAGAGCTAGGGTGCGTGCTCTCAGACACGAGGGGACGAAAGCCGTTCAATGGGCCCGAGTGGCGGAGGCGCGTCGGGGCAACAAAGCCACGATCAGGTCTTTGGTGGACCACGAGGGGCGCATGCTACTCGATCCCGGGCAAATGTGTGAAGCTTTTCAGCGATACTTCGCTCAACTGTTCGGGGGCAGTGGCGGGCCGGATCGAGGGAAGGACTTTAGTGTCTACCTCGACGGACTGCCGCGACTTTCGGCCACTGAGGCGGAGTGTTGCGAAAAGCCGATAACAACCGCTGAAGTACGGGATGCAATGACTAGTTGCACAAGGGGTAAATCGCCTGGTTTGGATGGTCTGCCCTATGAACTTTACGTACAAATGCCAAACTTGTTCGGAGGCCTCTTGGCGGATGTCTACTGCAACTGGCAACAGAACGGGAGAATACCCAGCTCTGTGAGCCGAGGAGCGGTGGCGCTGCTGAGAAAGGATCCGAACAAGGGGGATAACATAGATCATTTTAGGCCCATAACTCTGCTAAACACAGAGTTCAAGATTTTGGCCAAGGTGCTAGCAAAGAGGTTGGCGCTTGTCGTTGGTGGTCTGGTGGGAGAGGCACAGACATGCGCCATTCCCGACAGATCCATCCACGACAACCTCCACCTCATGCGATACATCGTAGAGAGGGTAGCTAGGGAACCTGGCACGGGTGGGTCTTTGATCAATTTAGATCAGTCGAAATCCTTCGATAGGGTCGACCATCGTTACCTAACGGCAGTCCTGGGGGCGGCTGGCTTTGGGCCCGTCTTCAGAGGCTGGATCGCTGCCATGCACAGCGACATCTGCTCTGTAGTGAGAGTGAACGGTCACCTTTCGGAACCGTTCAAAATCATGCGCTCGGTCCGCCAAGGATGTCCCCTCTCGTCCCTATTGTACGTAATGACTCTCGAGCCATTACTGCACAAACAGGAGACGTTGAGGGGGGTCCCGCGCGAACTAGGATGCGGAAGATCCGTGTCAGCATATGCCGACGATGTCACCGTAGTGGTGTCGAACGCCAAACACGTCGAGGCGATCGGCACTACACTAAGAGAATACGAAGCGGTGACAGGAGCAATGATCAACCAGGAAAAGTCAGTGGGCCTGCAGCTCGGCACCTGGAGAGGCAGGACCATGCCGTCCAACAGCGTCGTCGGGCGCTGGACGGACGGACCGGTTAAATTGCTAGGGGTCTGGTTCGGTCCAGACCTCCAGACGGACAAAAACTGCGACGAGGTGACGAGCAGGGTGGCTTCTCTCACCCAGAAATGGGCCGAGAGGAAGCTATCCCTGAAAGGTCGAGCGGAGGTGGCGAATGCGTACATCGCATCCGTCATCTACTACCGCCTGACCGTCGTACCTTGTCCTAAGCCCCGCCTGACTGCGCTGGAGCGTTTGCTCTTTCGCTTCTTGTGGAAGGGACGCGCTCCGATGGTCAGGCGGTCCATCTGCTGTCAACACCCGCTACGTGGATGGCTGGGCATGCCGTGGCTGATGATGCGCAGACACGCGCTCAGGCTACGACATCTCCACCTCTTCCTCGACGGTGATCAGGTGTGGTCGCCGTTTGCAAGACACGTTTTTCCCCAGCTCGTCTCCTTGACGGAGCTGCAGTCATGGGTCAAGCGAAGACCGAGAGGGAGCGCTTGGAGACTGGAATGTCTTCAGGCGCTCACAGCCCTCGACCAATCGGGCAATGTGATCGGTGGAAACTCCACCTAGGCGTTCTATAGGGGATTAGTGGAGGGGAAGAGCGACGACGTACTTGGAGAAAATCTAGGCGTCGACGAAAATCAACTAGCCAATCTCTTCGGAAGGACTTTCGGGCCGGGGCCTATGGACAACTTCCAGAAATCCCTGGCCTGGCAGTGCTACCGAGGAGCTTTGCCAGTTCGGGATAAACTCTACAGGCATGGAGGTGCCGTCAGCCGGGCATGTCCGAGATGCGCGCAGGGCGACGAAACCGTCCTGCACGCACTCGTCCAGTGTCCAAGCATTGCTGACTTGTGGGTTTATGTCGAACACCTGCTGTCACGTGTAGGACGGATCCAGCTATCAGCTGAGTCCATCGTGAGGATTGCCCCGCCCCCTTCCTTTAGCCTGGAAGGGCACAGTTTTTATCTGTCTGGTGGCCATGGCGAAAGAGATAGTATGGTGGACACGTTTGAAAGGGCTGAAGACGAGCACTTACCTCTTCGGTGATGCCCTGATTAACTTCTTCAAATTTCATTTGAAAAGGAAAATCAGGGTAGAGAGGGAAGTGCTCTCTTCCCAGCATTTTGTTGAAAGATGGGTGAGAGAAGCAAGTATGGCCCGAATGAATGGGGCTTCTCTGAGTATGTGTCTGTAAATTAAAGGTGGACAACTGGGAGAGGGCACTTGCCCTGCTGGTCAGGGCCACTGTGGTCTTTTAATAGGCTTTCTCCACAAATGTCCCTTGGAAGTCTCCCCCCTATTGGGGAATTTTTCTTTGTTATTTTATTTCAACCTCTGTTTTTTTACACGGAGAAATGCCCATTTGTACCGTCCTGTATTGTCCTGTACTGTCCTTAATGTCTACTTTATGTGAACCCTTGTGGTTAATAAAGAAAACATTATTATTATTATTATTATTATTGTTCTTTGAGTCTCAGTCATTGATGTTAGTTAACTGGAAAGTTTGTTGAAATTAATATCAAGCCACTACCTGCAGCCTCAGATATTCAGGACGTATCGGAGGGTTCTTGCTATTCCCAGCAAGCATGCCTTTTGAAGCGTTCCAAAAAGCGTGGAGGGGCCAATTTTCTTTAACCATCCCTGGAAACTTTTTGAGATAGTACCTAGTGCGCCTATGACAATCGGGACCACTTTGACTTCATGGCAGTTCCAAATCTTTTTTACCTGCCATTTTAAGTCCTGGTATCGGTTAATCTTCTCCCTCTCCTTCTCTTGCACTTTCGTGTTGAATGGGCAGGCCACATTCACGATCAGGCACGATCTTTTTTCCTTGTCCAAACAACCAGGTCACGTCTATTGTGTTCCAGTTTCTTGTCCGTCTGTATCCTAAAATCCCACAGCACCTTCACCTGATCGTTTTTTATCACCGACTCTGGCTTATGGTCATACCACTTCTTAGAATGTGGTAAATTGTTTACTTTAAATAGGTGCCAGTGGATCACCCTGCCCATCACATCATGTCTCCAGCCCTTATAGTGAGTCTGGGCTAGGTGTTTACACTCGGATACAATGTGAGCCAAAGTCTCCTCTCTCTCTCCACAGATCCTGCACAGTGGGCTAGCATCCTCCTTGTAAATATGGTGTTTCAACCACTTCGTTTTGAGGGCCTGCTCTTGCGCAGCCATTAGCATTCCTTCTGTAGCCTTTTTGAGGTCTCCTCTTCTCAACCAGTTCCATGTCTGTGGATCTCTAAATTCAGTTTTCTCAAAGAAGGTACTATGAAGGGATTTTTCATGAAGGCTGCTCTTTCTCCTTGTTGTTATTTCCTCCTTGGACATCCCCTGGTCAATTGTACTCTCCTTCTGTACAATTCTGAGCATTGGCTCCTTACTATCAGTCACGTATTTGTGTAGGTTGTTTTTCTCCATCTGAACACAGTCCTCTATGCTGATAAGACCTCTTCCACCTTCAGATCTCCTTAAGTAGAGTCTATCGACATCACTACTCTTGTGGAACATATTGAAGATAGTCAATAGTTTCCTAGTCTTCCTATTCATTTCTTTTTGTTCAGCAACATTCCATCTCAGAATTCCCGCACTGTACCTAATAATAGACACAGCACGGGAATTTACTGCACTTATGGCATTCCTACTGTTCAAATGTGACTTTAATACGCTCCTTATTCTCCGAATGTATTCAGATCTTATTAATTCCTTCATTTTTTTGTTCTTGATGTCATCAGCCTCCAGAACACCCAAATACTTGTATCCTTCTTCAGTGCCAATTTCCTTTATCATCTCACCTGTTGGTACCTGGATTCCGTTGCTTCTGCTCAATTTACCCCTCTTCATCACAAAGACTCCACACTTACTAATACCAAATTGCATACATATATCATTGCTGAAAATACGAACAGTGTCAACAAGCACATCCAACTCCTTCTCACTCTTTCCGAAGAGCTTAAGATCGTCCATGAAGAGGAGGTGATTGATGGTAAGCTCTCCCTTTCCCAACTTGTATCCTGCTCTCACTTTTCGCAGTATAATGGTCAAGGGCATCAGGGCAAACACAAACATCAGAGGGGACAGACTATCTCCATGGAAGATACCTCTCTTGATCGTCACGCCTCCCAAGAATTGTCCAGCTGATGTTAACTCTGTTTTGCAGGACTTAATTCTTTTGCCCAACAACTGTCTGATGTTATCTGCCACCTTGAAGATCTCTAGGCTTTTGGTGATCCAAGAATGAGGCACCATGTCAAATGCCTTTTTGTAGTCTATCCATCCCATGGCAAGACCAGTCTGTCTCCTCTTGCAATTCCTCATTACCATCTTATCAATACGTAACTGGTCCTTTGTACCACGGGACTTCTTTCGGCATCCTTTCTGTTCATCCGATAACAAGTTGTCTGTGTGGAGGTGATGGTAGATTTCCTCAGACATAATGCTTGTCAACAGTTTCCACATTACGGACAGACATGTGATAGGTCTATAGTTGGTAACATCATTAACCTTGATTCGGTCTTTCATTACCAGAACTGTGGTACCTTTTGTCAACCACTCCGGTACCTCACCTGACATCAAGCAGTCATTGAACATGGTTGTCAGTTTCGGCTGGAGGGATGTTATATTTTTAATCCAATACCCCTGCACACCATCTGGGCCTGGTGATTTCCAGTTGGTTAGTCTTTTGGCCTGCCCCTTAAGAGTTTCAACTGTGATACTCAAATCAGTTTGTTGGTGTGCCTGTTCACTAATCTCCTTCTGTACTGTCTCAATCCACACTGCCTGGTCATTATGTTTAACATCCTGCTCCCATATTCCTCTCCAGGATGTCTTAGTTTGCTCCGCCTCAGGGATCAAATCGTTGCCTCTTTCTTTCCCCCCAAGCGGTCCAAACAGCATCTTCTGATTGTTGTCAAACATGCGGTTCTGTCTATTCTGTCTATACTGCTCTCGTATCTCCTAATTTTTGCACTCTTTGCTACAATGCGTTGCTTCAGTTCCTCTATGATAATATTTAGCTTTTTCCTCCTAGTTTTGTACTTTATTTCCAGTCTATTTTTAGTGTCTATGTTTTTTAGTGTCCCATTCAGTAGGGACTCAAGCTTTCCAATGTCATTTCTCATTTACCTGATTTGACCATTCAGTCGTTTCTTCAACCAATGTTCTTATCTTTCTTGTTTGTTGTTTCCTCTCGCTTTTATGCCAAGTAATTTCCTCACCGCATTTGCTGTTGCTTTGAGGATATTGTTGCACTGGTGAAAGCTCCTCGCCTCAAGGTATGGGATGACTTTGTTTACCTTAGCTGTTGTTTCTTTTAACTTTTTTCCTGTCTACAAATCTTAGATGCATAGGTTTCCCACTATCATTGTTCAATTCATCTACCAGTAAGATTAGGATGTCAACCAAATCTTGTCCTGGCCCGTCAGCATTCATCTCCTCCATGGCCGTACCTCTGTTCCAGGTATTATTTATTTCAGCATTCAGATCATTGTCTGCTTCGGATGGTTCCTCCGTTCTCTCAACCTCTTCACCTTCATTTCCCACTGGCTCGTTTGCCTGGCATACTCCACGCTCCATTTCCAACCTAATCTCTGTGCTCAGTTCCTCCAGTTCCAACTCGCTTATCCACCCATTAGTTCTTATTACCCCAGCCTACTCGGCCAATTTTTGTTCATCTAATTTAAATAGACCAATCTCGTTCCAGATGTTATGCATCCGTTTCCTATAGCCTTGGGGTTACTCTTCAGGTAACATTGCATAACAGTTCTATTCAATTCTTTCGTCCAGTTGGTTCTGGTCCCTTTCCTTCTTCTTCTTCCTCCGACACCAGCAGTATTTGGTTGACAGCCAGGTCCCTGCTTCTGAGCCAGGGAGCACCTGCTGGGTCAGAGTCTGTCACATGACATTCCAGTCTCCACTTCACCGTTATTCGAACTGTTTAGGTTCGACATTTAAACACTCTTATCGAGGATTGGTGAATGTATGGTTACATAACCACCGGTGATTTCATCACCCCCCGTGATTTTGGTGTGGCACTATCACGTTGTAGACTAACATAAATAAACAAACAAACAAATAGGTTTAAAAAAAAACCAAAAAATAAGCATAAGTTTCATTGTAATGTAATCTTTGAATGTCTAAGTTTTTTTTCCCCTTTCCTTCTGTGTCTGTCTGTTTGTTTTTTTTCTTTTCATTTTTCTTTTCTTTATGTGTTTCGTTGTTGCGGTG
This sequence comes from Eledone cirrhosa, assembly GCA_964016885.1. Lineage (NCBI taxonomy): Eukaryota > Metazoa > Mollusca > Cephalopoda > Octopoda > Eledonidae > Eledone > Eledone cirrhosa. The sequence continues at coordinate 253,393,144 of OZ024743.1, read as the reverse complement.
CTGTTTTGATTTTGATTTTTGTGTTTTTGATTTTTTGACCGGGTCATCAAATCAGTCTATTTATATCTTTTGAAGCCTTCCTCTTTTAGTGGGGACACTACGATGAATGTCTTAGCAGTAGATAGTGGGAGAGAATAGAAGCGGTAGTGATAATGAGGCAGTGGTGGTGGTGGTGGTGCTTTGCTAGTAGTAATTAGCAGGAGGTAGTGGGAGAGAATAGCGGCGGTAGCGATAATGAGGCAGTGGTGGTGATGATGTGATCGTAGTACTGTAGTGATTGTGTTGAAGTTGAAGTAGAAATAGATATTTAGGTAACTTGAATAGAGTTTTCGGCGTGGTAGTAGTGATGGTGGCGGTGGTGGTGTTGGTGGTGAAATTATTTGCTTGTCTGTCCACTTAGCCATTTAACTATTTAGCCATTTTCCTCTTTTTTCGACTATAACATTTCTGATCCAAAATTAAATATTAAATATTGGGGCCCTATGCCGTAAAGTGATGCGTCATGGCTTGCTGAGCGTTAAAAACTGTAATCTTATATTTCATTTGTAATAAGAATTATTCTATCACATTTGTTTTAAATAAGTAAAAATCAAAAACTTACGGGAGCGATTCCATAACGATATATCTCCTCCATGTGCGTTTTCTTCCCTTCATTATTATCGTTATTGACGACCTACGTAGTAAATCGTATCATCGTTAGCTCCGCAAATGTTTGTTATTTTCAGTTGTTTAAAATTGCTATTCATGGATAATTTTTATTGTGAACTGTATATAAGTGCACATACATTGTTATCTGAAAAGGACACCCAAAAAGATTGGGGCCTTGAGCCCAAAATTTAAACTTTTATAATTATCAAACACAAATTTTTCTTTGAAACATCATGGCTGACTCAGAGTCACTCCTTTCTCACAAACTAACACCTCACACCGACACCACCATTGTAAATATTACTACATTTGCCAACACTAGAACAAATATAAGCAGTAGCAATATTTTAAATTTGTCTCAGGCAGACATTCATTTCCCGCCATTACCAATGACTGCAGGTGTAAAAGCCGCCGCCACCACCCCCACCACCACCACCCCCACCACCACCACCATCGCGACAACAGAAACAAAAGAAAAAAAATAAATTAACTCGTGATATCGAAATGAATTCAACGAAAATGAACTCTTCCACACCCAACACCACTGACGCCACCTTCACCACAACTGAAACTAAAATTAATAATAACGATAACAACAACAGCAACAATGACATTAAGAAAACCACCCTGAGTTTTGCGAGAGTAGAAAAACAGTGCAAGCATTTCAGGTAACTCAGGAGGAATTAGAAGAAGCCAACAAAATGGTAAAGAAAGATGGGTACAGAGTCAGCCTCACCCACCCACATAATAAAATGGAGCATCGGCGCCTATGCACCGTGTCTTATCGAACAATGAATATAAAATCGCGCCGAGTGGAACGGGCATCCGAGTCCCAAATCCAAAAAGCTTTGGGACATGTGTGGGCAAAAAAAACCCACATCAGACGTGGGCAGAAGTATGGAACCGTGGAAACACCACAGGAGGCTAGAGAACACTTCATGGCCCCATTAAGAAGTGACTAATTCACACTCGTCCCAAGCTATAGTGGCCAGAGAATCGTAAAGATCAAGGTCGACCATGTTCCACCGGCCATCGAAATTCCCTGGCTAATAGCTGCCATCCTCGCCGGCATCGAAGCCAACACCAAGATAATCGAAATAGCGAAAGAAAAGCAGGAGAACTGGTCCGGATCTGGGATGGAGTTCCTGATCCAAGCGGACCAAAAAAGCATTGAGGAGATCTCAGAGGTAATAGATCTCAGTGACGGCAGCCACCTCACCGTAATTGTCGAGGACAGAAGGCCTAGGTGTGTCGTTTGTGGTGAAGGAACCCACCTAAGGGCTTTCTGCACTCAGGCTAAAAGGTTGAGGCCACCTCTCCTACCCACCCCAGTGAGTCAACAATCAACAACACCAGCAGCAGAGATGGCAGCAACATCAGAAGCAACTGTAATAGCAACAACCCCAGCAATAGTAGCGAGACCAACACCACCACCACCCAACGCGCCAGAACTAGCACTAGCGCCTACACCATCCACCACGCCAGAACCCAAACTAACGCCTGTGGAGGATTTTCCACTTTCCGGCCTATCACAACTGGAGACAGATTGTGACGACGAGGAGTGGGAAACGGTATCAGGAAAAAAGAGAAAAAGAAACCAAAAAAGAAAAAATTCTCTTCCTTCCCCCTCCAAAAACAAAATACAGAGGGAAACAAATAAACTATCAAACAAAAAAGCTAGGACAGATATGCCACCATCCACACCAGCATCACCAACCCCATCACCACAAACACCAACACCATCACCATCATTAACCCCAACACCACCATCACCTACACCACAAAAGTCACCAAAAAACGAAACAGAAACAAACCCACAACAAACGCAAACAAAACAAAACATCCAAAACGATACACACTACACAGCATTAAATTTGAACAACAACCAATTATTACACTACATCCAACACAACACCAGCATCACAGAAAAAGACTACACAACAACCCAAAAGTTCACACCAACTCTACACATACAAATCACTCGCATCACACAGAAAACGTACATGACACTAAAACAAAAATTCCCCAAAGACATCGGAGACTTCCGACAAGCACTCTCCAGGAGGATTTATAATGACATCCTTCCTGAGGAGGCCAGAAGCAGTGTAAAGGATGGAGAAACCGTCCTTCCTCTACGAGAAGTAAGGTAAGTGGTCTATCCCATCTTTTCCACTCCATTTCAACATGACCTCACTCAGAATAGGCAGAATAAATGCGCGTGGCTTGGGGTCGTCATGGAAGCAGGGCCACCTGCTCAACGACCTAACGTCACTAAACATAGATCTAGTGGCGATCAGCGAGAACAGAATCTCCGAATCACCGGCCTTCGCACCGATCTTCGGCGGCTACGATGTGTACGCATCTCCCAGCCGTCCGGGATCGGGGGGTGGAGTTACTGTGTTTTTTCGGAGAGGTTTGGATCTTGTCATACGAGCCATCTTCCTGGACCCAGAATGTAAGTTGGTGGTGCTGGACGTGACCAGCGGAGACGGGCAAGCTTTCAGGCTAGTGGCCGTCTATGCCCCGACAGGAACAGGGCGGCCTGATATCTTCCGGCGTCTGGAGACCTTTCTTGGAACGTCCCGCTCTTTAGTGTTAGTGGGTGACTGGAACGGGTTCTTAGATGCACGCTGGGACTGTGTGGGATTAGTGGATAGGTGAGGAGGGTGCAAAAGTCTCACCAACATGCTCAGACGTTTTGAACTGTCTGACAGGTACCGAATGGATTTCCCAAATGTACCAATGAGGACTTGGACAAATCGCATAGGGTCATCCAGATCATATCTAGATAGAGTATTTTGTAGGGAAATAGATAGGTCTAGCATAGGCTGTCCACAATTCAAGATAGTCTGCTACACGGACCACAACTTCGTGATCTGTGTGCTTGACTTAGATAGGCTTCATAGACGAGGACCCGGCTACTGGAAGCTAAACGCGTCCTTACCAGCGCGCAAGGCCTACAGAGACCGGATTACCGAACTGTGGTGGTTTGCTCTGAAAAGAGCGATTAGAATAGAATCCATTAGGTTTAGTAAGGCTTTAGCAATAGAGAAAAATAGAGCAGAGGGAGAACTAGTTAGAAAATTAGACGAGGCGCTTAGCAAAGGCATTGCGTCCGACGTGCTTGCGGCGAAATTGGCCCTTGACCAATTCTTCAATGCGAAGCACGAAGGCTGCGTTGTCAGAGCTAGGGTGCGTGCTCTCAGATACGAGGGGACAAAAGCCGTTCAATGGGCCCGAGTGGCGGAGGCGCGTCGTGGCAACAAAGCCACGATCCTGTCTTTGGTGGACCACGACGGGCGTATGCTACTCGATCCCGGGCAAATGTGTGAAGCTTTTCAGCGACACTTCACTCAGCTGTTCTGGGGCAGCGGTTGGCCGGGTCGAGGGATGGACTTTAGTGTCTACCGCGACGGACTGCCGCGGCTCTCGACCACTGAGGCGGAGTGTTGCGAAAAACCGATAACAGCCGCTGAAGTAAGGGAGGCAATGACTGGCTGCACAAGGGGTAAATCGCCTGGTTTGGATGGTCTGTCCTATGAACTTACGTACAGATGCCAGACGTTTTCGGAGGCCTCTTGGCGGACGTCTACTGCAACTGGCAACAGAACGGGAGAATTCCCAGTTCTGTGAGCCGAGGAGCGGTGGCACTGCTGAGAAAGGATCCGAACAAGGGGGATAACATAGATAATTTCAGGCCCATAACTCTGCTAATCACATAGTTCAAGATTTTGGACAAAGTGCTAGCAAAGAGGTTGGCGCTTGTCGTTGGTGGTCTGGTGGGACAGGCGCAGACATGCGCCAATCCCGACAGATCCATCCATCCACGACAACCTCCACCTCATGCGATACATCGGAGATAGGGTAGCTAGGGAACCTGGCACGGGTGGGTCCTTGATCAATTTAGATCAGTCGAAATCTTTCGATAGGGTCGACCATCGTTACCTAGCGGTAGTCCTGAGGGCGGCTGGCTTTGGGCCCGTCTTCAGAGGCTGGATCGCTGCCATGCACAGCGACATCTGCTCTGTGGTGAGAGTGAACGGTCACCTTTCGGAACCGTTCAACATCATGCGCTCGGTCCGCTAAGGATGTCCCCTCTCGTCCCTCTTGTACGTATTGACTCTCGAGCCATTACTGCACAAACTGGAGACGTTGAGGGGCGTCCCGCGCGAACTAGGATGCGGAAGATCCGTGTCAGCATATGCGGTCGATGTCACCGTAGTGGTGTTGAACGCCAAACACGTCGAGGCGATGGGCACTACACTAAGAGAATACGAAGCGGTGACAGGAGCAATGATCAACCAGGAAAAGTCAGTGGGCCTGCAGCTCGGCACCTGGAGAGGCAGGTCCATGCCGTCCAACAGCATCGTCGGACGCTGGACGGACGGACCGGTTAAATTGCTAGGGTTCTGGTTCGGTCCGCACCTCCAGACGGACAAAAACTGGGACGAGGTGACGAGCAGGGTGGCTTCTCTCACCCAGAAATGGGCGGAGAGGAAGCTATCCCTGAAAGGTCGAGCGGAGGTGGCTAACGCGTACATCGCGTCTGTCATCTGCTTCCGCCTGACCGTCGTACCTTGTCCTAAGCCCCGCCTGACTGCGCTGGAGCGTTTGCTCTTTCGCTTTTTGTGGAAGGGACGCGCTCCGATGGTCAGGCGGTCCATCTGCTGTCAACACACGCTACGCGAATGCCGTGGCTGATGATGCGCAGGCACGCGCTCGGGCTACGACATCTCCACCTCTTCCTCGACGGTGATCAGGTGTGGTCGCCGTTTGCTAGACACGTATTTCCCCAGCTCGTTTCCTTGACGGAGCTGCAGTGCTGGGTGAAGCGAAGACCGAGAGGGAGCGCCTGGAGACTGGAATGTCTTCAGGCGCTCACAGCCCTCGACCAATCGGGCAATGTGATCGGTGGAAACTCCACCTCGGCGTTCTATAGAGGATTAGTGAAGGGGAAGTGCGACGACGTACTTGGGGAAACTCTAGGCGTCGACGAAAATAACTAGCCAATCTCTTCGGAAGAACTTTCGGACCAGGGCCTATGGACAACTTCCAGAAATCTCTGGCCTGGCAATGCTACCGAGGAGCTTTGCCAGTTCGGGATAAACTCTACAGACATGGAGGTGCCGTCAGCCGGGCATGTCCGAGATGCGCGCAGGGCGACGAAACAGTCCTGCACGCACTCGTCCAGTGTCCGAAAATTGCTGACTTGTGGGTTTATGTCGAACACCTGCTGTCGCGTGTAGGACGGATCCGGCTATCATCTGAGTCCATCGTGAGGATTGCCCCGCCCTCCTCCTTTAGCCGGGAAGGGCAGGCAGTTTTTATCTGTCTGGTGGCCATGGCGAAAGAGATAGTATGGTGGACACCTGAAAGGGCTGAAGACGAGCTATTACCTCTTCGGTGATGCCCTGATTGACTTTTTCAAATTTCATTTGAAAAGGAAAATCAGAGTAGAGAGGGAAGTGCTCTCTTCCCAGCATTTTGTTGAAATATGGGTGAGAGAAGCAAGAATGGCCCGAGTGAATGGGCCTACTCTGAGTATATATCTGTAAATTAAAGGTGGAGAACTGGGAGAGTGCACTTGCCTTGGTGGTCAGGGTCACTGTGGCCTTTTACTGGGCTTTCTCCACAAATGTCCCTCCGAAGTCTCCCCCCTATTGAGGAATTGCTCATTGTTATTTTTTGTTACATCCTCTGTTTTTGTTTTTTACACGCAGAAATGCCCATTTGTACCGTACTGTATTGTCCTGCACTGTCCTTAATGTGTACTTTATGTAAACCCTTGTGGTTAATAAAGAAATCATTATTATTATTATTATTATTATTATTATTATTCGCCCGCTTATTCCTGGGAGGGTCGTCAGGGCAGAGTCCTCAAACATTCTTTTCAGCGGGTCTTGTCAAAAACATCCGCCTCAAAATGATCCGGCTGGATCCTCAAGAGGGAGCAGCCAAGCTCATGAATGTTATCCAACCAACTTTCTCGGTGTCTACCCTGATTCTATCCTGCTGGCCGGGTTTGCCCAGAAAATCGGTCCAGCGATTCTTTCCTGAGACATTCTAAACCCATATCTATAGTATTAGTACTGTGGTCTTTCAATTCAGGATAGTAGTAGTGAATTTACATGGAACGACTCTCTATCGAGTAACCTTTGGCCAATATCGCTTCGGTGGAACCCCTTTTCAGCCGCTTGTATTAGCAATCTATGTGTTCGGTCATTACTCAAGATTCAAGTCCATAGGTAAGGATTGACACGAATACCGAATTGAACATAGCAAGTTTGGTTTTTATTCCTACCATTTTTCTTCTGATAAACGAACTCTGAGGCTGGCGCATTACTGCACCAGTTCGTGGAATTCTTACACTTAATTCAGTCTCCGTTCTTCCATTGAGGAACACGGCCTTATGCCCTTTCAAGGTCTACAAAACAAGAATATACCTCTTGCCAACAATCCCATGACTTCTCGAAGTGTGAATATTTAGTTGACTACGCTGCGAGCGGGGCGAAAACCGCACACATCACCAGTGAGCTTGGACTCGACAATCTCCCTGCATCTCTTTGCCAGACACCTGTGTTTCGAACGGCGCGCCGCCTGTAACTGCAGTTACCTAAGTAACATACATATATATATTGATTCAGTCTCAAAAATATGTAACCACACACAATCACACACACACACACATACCTATATATATAACATTCTTTAAGTTTTCATTCTCCACCTCCTAATTTTGCTCTTTCTAAATATGTCCAAGTTGGAACCTCATAAGACATTGTATAGTTATATCTGTTAGTTTTTCTTTTTTTAATATTGAACTACATTCAGAGAAACCAGGAATCTGTGGAATGGAGGTCAGTTCCAAGAAAACAAAATTAATGCTGAATAGTACAAGTAACACCTGTGTCAACATCACCATTGGAGGAAGTATCAAATTTCAAACCCTTGGGAGCAGTCTTGTCAAAAGTTGGTACCGGCAATGCAGAAATCCACACACCGATTGCCGCAGCTATTGTCAAGAATATGGAGGAGCAAAATCAACTTTCAGACCAAGTACAGATTGTAAAAATCGATACTTGTCTCCATCTTCCTATATGGGTGTAAAACCTGAACATTTTTTGTAGAAACATTTTAGGACAAACACATGAGAAAACTCCTTTCTAATTCCTGGGAAGGTAAAACCAATGGAAACATGTGAACAAAGGTTGAAACATTTGTGGATCAATAGGAACCTCTCCTAGCCACTGGCAAGAAGAGGACATGGCATGGTTTAGCCACGTCACACGACGTGAAAGACCATGATGCAAAGTACCGTTGAAAGTGGACGCAACACAAAAACAGATTGGGCAATGTCAAAGAATGGACGCACATGTATAAACCGGATTTGCCAACGGCCACCGTTGATAGATTATTTCAAATCTATGCTGCTTCTTTATTCGGATCCTCCAGCGACTACAGAAGTCAAGGGACTGGTGATGATGATATATATAATATATATATAAATCAGGAAAGAAGGTTTAAATGGTTTGCTATACAAAAAAGTTTTTAATCACATAGCTTACATTTGTTTCACTGAACTGGTATGTCTAGAGATCGCCATCCGCTTAATTTTGCGTTACTCGATCGCCAATACAGAATTATAACCAGTCAGATCTTCGGAGCATGCGAGAATGAAGAAAAGACACAGGCAAGAAAAGAAAAGAAAATACGGCTACTATATGGAGTAGTTATAGCATTCAATTAGAACAATAACAACAATTACAACAATGCTATCAATAAACTATTTAAGGAGACCCTGACATTACTTAGGTGGGGGGTGTATAATGTATCTAATGTTACGGCGTGAAAACCAGCTGTCATAAGGCAAAAAGTATCGTAGTGTGTATCAATTTTAAATTATAAAGATAAGCTAGTTTTTACAGTCTTTCTCTTCATCTTCAACAGTATACATGAGTGGGACCACTGTCAAAGCTCAATAGTTGTAGAGTTAATACAGAGGTTAACGAATTAATATACGCATATATCTACGCACACACACACACACATACACATACACACACACACACATATATATATATATAAAAATATATATACACATATATACACATGCATGGAATACCATAACTGGACTTCTCCTAAGTGGACTGCATTTAACTATTATTTGTTAATCCGTATAATGTATATATATATATATATATATATATATATATATATATATATATATATTAATGTTTTGCTCTATATGGCTGAATACAGTAAATGTAATCTGAGTTTTTCGAATAATAATAATATTATTCGATTCGTTAAGATCAAGAATGAGGGGCTCATTCTACTGACGTGGCTTTAAAAATGCGGCTTGTTTGCATGATTGCAAACAAATCGAATATTATTATTGATATTCTAAAAACTCAGATTACATTTATATATATATATATATATATATATTTCGTTTCTGAATTTGTTTAGCAAGATTCTTTATCTGAAATCGTGTATTGAAACCGATATTGTTATACTTTGGGAGGGTCATGTTGCCAATAAGAAACACACGCACCAATTGCTTTCACTTCAATTTATTATATATTTATACATTTATAAATTTACACATCTACAAACCTATAAATTTATAAATTTCTGGTTGGTTGGTTGGTTCCACAACCAGATAGTTGTTTATATATAGTCATAGTCCTTTCGTCACACACTCTGTGACCTCTTCAGTGACTGGGGATTCCTTTCTTTTTTTCTGTGCCTTTCCTTTCTTCTGTCCTACGCCATTTTGTTTCTGAGTGTGTGTTGTGTGCTCAGTTTGCGCATGCGTGTGTCTGTGTGTGTTTGTGTTCATTTATCTATTTGTTTATTTATTTACATGTTGTTGGTTGGTTGTTTGTTCTATGTGTGTGTGTGTTTTCATTTTGTCCTTAATTGTAAGTTGTGATGTTGCTGTTCCACTCATATTTTCTATTTAATTTTGGTTGTAATTCTTTTATGCTTACTGCCTCTGTAATGTGCCTAAACATTGCATCTTTTCTGTGTGTGGATTCTATTTTTATTTCTATGTTCTCTAATTTACCCTTGTGTTCTATCTTAGCATGTTGGTAGAGTACAGATGATTCTTTATTATCTTGAAGGTCTCGCCAGTGTTCATTTATCCGTTCCCCTATACTACGAGCTGTCTCACCTATGTACACTATATTTTTGTTTCTACATTGTCCTTCAGTACATCTTATGCTATACACTACATTTCTAGTTTTACAGTTAATATGGGGGCTTATTTTACAGGTTATACATTTCTTATCTATACATGAGTGTCTTTGGAACGGGTATGTCTTGCTAATAAGTGTTTTTACGGAGGTACCTGGTCTTTCTACTATCTTAATATTGAGTTTATGTTTATTTAGGGCCCTTCTAAATGTGTAGGCTAGTTCGTCTCTAGGGGTTGTATTGATGAACATTACACTCTGGTATTTATTGCTATAATACCATGAGTTTATTCTATTGGCCTTGTTCCTAGTTCTTTCTATTCTATTCCAAAATTTGCTCCTATACAAGGGGCAGGTCCCATTTATGTCATTATTTACCATTTTTTTCCCATTTGGTTCTGGCTCCTCTATACACTCTGATTCTATCTCTCTGATTGTAGCCAGAGAACTGCATACGGTGGATGAAGTGTTGTATGTGTCTCTCTAGTTCTTCGGGGTTGCACATGCGGGACACATTTCTCATCACCCGTACCAAATCCGCAATCAGTATGTTGATTTTGGTATGGTCCGAAATGGCCGAGTTTCGGTGGATCAGATGTTTGGAAGTCATGGGTTTGGCATAGTGGAAATGGAGGATTTGTTTTTGGTTGTTAATGGTATCTAACCAGAGCTCTGTGTCTAGTACAGGTAATCGATGGTTGGGGTGTCTACTTGGGTAGTCTATAGTAACACTAATGCTCTGGTGAATGGAGTTTGCTATTTGCTGGATGCTTTCCATTGTGTTTTTCTCTAGTTCCTGACTGTTCTCTAGTGGGGGTGTCTTAACTACGATGTTTATATCATCTACGTAGCGGGAGTACATTATCAGGTTTAAGCTGTCTTCTAATTGTTCTTTAAGTTTAAGTTTAAGTCTACTGTCCCACCATACCATGAATAAGTTAGCTATGTCGCCTGCAATGCTAACACCAATGGCTGCTCCTTCCTCTTGGGCATATGTTTTTCCATTACATTTGAACATATGTTCCTTAAGGGTTAATTTTATGCTGGCCCCTACCGCATGTACAATCATTTTCTTCAGTTCCTCGTGGTTTTCGGGTGTCCGTATGGTTCTGGTCCACCCGTTCCATCTATCTGTGTGGGTTTTCTTGGTCATAGAGGTAATGGTAGGTGGTCTGCCTCTTGCTGGTCTTGTAGGGCACAGGTTGCTAAGGTCATAAGTGTCTAGGTAACTATTACTATGGGTAAGCTTAAGTAGAAATCCCAGCTCACTGGTATCAATCCCACGGAACTCAACCTTGCTCTCGCTGATCATTTCTACGCATTTCTCCACAGCAAAATCCCCGTCAATAGATGGATACAGGGACACAACAACCATACTGCCTATTATGCAGTTTGTTAGGTCCCCAGATCGGTTACTCACGCCGATTCTGCTGAGGAGGTCCTCCGTGCTGTCACATACATCTGGGGACATCTCAATGATGGGGCGTATGATCAGGGAGAGGAAGTAGGACAGTCTGTAGTTACTAGCAATGTTAGCTCCACAGACTGGCCGTGTTGGTGGTCCCGCGACAGGGTCACAGCCCGTTTTATGGTCTTTTCGAAGCCCATACAACGCCGGCACGTCATTGTTCCAGGCCTGGAAGTTGTTGGCAGTCCTTTTGTTGGGCTGCATTATATTCGTCCACATCACCATATGGGCATTGAGGGCTTTTTCTCTATCCTCATGCTCCTGTGGTGTTACCTCTCTTGTGTTAGTGATGTGGGGTTGCATTGCCTGGATGTAGTTTGGCAGGCTGTCAACCGACATTCTGCCAGACTTGTCTGTTGGAAAGCATGCTATCTCTCCATTACGTGAGCGCTGCATGAGCTTACGCAAGCCATTTGCAGATTTTTTTCCCAGTTGCTGGGCCTCTATTCTATTAAGATTCTTGCTATACTGTTCTATAATATTTCTAAGTTCGGATTTAGCTATACTAAATTGTGTTTCTGTTTGTTCATCGACCTGCGACGGCAACTGCGTGCGTTTGTTAAATGGTAAAGTCGTGGCGTGGACTCGTCGCAGGTCGAATGATTTATCGGAGGGATTATAAAACGGAGAGTTCCAGGCTGCTGCTTTATGTGTACTAGTGCTATTGTTATTGTTAGTTGTGTTGTTTCTATTTCTATTTCCACCAACAGCCTCATGGTTGTTTCTATGTCTCTCATAATTACTCCTGTCTCTTTCCACTGGCTCAATGTTGTTATCTACCCTATTTTGTGTGTCTGTGTGTTCGTCTTGGTTATTCTCTTTGTCCTTAGTCTCCCATCTCCTTTTCCTTTTAATCTTATTACTTTCCCTTATTTCTCTGATTTCTGTGCTATTGTCATTACTTGTTTTCTGTGTCTGTGCGTTTGTTAAGTTTGTGGTGGTGGTGAGAGGCATTGAATGCGTGTGTGTTGTTGTTGTTGATGTGTGCTGTTGTTGATGTGTGTTGTTGTTATCTCCGTGTGTCTTATCGTTGTTGTGTGTGTTGTTATTGTTGTTTGTGTCTGCGTGTCTGTTGTTGTTGTTTCTGGGTATGTTGCTATTGTTGTTGTTGTTGATGTGTGTGTTGTTGTTATTGTTGTTTGTATCTGTGTGTCTGTTGTTGTTGGGATGTGTGTTGTATATGTGTGTGCGTATATTGTTGCTTTTGTTTTTGATGCTCCAGCGTAGTTTTGTAAATTATTTTTCTATTTCGGGTGTCCGTATGGACCAGAGCCATACGGACACCCGAAAACCACGATGAACTGAAGAAAATGATTGCACATGCGGTAGGTGCCAGCATAAAATTAACCCTTAAGGTACATATGTTCAAATTTAATGGAAAAACATATGCCCAAGAGGAAGGAGCAGCCATTGGTGTTAGCATTGCAGGCGACATAGCTAACTTATTCATGGTATGGTGGAACAGTAGACTTAAACTTAAACTTAAAGAACAATTAGAAGACAGCTTAACCCTGATAATGTACTCTCGCTACGTAGATGATATAAACATCGTAGTTAAGACCCCCAGTAGAGAACAGTCAGGAACTAGAGAAAAACACAATGGAAAGCATCCAGCAAATAGCAAACTCCATCCACCAGAGCATTAGAGTTACTATAGACTACCCAAGTAGACACCCCAACCATCGATTACCTGTACTAGACACAGAGCTCTGGTTAGATACCATTAACAACCAAAAACAAATCCTCCATTCCCACTATGCCAAACCCATGACTTCCAAACATCTGATCCACCGAAACTCGGCCATTTCGGACCATACCAAAATCAACATACTGATTGCGGATTTGGTACGGGTGATGAGAAATGTGTCCCGCATGTGCAACCCCGAAGAACTAGAGAGACACATACAACACTTCATCCACCGTATGCAGTTCTCTGGCTACAATCAGAGAGATAGAATCAGAGTGTATAGAGGAGCCAGAACCAAATGGGAAAAAATGGTAAATAATGACATAAATGGGACCTGCCCCTTGTATAGGAGCAAATTTTGGAATAGAATAGAAAGAACTAGGAACAAGGCCAATAGAATAAACTCATGGTATGATAACAATAAATACCAGAGTGTAATGTTCATCAATAGAACCCCTAGAGGCGAACTAGCCTACAAATTTAGAAGGGCCCTAAATAAACATAAACTCAATATTAAGATAGTAGAAAGACCAGGTACCTCCGTAAAAACACTTATTAGCAAGACATACCCGTTCCAAAGACCCTCATGTATAGATAAGAAATGTATAACCTGTAAAATAAGCCCCCATATTAACTGTAAAACTAGAAATGTAGTGTATAGCATAAGATGTACTGAAGGACATGTAGAAACAAAAATATAGTGTACATAGGTGAGACAGCTCGTAGTATAGGGGAACGGATAAATGAACACTGGCGAGACCTTCAAGATAATAAAGAATCATCTGTACTCTACCAACATGCTAAGATAGAACACAAGGGTAAATTAGAGAACATAGAAATAAAAATAGAATCCACACACAGAAAAGATGCAATGTTTAGGCAAATTACAGAGGCAGTAAGCATAAAAGAATTACAACCAAAATTAAATAGAAAATATGAGTGGAACAGCAACATCACAACTTACAATTAAGGACAAAATGAAAACACACACACACACATAGAACAAACAACCAACCAACAACATGTAAATAAATAAACAAATAGATAAATGAACACAAACACACACAGATACACGGATGTGGCGCATGCGCAAACTGAGCACACAACACACACTCAGAAACAAAATGGCGTAGGACAGAAGAAAGGAAAGGCACAGAAACAAAGAAAGGAATCCCCAGTCACTGAAGAGGTCACATAGTGTGTGACGAAAGGACTATGACTATATATAAACAACTATCTGGTTGTGGAACCAACCAACCAACCAGAAATTTATACATTTATAGGTTTGTAGATTTGTAAATTTATAAATTTATAAATATATAATAAATTGAAGTGAAAGCAAATGGTGCGTGTGTTTCTTATTGGCAACATGACCCTCCCAAAGTATAACAATATATATATATACATATATATATAATTGTTTCTACTTTTGGCACAAGGGCAGCAATAACCCTGTGCATTGCTGGTACTTTATTTTATCGACCCCGTAAGGATGAAAGGGAAAGTTAACATCGGCGGGATTTGAACTCAGAATGGCAAGGGCCATAACTCTATGCGTCAAAGCATGGCGTCCGCCCTCTACTGATACTGCCCATATATATATAATGAAAATAAAAGTAACGGGCGAAAGAGAGGTGTATCCGTCATCAGTTGTCTACTAAGAATCATAGGTATTTTGTCGCAATAGAGACAATATACCTCAGCCTTGGGCGAAACAATAACTAAAATAAGTTACTGGGATAAAAGAAAGGGGGAGGGGAGAAACATATGTAAACAGCCACGAAGGGTGAAGCAACGTAAAGAGAGGAAAATATATATACATATATTAAATGTATAAATTGAGTTATGAACTCAAAATAGTCTCTTACAACAGAATAGCTCTAAGAAAGAGATATTTCTGAGTCGTATATTATAATAGAATATAAAAGAAAAGTGAACACAGATATAAAGATATATGTGTTCAAATCGCAAGGGACCAGATTCGCTAATGTATAAAGAATACTAACTATGGACAATTGGGTTCGCTTGTCTCAATTTAAGAAAGACAAGCGAACCCAATTGTCTATAGTTAGTATTCTTTATACCTTAGCGAATCAGGTCCCTTGCGATTTGAACACATATATCTATATATCTGTGTTCGCTTATCTTTTATATTCTATAATAATAATAATAATAATATATATATATATATATATATATATATATATATATATATATATATAAACGGAAAAATGAAACGAAATTTTATTTCCCACACTTAGTACGGCTGTTACTTAAATATAAGTATGTACACGTACATACATATATGTATACGGACGTACAGTAGTATGTATATATATATACATACATGCACACATATATATATATGTACGTATGGATTCACCGAACATTTATTATAATGCTCGGTGTGTTTCAAAACAAACATCCCGTATTAAGCCGTAGTGTCCAGCAACCATCGTTGCTCGTTTGTTCAACACTGACAAAGGAACGCTGTACTAGTTTCAAGCTTATTAGCTACCGTCAGAAACGTATACCTTCCTGCCAGATTGTTGAACGTATATACTTACCTTATGCATATTAACGGCTGAGTAGCCCAATTTGCATATCGAGTGGGTTAATCGGCCGGGTGCACCGAAAATGATAAACGGAAAAAATTAAACGAAATTTCATTTCCCACTCTTAGTACATCTGTTACTTAAATATAAGTATGTACACGTACGTACATATATGTATATATATGTACATATGTATATATGTACATATATGTATATATATGTACATATATATATATGTATATATATGTATATATATGTACATACATATATGTATATATATATATACATACATCAATGGCAA
>OZ024743.1:253357285-253372285 GCA_964016885.1 Eledone cirrhosa | reverse complement strand
TCGTCATCGTCATAAACAACTTAATTAGTCGACTTCTAGGTCTTCAGACTGGTTACACAAAGCATATGTGTTTTCTATGTTTGTGGAATAGTAGAGCAGATGCGGAGCACTACATGAAGAAGGATTGGCCAACTAGACCAAAGGATGCACCCGGTAGATTCAACTGTTTGTACAAATCTCTCGTGGATCCAGAAAAAGTATTCCTTCCTCCATTACATCTCAAATTAGACTTGGCCAAAAACTTTATTAAAAGCATGGGTCA
The DNA here is from genome assembly GCA_964016885.1 of Eledone cirrhosa. Classification (NCBI taxonomy): domain Eukaryota; kingdom Metazoa; phylum Mollusca; class Cephalopoda; order Octopoda; family Eledonidae; genus Eledone; species Eledone cirrhosa. Next base: position 253,372,023 of record OZ024743.1, on the reverse strand, counting down.
TACAGGTAATGGGTTTCAGTACTTGTGTAAGAAATTGGGTAGAGTGGCATCTGAAGCAATGTTAAAAGCAGGGGTTTTGAATGGTCCTCAGATTCGTATGCTGGTTAATGATAGTGAGTTTACGTAAACACTAAACCCTTTGGAGACTAATGTATGGAAATCATTTGTAGATGTGACACAGAACTTTCTTGGAAACCACCGTGCAGACAACTATAAAGAAATTGTTGAAACCATGATACAAAATTATCGCGCTCTGGGTTCACGAATGTCTTCCCAAGTAATCTAGGAGACATCAGTGATGAACATGGAGAGAGGTTTCACCAGGACATTGCCATAATGGAGAGTAGGTATCAGGGTCAATGGAGAGTAGGTATGAGGGTCGGTTCAATCCCAACGTGATGGGCGACTACTGCTGGACACTGCAACGTGAGGAGAGCCAGCAAAACAAGCGTAAAAGCAAAATCCAGACATTTTTTTAGAAATGTTTTGAAATATTTTGTTATGTTCAGAACATTGTTCAGAAATGTTTTGTTAATATACTAAGTGTTAAAAAAATAACTAAAAATATTTTAATATATTTTTATTAATAAGTTAATATGTTTATATCTAAGTCATCATATGTTACACAATGGATAAATAATACAATACGAGGAACATATTTTCGATCTCATATTAAGGTATTCTGGTCCGATAAGCAAAAAATGAATATCAAAACTGAATTTGGTGCTATGAAATTAGTAAGATGCACATATTCACATGTAAGAACCATTTTAGCTGTTGACCAGTGTAATTTAATACTCATTTTCAAGCATGAATTTGTTAAAAACGTGTTTTCAGACATCAATTTCACTATAAACTAGTATGTTGTATGTACAGCCTTGACGACTGTTTCAGTGCAATGCGGCAATATGTGAATATTCTTTAATTCATACCCCCCTAATAGCCTCCACAAAGGATTTTTTCCTGGATATTCTCCATGTATTCCTCCAAATCTTTGGAATCGAGGTCAGAGCTATTTCTAGATCTTTTTTATGTTGTGAGCTTGACTTTGTAAAAAATAAAATTGCACAATATTTCCTTTTTAGTAGGCAGCACCACAGTGCATAAATATATTGCATTCATGTGTGTATTTCCAGTTTGACTTTCAACGGTATCGGGTACGTTTGTTTTTTAATAACTGTCTTCGAGTCTCAAGTGATATAAATCGGTGATTCCAGATACTGTAATGTCAATCCAAATTATATAAGTGGATAGGTACTTCACTCTCTCCACTGTATATTTTACATCATATCCTATTTTCATGTGGTCTCCTGATATGATGCTGGCACATTAAAATCTGCTGTAGATTTGATTAATCGGAAAACATAGATTAGCTCCATTGCTTTTCGGTCCAATGTTCATTTATATCTGCGTCATTGTAGAGACTCCGGCCAATCTACCCGTTTCTAGCTGTAACATACCTGATTTACTCAAATATTAGTTATAGTGATCGATTATTATGGTAAAGTGTATTACAATGCATATATTTCGAATTTTCCAAGTGCATCTAAAGTCAAGCGTTGTATACATATATTAGGCCATATGCATCTGGTTTATAATAAGCACAGCATAACCCTTCGCGTTGTAAGAAAGGACTAAAAAGGTTGCTTAAAAAATTCATATCTACACACACACACACACACACACACACATATATATATATATATATATACATATATATTCATAGCTAACCATATATATATATTAATATCTAAGCATATATATATGACGCAAATTATCTTGTTAACACGAAATAGTTAAGACGTTTGTATGGAGACCAAAAGTATACTTGAGAGAATCTAATTGCAATAGGCAATCTTTAATATTAAGGGAAGTTTAGAAATCGTTCTGTGTTGGGTGTAAAATATTTTGAGAAAAAAATCCAACTCATGGGATTGTAAATGAACACGTTGGTACAGCGACCAAATTACGGCGAATGTTATAAGAGACTCGGAAACCATTTGAAGTGGTAACTTAAGTAATTCAATAAGTAGATTTAATTCAGTTACGAATGGGAGTATGAATGGATTAAAACTCATTCATACAGGTTTAACATTACATTACATTCATAATGTTTTAGATATCAAGTAGCGATTAACACACACATACAATCATATAAGCAACACATACATACACCTAATCACGCACACACACTCTCACACACATATATATGCATATATATATATATATATATATATATATATGCTTGTGTTCATATATATATATATATATACACGAGATAACGGGGTTTCACTTTAAAATGTTTGTATTGCATATTGAACGTTACATATGTTTCAGAGATGATTGGCTCTTCCTCTTTATCGAAGTGATAGTCCTGACTCCAGTAATGATTACCTTTTCAGTCTTATGAATTCAAATCAAGTGATGATGATAACGCCATTCATGCTTACAGGGGCCATGAATCAGATACTGAAACTTAATAGCAGCAGCAGCAGCAGCAGTAGTAGTAGTAGTAGTAGTAGTAGTAGTAGTAGTAGTAGTAGTAGCAGTAGAAATTATCAGTATTATTTTCATCCGACTCTGTCTGTCGTCACGAAGATTCCTATATTCCTTCTCTTTCTCCGACTTCCTCCTCCTCCTCCTCCTCCTCCTCCTCCTCATCATCATCATCATCATTATCATCATCACCATCATCATCATCCCTACCTCCACTACCAGTAAGATAATGATGATGAGCATCATTGGATTGGCAGTATTGGTAGAGGGTCGACGCCATGCTTTCCAGCATAGTTACGTCCCTTTACGATCTGAGTTCAAATCCCGCCGAGGTTGACTTTGCCTTTCATCCTTACGGGGTCGATAAAATAAAAGTACCGGTAATGCACTGGGTATTTGCTGGCCTTGTGTTTAAAGTAGAAACAATTATTTTAACACATGTTTTGTTCATGCTTGCCTGAGGGTAAACGAAACAGTAACAAAGAAAATATTCGGCTATTTTAAAACAGTCATGTCATTTGTTGAGATGATAGTTGGCTATGTTCATGTGAGGTCAACATCATCATTTTCAAAGTATCATCTTTTATGTACATCGATGCTTCATAACTATAATTTTGATCTACCGCCATCTAAATAGATGTATTTTTCATGAAGAACCATCATCTGTATAGCTATATTATATGTATGTAGATAGCACCGACGCCAGGCTATCTGGCACCCTAGGCAAGATTAGATTCGGGTGCCTTCCTTCCGGAAAATATCAATTTCAAAATATATAAACAATAAACTTTTTTTAAATTCTTTTCAACATTTGAGCACAGACCAAGGGTACATTTAAAGAAACCCTCTGTGCTCAAATTTCCGTACACCACCCAAAAAACACTACTTGATATTAATTTATTTACAAAACTAAGACAAAAATAAACAAACATAAAGATAGACAATAGTGATGAACTAACAGCATAATGGTAAGATGAACAGACGGGTTGGCAAAACGTGGGTAGAGGGGTACGTGGAGCCCCCAATAATTCTATTTTTCTCCCCAAACTACCAGAAACACATCTATTTGTACATGCGCTACAATTTATGTAGATGTTATGTAGCAACAGATGAGAGAGAGAGATATAGATATAAAGAGTGGGGGGGGGGGGAGTTTGATGTTAATTGATATAAATTTCTATTTATTTGCCACCAGGGCATCAAAGATTGGGACAAATACAAAGGGGGGGGGGGGTTACATACATTTAAAAAGACGTGTAAAAAACTAAACAATGCTATTAAATTGAGCAATAAACTCACAGTTTTTTTGACAATAATCCGTAAAAGTCTGGAGCGAAGTAATTCACGTCTATATTAAGTGGTAATTGATATAGAGAGAGGAATTGAGACAGAGTGTTGTATGGTAGATATAGAGAGGGGGATAGTTTGGTGATAATTGATATAGAGAGAGGAATTGGGAGAGAGTGTTTTATGGTAGATATAGAGAGGGGGATTGGGAGTGTGTTGTATATCAGATATAGAGAGATTTATGTCTATTGATATAGGGAGAGGGATTTGAAGAGAGTTCCGTGTAGTAGATATAGAGAAGGGATGAATTCGGTGTTAATTGATATAGAGAGGGGGAATTGGGAGAGTATGTTGTATGGTTGTTGTAGAGAGGAGAGAGTTTGGTGGTAATGAATAGAGTGGGAGGATTGATAGAGATAGGTATTGATACATATAGAGAGGGGGATAGTTTGGTGGTAATTGATATATAGAGGGGGTAGTTTTGTGATAATTGATATAGCGATGGAGAGAATTTCGTGCTTGTAGATATACAGAGAGGGATAATGGGAGACTGCTGTGTTGTAGATATAGAGAGGGTGTGAGTATGGGGGTGATTGATATACAGAGGGGGATTAGGAGAGATAAATCTAGATATTTATAGTGTCAGAGTGTATTAGTATTAGATGAGAGAGGCTGTGTCGTGGTAGATTGAGAGAGGGGTAGAGTTTGGTTTTAGCAGATACAGAGAGGGGGATTAAAAGTGAGTTTTGTGAGATAGACATAGAAAGGAGGAGATTTTGGTGGCACTCTCAGGTCCCAGTTAATGGAAGTGGGCTTGGGAAATCAATGATTGTATAGTGTACGTGCTTAAATATGGCATTTCTTGTAATGTTCTTCTTTTGTCATATATTATGTGTTTATTTTTAAATATGAAATATATTATTATTAGTTTCTCCATCTGCTGTCACAATATGAATCACTTACAATAAAATTTTGCCGCAGATAGATTAGCAAAATTTAATAAGCGGGTGGGGGTGGGTGGCTGGAATAAAAACCTGGTTGGAGGGATCTGACAAATTAATAAGCGTGAGGTGGGGACGATTATTCAAGTTATGAGTATACGTGAATTATTTACGGGCGTAAGAATGAAAGCTCGAAGTACAGTTTAAATATTCATTTATTATGGGTAATAATGTTTTCTTATATTTTTATTATGGCTAATAATAAATGACTCTGGAATCTCACCCGCGTACTCACCATATATGACTGGTGATACTGGTGATACTGGTGAGACTAGCTCACCAATAGCCATAATAAATATATGTGTGTATATATATATATATATATATATATATATATATATATATATATATGAATGAAAAATGGCGAGCTGTGTTGTTGCAAATATGATATATATAAAAATGAAGAATTAGAAATAGAAACCAGGACTATCCGTCATTAGTGGTCTACTAGCCATCATAGGTATTAATTCGCATTACAGACCATATACCTCCGGCTAGGGTAATGCAGTAATTAAATTGAGTTATTGGGATAAAAAGAGTTGGGTGGAGAAAGAGAGACAGGTAAACAAACCCGAATGGTGAGGCAACGTAAAGAGAGGAAAACATTATATATGTATATATATAATTACCAGAAACGAAGCGGGCTGTGTGGTAAACAAAGTTTAAGATGGTAATATGGGCGAAACAAGAGAAAAACCCCTTCATCAGCTGTTCACTGCAGATCATAGATGTTTCGACGCTTAAAACAGCAAATCGAAATCGATCAGCACCACACCCAAGGCCCGTTATCGATAAAAAGGCTATGAGGGAAAGAAAAGAAAAAATAATGAAGCAAGAGGAAGAAAGAGGATAAAAGAAAGAGGAAAATACGAAGTAGACAAACCGATTTGAGGGAGCACACAGAAGAATGGAACATGCAAGTGAGTAACCGAGGAAAAGATAGAATAAGATATACACAGTATATATATATAGATATATATATAACTATATGTATATATATGTATATATAGGAGATGAATAAATTGGGTATATTACCAACTTCTTACCAAATGCGAAGAAGCTCGATGAATTAACCCCTTAGGAAAAGGCACTGGGCATGTTTAGAAAATTATATATATATATGTATATATATATACACAAACACACACACACACACACACACACATATATATATATATATGTATATATATATATATATATATATATATATATATATATATATATATATATATATTCAGTGGCTGTTGAACTGGAGGGAGCCATGTCCCACTCCGATAATTATACTTTCTCTCCCAAACTACCAAAACACACAACCATTTGGATATGCGCTACAATTTATGTATATGTAATATTTTTCTCATATCGAAGTTTTCTAACCATTTTAGAGTGCAACGAGACAAAATAATCACTAAAATTTTATTATCCAAATTTTGCACCCCCGATTCAGAAATGCTTCCACCGCTCCTGAAACCAAATTTTGCCGAGGGATAAATGCACACAAAATCTCATGTTGCGTGCCTTTTTCTCGACAGAATTTTTAACCAATTCAGTTAAATAAGTGATGAAGCCAGGGCAATTTCAATTGATATAGTTGTCAAGGCAACTAGTCTGTCTTGCAACATTGTAGAGTGAATGTAAGATTTTATAAGTTTGAGCTTTGAGAAACTACTCTCACCACTTTCCACTGACACTGATAAGTGTGAGAAGGATATTCGATGCAATAGCAACATTAGAGAAATTATCCAAAAGTTTTTGTCGGAAAATCTCGTGGCCTATAAAAAAATACGCGAGTGTAATTGTGTCCTGAAATGTTCGTATACGCGCGATTTCCACTCACTTATTTTGCTTGTTTTGGTAAGACTGAATCTACCCTAATATCTTTCCTTGGATGAAAGAGCCCAGTATAAAAAAACGACCCTCAATAAAACAGAAATGTATTTATTAATTTTTCGAAATTGTTGTTGATTTGGAGAAATGCGCCCCTTGAATCCAGTGCCCTAGGTGGATGCCTAGTTTGCTTATATGGTAGTGCCGGCCCTGAGTGTAGGTATGTTCTTCAAGTGTTGTGTGTAGATAGTTCTTCAAGATTTGTATGTATTCATGTAAGTATGAATGTATGTATGTAGGTATGCATGTATGTCAGGTCACCAGTTGGTGCTACTGGTAACATGTATCCCAGTACAACCTGTCTCATGGTCGGGTCGTTGGCGACTAAACTGGCAACCCCACCAAGGTTTCTTGGTGAGGAGGGTGACTTTGGACATCCTGCAGGACTAAAAACAAAACCTGTCAAAGGTCAAAGGAGCTCTTAAGAGTCAATGGCCATCCAAAATCACCGGGAGAGATGACCCCTTAGCCTTAGTCAAGGTAGAATTCTAGGAGAAGGAAAACTCTGATATAACACCTGCAACCCTGATGATATCCAATGATGTTGACTTGTTCTTCTTTTTGGTAAATATCATCTTGGTTAAGAGAGTGGGACTGGCTTTGTGCAGTGCCTTTGCTCACTATAAAAGCTTCACGGCACAGGCATTGCTTTATATCTGGAGATCTCTCTGCATTTGTCGTCACATGGTGCCATGGGCCCAGCACTATGTGTCAATAATTGTCACAAGTGTAGTGTTTGTACCAGAGTTTTGAAGTCGCTGGTTAGACTAAAAAGTCACACTCGTTCAGCGTATCGGTAGGGGTTCTCCTACATGGATATAAAGTAGTGGCCGTACTCGAAAACGAGTTGGCAGCCACCATGCATGTATGTATGTTTCTATGTATGTATGCGTATACGTATGGACCCGCAACCTCTGGTATTATAATGACATACGGCATTTCTTGGGCATCTTAAAACTAATTAAACCCCTAACCTCTGCAGGTCTGTACACAGTTGATTTCTTCCGGAGAAAGAGAAAGAGGGAGTGGGAGAAAGAAAGAGAAAGAAAGAGTAAGAGAGGAGGGAGAGAGAAAAAGAGGAGAGAGAGAGAAAGAGAGGGAATAAAAAAGAGATACAGAGAATGAATTACATTTTTCTCGAACTTGAAGAAATAAAAGGAAAAGCTGACCTCAGAGATTTCAATTGAGAGCGTAAAGAGCCTATCTGACTGGTTATCGGCTCTGCCATTTCGACACCTATATTGTTTTAAGTACTACCATATAATAACTACATTTTTCATATACCACCGTCTAATAGCTAGAGTTTTTATGACGTATCGTATGAATAGCTATATTTTTGATGTACCATCGTCTAAATTGCTGTATTTATTTTTCCAATGTGTCATCTGAACTAAGTGTTACGTTGAACCACCGAAATGGCAGATGGTGTTGCTATATATCAATATAAAACCTGCAAGCCATTTCTGAAATCCTGCTGAGCTGGGAAATACATTAACTATTGAATATCAGATCTTTCTGTTCGTGGCCACTCCGTGTATGGAAACGAATACATTTTTATTTGTATCAAATGAATTCCCTTATACTATACTGTCATCTCCTACATATGATTGATTTGCTCTGATTCTCATCTTGGTGGAGAAAAAAAATATTCTTGTTATCCTCTAACTAGAGGGTTAACAACAACACATATTCATTTTTCATTGCACTATCTTTTCTGTGTGCAATGTGTTCAAAAGTAATCTGTTATTTCAAAATATTTTGACGGTTCTGAGGAAGAATGACAGTGCGCGTGTTTATTTTTAGGACCTTTAACTAAACGGTTAACAGCACGGCATATACAGTACAAATTCTTCACTGTACTATCTCGGCTATATGTCATGTTCTCAAACATAATTTGATTACATTTCGAAATATGTTGATGCGTTTTGAGAGAGAGGAGCTTAATTAGGAAGATGAGCTGTGCTCATGCTCCTTTAAAGGATCTTCAGTTAATTGATTAACAAGAAAATATTAAGTACACATGTTACATCTCTGTGTCATGTGCTCAAAATAATTTATCTTTTTTTATGTTTAGGATTTTATTATCAACGATATATTTATATTCTTATGTATCAAATAATGTTACAAATGGGAGTGAAAATATAAACACATATGATATATACAAAGCATATGAATAAATTTACATAATAACATAACAAATATGTTTTAAATATATACATAAATAACATTACAAATGCTTAGATAACATTATAAATTGCTCGCGATTCTTTCAGATATATTTCTTTAATGTTGCAATATTAAAGAAAATATAAAGGAAGAGGTGGACAACCGAGTCACCACCAGAGCAAAAGACAGCAGCGCCGCGAGGAGTATTGGGCAACCTCTCTAATGATTTTTGAGGCCTCGGATGATGGCCAGGCTGAAATATTCAAAAGTTTATTTCTATTGCTATTTTTCTGTTTATGAGGAAAGGGCAGCACCTATGCCACAGTTAAGCTCCTTCAACAAAAACAACACGCATTCAGTACACTCATATCTGCCGTGGTCTCAGGTCTAATCTAATGAATTTTCAATGTATTCAGATGTTCTTTTTTGGGGAGGGGGATGGTACAGTTTAATCAGACGTGGCCATGGCACCTTTTTATGAGCTTTCCATTAGAGTTTTAACAAAGAGACATATTCATTATAAATTCTTCATGTCTGACGAAAGAGCTTGTATAAACAACCATCCGGTTATCGAACCAACCAACCAGAAATTTATAATAAATTGAAGTGAAAACCAACAGGTGAATGTGTCTTTATTTTGAGAGTATGACCCTTCCAAGGTATAATGAAATAAATTTTGCCAATAATTTCAACAAGGCATTGATTAATTGATTGATGATGATGATGATGATTTTTTTCATTTATTCAATGTTACTTTTTTTTACGTTATATTGTATATCAAAGGTCTTTCCACACACCCATGTAAAATATTTATTGATCTCTATTCAAACCCTCCGCATGTTAAAATAAATATACATTCTGTCAAATTTTTTCTTTTTTTGCAAATGTTTAACATTTTTGTCGCAACACAAGTTTTCAGATAAGGAACCTTGCAAAATAAATTCAAAAAGTATATATATAGGAAAGTTAACCAGGAATCTTTAAAAATCTCTCCACCGAAGATAATAATGAACTTACTAGATTTATAAAACCAAATTGTAAAATCATGATATTAAATTAAATTTTGACTAAGTGAATTAGCCTATTAATTTGGAGTTATAAAAACCCACAAATGGAAAAATGAATGAGCATTGACCTACATGGGACAGGACCTCATATCTCTGGTTACTATGGCCATTATGTTACCATTACAGCAATACGTCACACACAAATTTCCCTTAAATTCGAAGCTATAAAACCATAGTGTATCAATACATATATATAAGATACAGAGCTATTTTCAGCTTTTGTTTATGGCCATAGTAGCTAGAGGTCTAGGTTCGTGTCCCATGTACGTCAATATGCATTCACTTTTTCCATTTCTGTGGGCTTTTATAACTCCATGGAGGAACGGACTCATACACGTGAGGCGAGTCGGGTCTACCCAACCCCGAACTTACCCATAGAGTAGACCGTAATTGAGACCTGACCTCAAAGGTACCGTGGTTCATCTGTAATTACCCAGGTCGATAACAAAAAATGTAACTGCAGGAGCACCGCCACCTGCCCCATGTCTGGGAAATGCCTCACCAAAAACATAGTCTACGACTGTAAGAACCTTCAAGTATGTTGGGGCAACTGCCACTGAATTTCAGGATATATGGTATAATCACCGCCATACCTTTAATAGATAAGATTAAAAAAATAGCACAGCGCTTTCTGAATTAGTCTGGAAGCTTAAACATCAGAATATAGAGCACTCTTTATCCTGGTCAATAATTTGCTCAGGCCAACCTTATAACGGCAGCACTGGCGTTTGCAATTTATGTGTAGCTGAAACCTTTAATATTATTAGAGGCGGCCCCCTATTAATTAATAGGAGAGCTGATTTTTTTCAGCAATTGCCAACATAGAACTTCGAAAACCTTCCGCAGGATTTTCAGAAAGTAACCTACCTCTAACTTCTCCCTCTCTACTTTAGCCATAGAATTCTCTCAATAAACAGACAGTCACACACTCAGGTAGTTAGACGGCTAAGATTATTTTCACACTTACAAACGGTACCTGACTTGTTTCCACAGAGTTGTCACGGCTGAGTGCACTTTTAGAATACCTAGCTAGTAAATAGTTAGAATTGATTACACACTCAATATACCTAGTTAGTAATTGATTACACACTCAGGCAAGACCGATTACGCGCATCTACATTTACTTGAAGATACCCTAACCATTGAGTTCTCGCGGTTGGGATATTGCTAGTCATATTGTACACTCAGTTAGGACCGATTACGCTCTCTATACATAACTCTACCCACAGTACCCGTTTTCTTTAGACATTGAGTTCCCACAGTTGCGACTGGTCACGTTCCTACTGATTGAACACTACACTAGGTTTTGATCCGTGATCATATAACCATAGAGTGCTCACAGTTACGGATTGAACAATAATACTTACGCACCATTAATGGGCTTACACACATTCTCTGGGTTTTACTATTCTTTGTTATTTACTTTACCGTTTGTGTTGGATAACACACCTCCACCACTAAAACACCTATCTTAAAAGCCCAAGGGCCCATTTGACCGGAAATCGCACTTACTGACACATTAACCCAAATACCCAACCCTACACGGAGCCCCTTGTTGGCCTACATTGAGGCTGCTTGCACGCACGGTTTTGGTGACTCAGACTCTCAATGGGACAGCAGTACATACTGTGTTCGATATGAGCTGATTGCTTGCTCTTCACATGGATGTGTATATACCTGACATACACTTTTTCAGACGATACGGATGTGTATATACCATAACATACACTTGAAGATATGGATGTTACAATTCAATACATGTTACAACTATACATGTATAACAGAACACTGAATTGAACTTATTTGCTTGTGTGTGTGTTTGTGTGTGTATGGGGCTGTGGTTAACCCAATATTTCCAATTTACATCGTCAAATTGAGATTTGACCAATGTAGCATTTGTTTTTGTAAACGAACTTTCGGTGAATGCTGTGTTGGTATATACTTATTCTTATATTTTTTCTATGACATCGCTTCGGTGTGTGTGAGAATGTGTGTGTACCCACTCACACTAATTGTGACCTTCTATAGTTCTACAGGTTTGATGATGTGTTGATATGAGTATATATATATTTTTTTTTTTCGTTGACCTCGAGCCGGTGTGTATGGGTGTTGAGTGTGTTAACTGTGACCGACTTTTTTCTACAGATCTGATTAATGTCTAGCGTCCTTTGCAGCTATGGGGATTTGACAGTTTTATGACCCTAACTGAAGCTGAAAGCAGTCGCCGAATTTCTGAATACTGGATATTCATATGAGGGAATAAACGCTGTGAGTGAACATTGCTAATTTCTCCCTCATATCAAGAATTTGAAGACAATTCATTTTCACCTGATGAGTTCAGTGATAATTGATCATGGCTTTACGATCGATCTATCTCTTATTGAAACACATGTCATAATTGAAATGATTGGAATTTTACCTTGCCTTCAGATTTTCATTTTGATACTTATACTCCGTTTTACATCATCTAGCTGTTCCCTTGAATGGAATTGGAAATATACACAAGCGTGGAGAACTTAATATTCCTAACATAAATTTATTGGACCGTTTAACACAACCAATAATACAACTTATAATACAACCAATAATACAAATAATGAGTTCAAATCTCAGGCAATCATTTACAATGAAATAGCTCGAAGAAAGAAAGAGTATTTCTGAGCCGTGTAATATAGGTTAACACAAATCAATATATTTGATAAACACAAATATCCTCATATTTATGTTTGTATTGTAAATGACCAAGTTAGCTAGATATAAATATACTAATAATAATATTACAGTTTGCCTATCATGACTTAAGATAATACATCATAAATCAACAAAAACAAATTGTACTGGCAATGGCCGTAGTGCTTGGACAAATTTAAATTTCAAAATCAAACCTGTTCCGTAGACAGGTTTAAACCTTAAAATCCAAATATGTTTCGAATTGCCAGTACAATTTGTTTTTGTTGATTTATGATGTATTATCTTAAGTCAGATATGCAAACTGTAATATTATTAGTAGTATATTTCTATCTAGCTAACTTGGTCATTTACAATACAAACATAAATATGAGGATATTTGTGTTTATCAAATATATTGATTTGTGTTAACCTATATTACACTGCTCAGAAATACTCTTTCTTTCTTCGAGCTATTTCATTGTAAATGATTGCCTGAGATTTGAACTCATTATTATTGATTTTTCACTGCTCCTTCGTTGAGCTGATTTTAGCCCCATACAAACGGCTGTTATTTCTAGCAGCACGAGTATGAGGCTAGCTAGACACTGGATAACCGCATGAGGTTACCTCGTGCGCTAAACAGTCTTCCTAAATATTTTGAATTGGAACATACCAATTTTTATAGTGCTTGCTGAGGAGATCAAAATGCGGTATTTTCTTCCACTTTTTCATTATTCGAAACATATTTGGATTTTAAGGTTTAAACCTGTCTACGGAACAGGTTTGATTTTGAAATTTAAATTTGTCCAAGCACTACGGCCATTGCCAGTACAATTTATTTTTGTTGATTTATGATGTATTATCTTAAGTCATGATAGTCAAACTGTAATATTATTATTAGTATATTTCTATCTAGCTAACTTGGTCATTTACAATACAAACATAAATATGAGGATATTTGTGTTTATCAAATATATTGATTTGTGTTAACCTATATTACCCGGCTCAGAAATACTCTTTCTTCGAGCTATTTCATTGTAAATGATTGCCTGAGATTTGAACTCATTATTATTGATTTTTTATATATATATATATATATATATAGAGAGAGAGAGGGGGTGAGAGAGGGGGGTGAGAGAGGGGGGAGAGGGGGTGGAAGAATTAGTTAAGTGTAGAAATTAATTAGATAAATTAAAGTAAATATTAGCCTTTGATAATTGATATAATAACCGAACACGGTATCCAACGATGTAAAATACTTAAGCAAAACTACACGTAAGGGTTTTCTAAAAAAAAGTTTTCTATTCTTTCTTCTTATATAGTTCTATTTTATGTTTTATTTCTCATTCTATCTTCTGATAAGTGAGTAGTGTACGAAACCTGAAGACTGGTCCTATTATATCAAATACTTAAATAACATTTCTTCATTGTACGGTGTTTTTTGCTTTATTATTTCCGTTTACTCTTTTCATATATATATATGTATGTATGTATGTATATATATATAAATATATATAGATATATATATATATGTATATATATATATATATATATATATATATATATATATATATATATATATATATATATATATATATGTATATATATATATATATATATTTCGTTTCTGAATGTGTTTAGCAAGATTCTTTATCTGAAAACGTGTGTTGAAATCGATATTGTTATACTTTGGGAGGGTCATGTTGCCAATAAGAAACACACGCACCAGTTGCTTTCACTTCAATTTATTATAAATTAAATTTATAAATTTAGGAATTTATAAATTTCCGGTTGGTTGGTTGGTTGGTTTCACAACCAGACAATTGTTCATATATTGTTAAAATTCTTTCGTCACACATTATGTGACCTCTTCAGTGACTGGGGATTCTTTTCTTTGTTTTTTTGCCTCTCCTTTGTTCTTTCCTATCCTATCTTGTTTTGTGTGAGTTGTGTGCTTAGTTTGCGCATGTGTTACATCCAGATTTCTGTGTGTGTTTATATTTGTTTATTTATTTGTTTATTTACATGTTACTGCTTGGTTATTTGTTCTATGTGTGTGTGTGTTTTTATTTTGTCCTTAATTGTAAGTTGTGATGTTGCTATTCCATTCATGTTTTCTATTTATGTTTTCTATTTATGTTTTCCAACCGGAAATTTATAAATT
>OZ024743.1:253349785-253354785 GCA_964016885.1 Eledone cirrhosa | reverse complement strand
AGGGCACAGAGAATAGTGGGAGCGGTCGGAAAAAGGGGGCAAGTATCCGGGGTCTAAGCCAACTGCTATAAAGGGCGGAGTCCGCCAAATCTATCATAGACTAGGGGAGGGGGGTGGGGGTACTAAGGCTACATGGGGCCAAAGGGCAGCCTCGGGTGGGCGAGAAAAGACGCCGACAAAGGAGAAGAGCTGGGGTAGAAGGACTAAGGAGAGAGGGGGGGGGGGGGAGAAAGCGATAAAAGAATACAAAGAAGATCTTACGTCTTCCTTGGCAAGCAGGGGTTACCCATTGCAAAATCGGCAAGTGGGGTGTTATAGCCCTAGTCTACCCCCCCGGGTCATTATGGGGTTTGAGGGCGAGGTAAGTCTTACGCAATCTATGTTTACATGCAGTGACCAGTTCATCTTTCTTGTTGGCCCGGCGTCACGCCACTACACTTTCGGGCCACATATGGGACCTCAAGGACAACAACATCACCTATGATCTCACTTGGAGATTACTGTCCAGAGCCAATTCTTACACGGGAGGACGCCGTCCGTGCAATTTATGCTCGGAGGAAACTTTACAAATGCTGTTTTCGACGGACCAACTCCTAAACAAGAAAGATGAACTGGTCACTGCATGTAAACATAGATTGCGTAAGACTTACCTCGCCCTCAAACCCCATAATGACCCGGGGGGGGGGGGGTAGACTAGGGCTATAACACCCCACTTGCCGATTTTGCAATGGGTAACCCCTACTTGCCAAGGAAGACGTAAGATCTTCTTTGTATTCTTTTATCGCTTCCTTTTTTTCCTCCCCCCCTCTCTCCT
This sequence comes from Eledone cirrhosa, assembly GCA_964016885.1. Lineage (NCBI taxonomy): Eukaryota > Metazoa > Mollusca > Cephalopoda > Octopoda > Eledonidae > Eledone > Eledone cirrhosa. The sequence goes on along the minus strand of OZ024743.1, from coordinate 253,353,971 downwards.
TAGTCCTTCTACCCCAGCTCTTCTCCTTTGTCGGCGTCTTTTCTCGCCCACCCGAGGCTGCCCTTTGGCCCCATGTAGCCTTAGTACCCCCACCCCCCCTCCCCTAGTCTATGATAGATTTGGCGGACTCCGCCCTTTATAGCAGTTGGCTTAGACCCCGGATACTTGCCCCCTTTTTCCGACCGCTCCCACTATTCTCTGTGCCCTCTATATTTCTTAGTGGCACTTATGCCTTATTTTTTCGTTTCAGTATTTCTTGCCTCGCTTTTCTTCTGGGCGGGGTGGATTCTGAATTTATTTCTCCGTATTCTACCTTTATTTCGTACGAACTTCCATGTAGCTTGTTTTAGATCTTTTAGAGTTAGCATTAGTATATATTTTTCTCGGGACTCAGAATTATTATCTCGTACTAGTTCACTTTGCTGCACTGGGTCGTTGCTGGCCCGGGATGGAAACCTTTATTGTTTATTTCGTGGTAGTCTCTTTAGTATTTTGGCCCCTTTTGTTGACCCGTCACCGTATCATTTAGGTACTTATACCTCTTAAAAGGTTCCTCGCCTAATCCGTCCCACCTAGTTCTTTTACTTATTTCGTTATTTATTTATTTATTTATTTCTTTACTTCTTTCTTTCTTTCTTTCTTTATTTTATTCTAGCCTAACAATAGCCTGAGACCTAGGTCGTAGAATTTAATTTACTTTACTTTTTTCTTTACACTTATTTGCTTTTCTTCACTCTCAGTATTTTTTCTTTCCTATATATATTTTTCTACCCCCCCATTGTTCTACCTACCGTTCCGACTTCCTCCCCCTCCCCCTCCCCTGTATCTTCTTTGACCTCATGCCCAGCTGTAACTGGCACTACCAACGCTTGATTGGGTCTACTCCACCCCCTCCCTTCTTTCTCCTACTGGCAGGTTTAGCCACCATCTCCCCTACTAATTTGCAACCACAGAATTACTACTGATTTTTGACAATCACTTTGACCATATATGGAATTACCCCTTGAGAAGATCGGCTATTTAAATACCAGGATAAATTTTCATTTAGTCCAGAATTAGCCGTCGAAACGGCTTGAGCTCAGCTGTCGGGGTCTTACTGGTTCCTATTACCCACTCTACTACCTCAAGTATTGAGTACTTTGGTGCGTTATGGTCCACCTGGTTCCTTACCACATTTCCTCCGTTATATATATATATATATATATATATATATAAATATATATATAAATATATGTATGTGTGTGTGTATATGTATATATGATTATATATATATATATATGTGTGTGTGTGTTTGTGTGCATGGATGCGTATGTGTGCGTGTGTGTATGTGTGCGTGTGCGTGTGTAGGAATTTAGGGCGCTCAGCCTTTAAAAAAGTAGGTATTCTGATACATCTAAATACTAAGACACTGTCCCACTTCTGATGATGATATTTAGCTGATCAATAGTACCCCCTGCCCCAGGTAATAATCTAGTGGAGGTAATAATGCAAAGGGGCTAGATTTCAAATGATTGTTTCTATTTTTGGCACAAAGCCAGCAATTAATCCAGTGTATTACTGGTACTTTATTTTATCGACCCCGTATGGATGAAAGGCAAAGTTAACCTCGGTGGCATTTGAACTCATACCATAAAGGGCCGTAACTCTTTGCTGCAAAGCATGGCTAGATGTCAAATAATAAAGATTAATGATTATATGAGACATAGAAATGTCGCGACTCTAAGATATAGATAGCAATCACCGGAATTATATGAAGCATAGTCAGTATATATGTAACTATGTGCATTGTAACATTTGATAAAAATGTCTTTATCTCTGCATTAGTACTATTTCTTAGTGGTATGGAAAATTACTGTTACGAGTATATAAAGACGTCACAGAGTTATAAATATGCAGTGTTGACGGATAATGCTAAGCATGTAGTTCTTGTTGCAAAAATCCTATATGAATGTGTCTTCATGAAAGTGCATGGAAACTTTAACACTAAGAGAGAAATGATAAATATAAAGCGGATTTAACAATCTTCTGAGTTATTGAATGGCTACAACGAATTTTTCCATATTAACTAGACATTTCCCTGGCGAATACAACTCAAATCAATATATATATATAAATAGTATTTCGCTTGAGGCATACCGTTATAAAAATATATATAGAAAAGCTTCTGCTGGACACCACCAAAGGGCGCTAGCCTCGGCGTTTGCATAGCTATGGCTTCCTAAAACCGTGTTTCTTTGGAAATACGAAATATATATATATATATATATATATATATATATATATCACATAAGAAACATGGAATCAGTGGTGCGACGAATAAGATTTATTGGCCTTTTTACAATCGTTTCTTTGGCGACCAGCTCGAGGCACGATTTGATGCAATGATCAAACCTGACTCTGAAATCGCAAGATGCTCAGATATGTCTCAATTCTACGAAGCAGAGTTTCCAAATGTCCAGTTACACCCGCGGCCTTCACTCAGCAGCTTAGATCCTGTTGTTTTCATTCTATGAGTCGTCAAGAATTGTACACTTCATCGGTATTTTTGGCCACTCACGGCTGTCGTTTATTTGGTTTCTTTCAATTGCCACCTGTCAATCAAAGTTGTGTCTTATATCGGAATTACTACTGTAGGAAGTAAGAGGTTGTATGATTGAACCGGTCGCGTCTTGTCGCAGCCCTGCCAGCCTGTAGCCGCCCACACCCATGTCATTATATCGCGCAGGCGTGTTAGGTATGGGCACTTATATACACACACCAATCAGATACACACCCGCAACTGTCTTATATGCGACAATCACAATAAATATTAAATGTTAAATGTTTAGCGAATACTTAGAAAGAAAAACCATTTAAAAACCATTTAAAAAAACATTTAAAAAGATGTTTCATAAAACACACCCTCAGGATACCTTAAAACACCCACATTTCAAAAGGAAAACCCTATAAAAAGAACGTCTTTAAAAGAATGCTGGGAAGAGCCCTTCAAAAAAGTTATTTCAACGGTATTTTTGATAAGTATACGCATATCCACACACTCATACACTGTACTCAGTGAATCATATATACTCAAGACGCTGCGCACATATAGAGATGAAAAATTGAGAATCTACACATAGATATGCATACACTTACTCAGACATGTTCATACAATTAAATACACTCGGATATGCATGCACATGCCGGTATGCGTGTATGCGTGCACACACATGCAAACATGTACCCACGCATGGGCATGCACATGAGCATGCCTATACCTCTCAAAAAAGAGAATATACTTGATGAACACCCACACATCCACACACACACACGCACGACTGTGCAAATGGCGCATACAATATTATATGTTCTTGAGGCTTGGACTCAACCCTTATTAGGCTGAAAGTGCACACACAATATGCATAAATGCAGTATCTACGTATTAGCCATGTACATAACGTGGGTGGGGGGAGGGCATATATATAAAAAAGCGTGTACGTACATCAAATACAATAAAATAAAATAATATAAAATAAGATACTGGAAAAAGGAATGTATACATGAAATGGATGCAAATGGGGTAACTGTTCATGCCAAACGGACATTATTGGGATTTACATAAAGTTTCATAGAATACTTGAAGACTGTGATGCATAGGTTTATATAAGACACAGGACTGATTATCGAAAGGAGTGGGTTCGAACCTGCACATCAACCATGCACATGAGACAGGTTCATGACGGGTGGACACAAGGGACCGATGTGTGTAAGAGCATCGAGTGCTCAAATGGCATACCGCTTACGGACGCTTTAAGCATACCACACCATATATATATATATATATATATATATATATGTGTATATATATATATATGTGTGTGTGTGTGTGTGTGTGTGTATATAATATATATATATATATATGTGTGTGTGTGCGCGTGTGTATATATGATATATATATATATATATATATATATATATATATGTATATATATATATATATATATACCGTTCAAGAGTAACCAATCTTAAATTGAGAGATGGAGATAGGAAAGGAGATAGGAGCGGAGAAGAGAGATTGGTGAATAATGTTATAAGCCAAAGCGTAAAGGCATGTGCTCAATATGCAACATACAGTGGAAGGCAGCTAGGTGGCTGGGTTCATGCAGAGGTTAGGTGCACAGAGCTGGAAATATACATTAGTTAAGCA
>OZ024743.1:253337285-253344785 GCA_964016885.1 Eledone cirrhosa | reverse complement strand
ATGCAGTGCAACCAGTGCCTCCCAGCGTTCGTGCTACTTTACCATGATCCCCTTCTGCTGCAGCTGCGTTGCCAGGCTGATTTCGTCATCTCAATATCCCTACTTAAACGTATATCTCTTGAAATTGTTGATGGTCTCCCCAATAGTAATTTCGAAGCGTTCGGCATCCGATATAACATTTCGGTCTATATCAGATTGGGTAGATTTACGAAGCGGCTATGGTCTCCTGTGAGGAAGGCCCAACATGCTGTGCGATTGCATGACATGTCTTCCTCAAGCATTGCCGGCTTTACTCTGTACATTATGCATGCAGGCGCAATAGACATAACCGAGGAATTCTGTCCGGATGACTGGATGCAAAAGTACCTAACCGATTTTCTCCAAATGGAAGAAAAATCATACTCTATGATTTAGTACGTTTAAAGAGTATCCAGCTGATTCGCATCAGATTTTGCTCATGCATGTAGATGTTTCACGATTCGGGCCTGCTGGTGTCCTACGTTTCCAGTGGATAAACAATGATTCCCTGAGAATAAGGGAATTCAAAAAGTACACAGGTACATTCCTTAATCTTTGCATATACGTGTTGCTATTTCACGTTTCCTGCCCCGTGAAACGCCGGGTTTTTCTGCTAGTAATACCATAAAGAGAGACGAACGCAGATATATACATATATGCTTTCGTCTGTCTTTATTGTATATATATATGTATATATATATAATTCAAATTACAACGTATATATATATATAATTAAAATTAAAATATATTATATATATTATATATTAAATATATTAAAATATATATATATATATATATATATATATATATATATATATATATATATATATACAGAGAGAAAGAGCAATATATCGTTTGAGAAACACAATATATTTTGTAATAGGAAGAATTACATACTTTAAGGTGGGGAGGTCATTATTTTTCCTACGGTACTGTTTAACATTGAGAAACATAATCATCATACATATTATATACCATAGTATATGTATATATATGAATCAATATATATATATATAATAGCATAGTGTCCGCGAATATGATCAGATTTATAGGAAAACAAAATAGTTATCAAGGTATTCGTAAGGGAATAACTCTGATAAATCTGTGATTGTCGTCCCGGGTCGCAATATTTGGGATAATATATTACTATGGTAGTAATCAACTATATAACAGTCCTTTTATTTATATGCACTATCAGCACAAATTGCACAAATTTATTATACATACAACAGACGGCAGTTGCATCCATACCTTGTCATCCACATTGTTGGCAGTGCAGCTTGCGTATTAAAGAGGTACAGTCATTGAAATGCCAGTTTGCCCAACAGATTGAATGATCGATCTGTTGTTGTGATGCATGTGAAACAAGAAAAAGCTAAACAATATTACACAAGGAATTTTATGTGATCTTTCGACAAAAAGTGAAATAAACACGTCCAAAATTATGTCTAGAAATAAATGAATAAATCGACAGCAGACAGTACATGTGCGTGAGGATCACATAGATACACAGATGCATATATTCATATATATATATATATATACATATATATATGCCTGGATTCGAGTATGGTATACCTGTGTACTGTAAATTCAGGCAACTCTACTTGGCACTACATAGGTACCACGGCGGAGGAGTTCAAAGAAAGGCGGTAGGTCCTCAGACACTCCATGAAGAACCGTGGACTGGAGAACTCTATAACGCTCGCCAATAATATCTGGCAGCTTAACGACAAAAACCTAGAATATAAGATTAGCTGGTCAAAATCATCGTTATCAAAAGCCTACAGTAACGGAATGTCCCACTGCGGGCTTTGTAACTTAGAACTACTAGATATTTTAAGGTACGACGGGGTGCTGCTTAACAGCAAAATAGAAAGATCAATTTTGTGTAGGCATAAAATAGCTACTAAATTCACAAACTTCAAACCACCAGCATTTAAACCAGCAATCACAAAATTAGTACTGAACCACCTAGATTTTAACATATAGAATACACACCATCGCACTTCTATTAGCTATCAAACTGCCAATTGGTCACTGGATCATAAATCTCTGAACATTTCTTTCACCCTCTCTCCCTGAAAGAGCATCCACCCCATTAAGACAGAACAATCAGCAAAACATTTACAACAAGCGTTTATCAAATGTCCCGTCATTCCCAGCCCATAAATATCATACATGTATCCACCAATCAATCTCTATTGTCTTTTCTTTTATCTGTCACTACATCAGACCCTCTACACGTATCTATGTACATCTCAAACCTGGTTTTACATGTTAGCACTTAAGCGACCAACGAATCCTTATAAGAACACTTATTCAAAAACTACTACAAACATACTATGTACTCACACGCTCCCACTTATTTATTTCTTTATATTTTCCATTTCCTCATTATCTTATTTTTTAATGTACCCTATCTTATATTTTACTTTTTACTTTTTTACATCTGTAACTTCTCTACCATATATAATTTATTATCTATGTTATTGTTTTGATTATACGCTATTTTATTATTGATGTTATTGTTTTGATTATACGCCATTTTTCTATATAATTCTTGCCTCGAGTGAATTACTTTCATATCTACGTACTCTGATGTGTTGACCAGAGTTAAATAATGTATTGGAGATCGAATGACGCAACCTTAAGCGATTAGCGAACTCTAGACTCACCTGATCAACGAAACAATTGTCAGTACATTAAATAAAACCCTTATTGTACAGCCAACCATGTTACTCTTCATTCTTTAACTATATATATATATATATATATATGTGTGTGTGTGGGTGTGTGTGTGTGTGGGGGGGTATAAGTATAAAACAATTGTAAAAATGTCTTATCAACGATATAATTGCTATAGCTTCAACATGTGGTCCCAGAACAATACATTTGCCAGACAAATTCAACCCCAGAACAATGATCTATTGACATCTGAAATACAGCCACCGAAGCGTTAATATAATATGATATAAAAGAAACTTAGATGCAGCAGATAAAGAGTGTTTACATTTGTTACTTACTGTTGTCTTCTTCCTGAATAACAAACTTTCACAATACATTTAATTCTTAGAATGGCGGGGATTATTATGTATATACATATATGAATAGCAAGCAATAAAACGTCAAATTTGTCTTCACTGCTAGATAACACTTTCGCTGAAACTAATTGGCAACAAACTATCACTAAATGAAAAGCTTAAAGACGAAAATTGTATTTCTATCCTAGGACTTTAGTGTATTGAGATGGAAACCAGCTTGGGGTTTTGTTCCACTGCAACAAACATTACACTGTGACAGGTTTCACATTGAAATAATTTCAAAATGAAAAGGAAGTGATAATGGAAAGAGAATGTGTTTAAGAATGAATGTAAAAACAACTCAATTATAAGAAGCATCTTAATGATAATTTAAGATTCAACTTTTCTGTAAACACGAGCGACATTGACAGAACGATGTCTCCTATATTTCTTGGAGTCACTGATTTAAACAGAAACATGTTATAAAACGAAAGGCATCGACATTTGCATAGTATGTATGAGAAATAATCAGTAGATAGATGTTGTAGATTATGCATATTATTTGAACAGAATTTTATTTATCGTTCCTCATGTTGTACATTACTGCAATTTTCATGTTTCACGATCACACAGTGACATGAAACTCAATTGTCAACAAAGAATTTTTTTTAAAATAAACAAAATATTGATTTTTAATTTAACATGGACATAAAATTTGGAGGAAGGGCAAAGTTAATTAAATCTACCCAGTACTTGACTGGCACGTTATTTTATCAACTCCGATAGCATGGAAGGTGATGTTCAATTTGGCGGGATCTTGAACTCACAATGTATAGAGCCAAAATAATTACTGATGTGGCATTTTGTCCGATGCTCTACCACTTCTACCAATACACCATCCTCTAAATAATATAATATCAAAAATATACAAGTGTATATTGATTAAACTTTGCACCAGCATCATTATATGACCACTACTTCTCTGTATCAAAGAAGGCCCCAACACACACGCATCTTGCTTGAAGAAAAGCACTGAGAGGCATAAATAAAGATATAGCTTTCACTACCGAAGTCAGGAATAGGAATGCTGACAATCTCAGAAGAAATTTATAATAGTATCCAAACTGAAACCCCAAAATCAACAATGGACAAGAACTGAACACCTAGTGGCTTATATATATATATAAACAGTACAATGCTTCATTCCATTCCAGAAATGATGCCTCCGTAGCTGAGATCAGATAAAAATTTAGCTCACAAACTAAGTGATCCATTCAACACTGCCAAATTTGAAGGGGAAAACAACCACTACATTCAAATTTAATTAAATGACAGCTTAAGAGCGAGAGAAAATATACATCTTAGAATTAGTTTCTTGTATTAATCTTTTGATAAAGAGATTTTATCCTGAAATGAAAGGACCTATAATGAACATTATTGTCCTCATATTTATAACATTTACCGTCCGCTTCACATTTTAGTAGCTTTCAAACAAAACTCTTGTAAATACAAATACCAAAAACCTGTGTGTGTATGGTTGGTTAGATATGAATGAAATGTTTTTTCAAGAAGTTTTAATACATTTTATAATCTTTAGAGATTCGGTGGATCCTCACATGGAATTGGTAAAATTGTAATTACTATGCAGTATTAGATAAATTGGCAGAGTGTAAAATGTACTTTTAGTTATTACTAATACACAGGCGCCTACTCAAACATATACACACCCACACAATACATGGATATGCAATGAGAAACTACGTACGTGTAATCTCCATGGCCATATGCATAAACATATATAGTACCACATATACATAAATAGATATAAACACACACACACATATATATATATATATATATATATATATATATATATATATATATATACATGTATGTATGTATATATGTATGTGTATACATGTATTTATGTTTATATATAAATGCGCATTTGTGTTGAAGTTATTTAAAAGCGCTGCCTTTGACAGATACACACATAAATATATCATTATATATACATATTATGCGTATATATATATGCATATGTGTGTGGAGGGGGTGTTAAATCTGCCTATGCATGTAGCAATGCATGAGTATGTGTATCTGTGTTTGTGTAAGTAAGTATTTATGAAAAAATATATCATTGCTGCTGAAATATATTCAATAAATATATCTATCAAATGTTGGAGTTCTAGTCACCGTTCCAGTGAGTAAAGTTGGTAAAACAGTACAACAGACCGTGAAAGACACCTACAAAACAGAATCATAGAGATAATACAGGAAAGGGAGTTTCTAAGCATGTGTGAGAGGAGGTAAAGTTAGATGTAGAGAGATAATGATAGACAGAGAGAGAATGTAGTGAGAGTGAGAATGAGAAAAGTATAGTGACAGAGAGGGGGGAAAATATTTATATAGACAGTGACTGAGAGTAAAATAGTGTTAGTGGTAGAGACAGAAAGCGAAGGGATCACGAAGTATTCTGAAAAATTTAAAGCTAGTTGGTAAAAAAATGATGTGTAGAAAGAAATTACATATGCATATGTATGTTTGAGTGTTGGCGATGCGGTTGGGATTTTACACATCACCATATATAAACTCAGTTTGTTTAGTTCATTACACACACACACACACACACACACACACACACACACACACACACACACACACACACACACACACACACACACACCGCACACACACACACATATATATATATGTATATATATATATATATATAGTAATAATAATACATTTGAAGACTAAAATCCAAAGAGGATAAATATATATCAAATATATAAGAACCGTAGAGCAAATATTTATTAAAGTAACAGATTAAATTTTAAGCAAAGAATCGCTGCTTTCACTCTTAACGGGGTCTTCTGAAACGAAAAAAGTCAATCTGTGAACGCAGAAGTAAATATTTCAAAAACATATATATTTATATATATATATATATATAGAGAGAGAGAGAGAAGAGAGTGAGGGGGGAGGGAGAGGTGGAGAAAGAGAAGGGGGTGAGAAAGAGAGAGATAGAAGGGGATAGAACGGATTAGTTCCACAAGAAATTAGCAAAACATACTAGAGGAAGACCGTTTCACCCAACGGATTCCCAACTTCAGTGAGGTTGTGCTGAAAACGGAAGTGTATATGAGGTGACTGGTTTCTGCACTTGGACGTCGACCAGGGAGACAACTCAAGTTCGACTGTTGAACGAGATGATTGAGTTAGTTCATTCCGGGTAAAATCTATTCTCGGTCCTTGAAGTTATGTAACATGTATTTCATGTATTTCACAGAGATTAAACAATTAGATCTCATATTGAAACAAGTACTCTTACCTTATATCAGCAAGATATTTATCCGTTCATCGATACAGAACCAACAAGGCAAATTTCTATTTCCGTATGGCCTAGATTTGGTCATAACATTCCAGTGAAGGGAATAAGACCTCGTCCTATGGACAGGGTGCTCTACTTACTACTGATATAACATTCCGTTTTATTTTACCAATATATATATATATATATAAATATATATATATATATAGTACAAACTTGGACGGGAACAAAAACAGAGAGGCAGTACAAATAAAAGTTTATATATATATCCATTGAAGTTTGATGGTTCACCACTGGATAGAACTGGACATTCCGTATAGTTAATAATTATTTCTACTTTTGACACAAGGCCAGCACTTATCCCAGAACATGACTGGTACTCTATTTTATCGACCCCGTAAGGATGAAAAGCAAATTTAACCTCGGTGTGATTTGAACTCCGATCGTAAAAGACCGAATCTCTATGGCGCAAAGCGCGGCATCCGATCTTTTACCCAAACTGCCAATACACCACCTTTCGTATAGTTAATAATTGTTTCTACATTTGCCACAAGGCCAGCAATTATCCCAGTGCATTACTGGTGCTCTATTTTATCTACCCCGCAAGGATGAACGGCAAAGTTAACCTCGACGGGATTTGAACTCAGAACGTAATGATGTAATATTAGGTAAAGCACTCGACGTTACGCAAATCATCCATATTTGTTGTTGAATACTGTTCGTGGTACGGGACCGAAGTTAATTATAATTTGAATAAAATGACAGGAGGCCGGACTGGTGAACTTTCCTTAAAGTTTTATTGTTGCAAACATTATATATATTTCAATGGCCAGATTACTTAGAATCACGGCGACATCATCCATCAGGTTCATATTGCCTAATATTTTCACAATGAAGCAATTATGGCCAACACAAACCGAAAACATATAAGCAAAGAATATATATATATATATATATATATATATATATATATATATATATATATATATATATATATATATATATATATCACTTTTACTCACTCACTCTCTGCTACTCCCTCTCCTACTTCCGCCCGTTTGACCTGTGCGAGATTCTTTCCTCACACACACTTTGACCAGGTCGGATGGTATTTATTCTCTCTCG
>OZ024743.1:253302285-253327285 GCA_964016885.1 Eledone cirrhosa | reverse complement strand
TTTCATGACCTCCCCCACCCCACCCCCACCACCACCACACTCCCACGGCATTTTCATCTAACCATCTTACAAAATTTAAGAAGAACCTCGAATTTTTTTTTTATTCTGCTTTATGAAATATTAGTGAAAAACCTTATTTCTATAATAGTGTTTGCCATATAGATTCCTAGAAAAAGTTAGAGTTTCAAAATATTTAAAAATGAAATTTAATAAAGTACTACGGCCGATTCAAACGATTTTTTCTTTCTCATAGATATCGTGACCATGAGCTTAGATTTTTCTAAACATGGACACAAGACAAGTAATTTGGACGGAGCGAAAAGTCAATTAAATCAACCCAAGTACTTTGATGCTACTTTACTTGATCGACCTCAGAAGGATAAAAGGTAAAGTTGACCACGACAGGATTTGAAGTCACAACGTAAGGAGCCAAACAAATACCGCTAAACATTTGCCACTCCAACGCCTGGCCTTGCACCTAAATTAGATACCAAGATTTAAAGATAACATTTCATATCTGTGTGTCAATGTTTGATGAGTTGGACGAAGGTAAGTGGTTATCTCAAATAGTTAAGTGGCTGAGAGTATAAGCCTCTCTCTCCCCACTGGACGAGACGTAAGTCTAACATAGGGATAACTCAGAGGCTTCAGCAAAAGATTCTGCTCGTGCTGCGGCCAAGTTTGGAAAGGTTTTTAATTGATTATATCGACATCATTACGTTTTCTTTTCAAGTTTGATACTTAATTTATTGGTTTTAGTTACCACACTGTTAAATTACAGTACATGAACAAACACCAAAGTAAATGCAAACACGCACAGAGAGAGAAAGAGAGAGAGAGAGAGAGAGAGAGAGAGAGAGAGAGAGAGAGAGAGAGAGAGAGAGAGAGGCACACAGACAAACACACGAAAACATATCATTATCATCGTTTAACGTCCGTTTTCACTGCTAACAAGTGCTGTGCATATATATATATGCGTGTGTGTGTGTATCTATGTGTGTGTGTATCGATGTGTGTGTGTATCTGTGTGTGTGTCGGTATATGTGAACATTCATACATACAACGGATTTCCGTGCAGTTCCCGTCTACTAAATTTCACTTACAAGACATATATGAATCCTTGGCTATAGTATAGAAGACATAGTATCGCACAAAGTATCGCACAGTAAGACTGAAACTGAAAAAAACTTCTTACGTATGCAGCCATGCCACCTACACCTCGATTGTTTATATTTTTCTACATATATTCCACCTTGATTGCTATATTGTTTTTAAATTAATTTCTTCAACTTGTTTCTAAATAAACATTTCTTTTATTTTATAATTTCCCAATCTCTGCGTGGGTTTACTTCGTTGTATTTTAATAAATTTTAATGATAATAATAATAATATATCATCATCATCATCATCATCATCATCATCATCATCATCATCATCATCATCATTATTATCATCATCATTTTAAATATATTTGTCAAATTATGAATCAATATTTCCAATATTCAATTAAAGGATTAAAACCGAAGTAGTTAGAGTGTAGAAGTGTAATATATAGATTGTGTTTGAGTTCCTCTCTGTCTGTCTCCCCCTCTCTCTATATCTAACTCTATATTTATCTATTTTATTCTACCTTTCTCTCTATATCTCCCCACCTTTCTCTCCGTCTTGCTTTGTTTGTATTTTTAGATAAGACATAAATGTATTCAGGCATACATATATACATATATATTCATGCATACATGATCACAAAGACACACACACACAAATATGTATATATAAACATACACGCACACATACATAAATATATATATATATATATATATATATATATATATATATATATATATATATATATATATATATATATATATATATATATATAATATATATATATATATATATATATATATATATACGCAATATACGCATGTACACACACTCACGCACCCACGCACACTTACACAAATATATATATTCATTAATTCAAAATGGAAAGCTTCGTTCCAACACTATGAGTTTCCTGATTCTTGCATATTCTTCCGGTCGGCTTGAAGAACGTGCAAGAAACAGGAAACTTAGACGTGCCTGTATGTCTCTATCTATCTTTCTCCCTCTCTCTTTCTCTCCCTTTCCTTCTCCCTCTAGCACTCCTATGGTTTATCTTTATCTTTTTCTACCACTCTTATAGTCTCTCTATATGTATTCTATTTTACTGTCAAATGTCTCCTCCCTCGATTTCTCTAACAGACTTATGGTATTCCTCCCCCCTCTCCCTATGTAGCACTTCTATCGTTTCTTTCTCCCCCCATCTCTAATTCATTCAAACGATTTATCTGTCCCTCTCCCTACATCTATACTGTATCTTCCTTCTCTCTCTTAATGTCTACTTATCTTCACATACTGTCTTCATCCTCTTCTCCACCTCTCTCTAACACACATGTGGTCTCACCCTCTCTGTGTTAATCTCTAGTGTATTTTGCGCATTCTCTTTCACACACATACACTCTCTCTCTCTCTCTTAATGTCTATTGTATCTTCACAAACACACACACATATTCTCTCTCTGTCTCACAATCTCTACTGTATATTCACACACACTCTCTCTCTCTCTCTACCACTCTCTCTTAATCTCTACTGTATCTTTACATTAGTGTATATACACACACTTTCCCTCCCTCTTTCTAGTATTAAGACGAGTCAGGGTTCATGTGTGTAGTCATCGTGTTAAGTCTAGGATTTCAAAGACAGTATACGCTCGACACCATTCATTAAGTACAATGTTTTGTCTTCTTTATATGTACACATGTATGGAGACAGGTATGGCTGGGTGATAAATGCGTTCAATTCACAACCATGATGCCATGGGTACTATAGGTTTGGGTTAACTCAATTCTTGTGAATGAAATTGTGTAGCCAGAAACTGTTACATATGTCTGCGGGAGTTGCTGTAATCTCACTGTCTCTGCGTATTGGTATATCCTTTAGTATACCTGCTGTGTCATTCTCTGACATCTTTTCTTGGGAACGTCTGTACCACCATTTTTCTATTGGTATTTCGTGCTGTTGGCATAACTTCCAGTGTATGTAAATTCCAACTGGGTTATGTCTGAGGATATATTATCTCTCGGCTAAGAATATGATTCATTATTTCTTTGGATTGGCAGTATCGGTAGAGGGTCGGACGCCATGCTTTGAAGCATAGAGTTACCTCCCTGTATGATCTGAGTTCAAATCCCGCCGAGGTTAACTTTGCCTTTCATCCTGACGGGGTCGATAAAATAAAGTACCAGTAATGCACTGGGTAATTACTGGCCTTGTGCCGGAGGTAGAAACAATTATTTCTTCCTAACCTCCATATATTTAACAATTACTGCGTTCTGCTTCATTATGTACATCTGGTGGTTTCTCATAGCGAAGCTTTGGTTTTGCGCAGGAATTGGGAATTCTTCATACTATGGCTTTTAGTCCACCATAACTTAGCCCATTTTTTTAATTTTGCTTGTCTACTTTTCCCATTCTTCGAGTACTATTCCCATTCTTCGAGTACCAGGCATTTCCTTGAAATTACTATACAATTTAAATTATAGCTTCTTCAGTATTTCTGGTGTTGTATATATATATATATATATATATATATATATATATATATATATATATATATATATATATATATATATATATATATATATATATATATATATATATATATATATATATATATATATACACAACACCAGAAATATATATATATATATATATATATATATATATATATATATATATATATATATATATATATATATATATATATATATATATATATATATATATATATATATATATATATATACACAACACCAGAAATACTGAAGAAGCTATAATTTAAATTTCTCTCTTCATAATGTATTTTTAACTCTGATACTGGTTCAGTCTGGTTCAAACTGAATTAGTCTGTCCCAGTCATTCATTGAGCAACATCGGTGAAGTTGGCACCCTTAACTCACAGTTGGGTGCGGATGCATTCATGTATATATGTGTGTGTCCGCATGTATCTGTGTGTTTCTAAATATATATATATATATATATATATATATATATATATATATATATATATATATATATATATATATATATATATATATATATATATATATATATATATATATATATATATATATATATATATATATATATATATATATATATATATATATATATATATATATAAATATATATATATATATATATATATATATATATAAATGGAAACTATAATAAATGGAAACTATAAGGGTGGTGGATTGGCAGTATCGGTAGAGGGTCGGACGCCATGCTTTCCAGCATAGTTACGCCCCTTTACGATCTGAGTTCAAATCCCGCCGAGGTTGACTTTGCCTTTCATCCTTACGGGGTCGATAAAATAAAGTACCAGTAATGCACTGGGTAATTGCTGGCCTTGTGCCTAAAGTAGAAACAATTAATAAATGGAAACTATATTTATAAACCCATATTTATTCTATTATATATATTTGAGGGTACCAAAACTTTGGGGCGCTCTCATCAGATAAGATACAAAATTTGTTTTATAAATTCCTGGGTATGTCACTATTTATAAAACAAACATTGTATTTTATCGGATGAGTGCTTAACAAAGATTTGGTACCCTTCAAATATATATAATAGAATAAATATGTTTTCATAAATATAGTTTCCATTTATTAATATCATTGATTAAACTACAGAAAATGTGTTGAGTGCTTCGAATCAGTTATAAATATATTTGTCGAATTACCAACAAATTAAATATCTCTTTGCTTATATATATATATGTATATATTTTCATTTTCATCATAACTCTCTCTCGATTTAGCTTCTCTTTTGAAATTGTTGTCTTCTTCGATGACGGAAAATAATTTCTTGCTTTGATCTTGCGTTATCGTCATTCTTCTTATTATTCTTATTCTTCTTCTTATTATTATTATTGAATGCTATGGTTGACGGAGGCTCGGCTCTGTAAGGTATTGTAAATTTTGACCGCTATAACAATTGTAAATTGTTTAACACTTTAACCAAATTGTAGACAAAAACACCCTCCTCCTCGTGAGAAGGGTCTTTCTGCCCGTTATTTGGCCCTTCGGGGTTAAATAACCGCTTATTGGGTTTTTGTGCCAATATTTATTTATACAAAAAAAAAATATGGCTACGAAAAAGAATTTTCACAAGTCACTGCCACTAATTCCGTCTTCTTCTTCCTCAATCGTCACTACAGCAGAGAGAAGATTGTCTCTCTCCCTCCCTTCTCTAAATGTGTCACTCTCCCTCCCTTCTCTTTCGCAAGCGACGCCAGTAAAGAAAAACCACGTGTAAAGCGTGCAACATTTCTCCACGACGACAACGACAACGACGAAAAAGGTGTGCGGGAAATACGAAAACCCATTTCATTCGTCTGACGTCATGAATAATAGCAGTAGCAGCCGTAATAACAGCAGCAGCAGCAACAGTGACATGCAAAACAACAGTAGCAGCGGCAACAGCATCAGCAGCAGCATAAACAACAACAGCATTAGCAGCAACAGCAACAACAACAGCAGCAGCAGCAACAAACAACAACAACCACAGCAACAGCGGCGGCGGCAGTAGTCGTAGTACCTGCAGCAACAACAAAAGTAACAGCAGCTCTGACGACAACAACAACAACAACAAGGGCAGCAAAGAAAAACCAATCTCGTTTGCAGGTATCGCAAAGAACCTGGAAACCATCCTCATAATAAAAATGAGGAATTACAGGAAGCGAAGAAGATGGTGACGAAAACCGGACACCTAGCAATCTGCAAGGCAGTCGAAAAAATTTTCGAAACCCAACAGCACTGTACGGTCACGTACCGTACAGTAACCACAAAATCCCGTAGTGTTGAAAGAGCCACAGAGGCTCAAATACAAAAAGCCTTATGGTCTGTGTGGCAGCGAAAAACGCATATCATCCGAGGCAAGAAATATGCCAACGTAGACGTGCTTTTTTGCCACATCCCAGGAGGCAAAGGCTCAATCCTTAGTGACCCTAAGGAGCGAGGAAATGGTGTTGGTGCTCTCCTACTGAGGGTAAAGAATTGTGAGGGTCAAACTGACCCACGTCCACCCCCACCCCCACCCCCGGATGGCCCCTTCTTGGCTGGCCGCGTCTGTCCTCGTCGGAATCGAGGACAAAACAACTGTACTGCAAGTACAGAAGATTGGGTCGGCACCTCCATTGAGATGTTAATCCAAGCCAACCAGGAGTGCATCGAATCTCTCCCGGTTATGATAGACTTCGATAACGCCACTGAACTGCTCATAAGTGTTGAGGGCAAACGTCCGAAATGCTTTCGCTGTGGATCGAAGACTCACCTCAGGGCCTTCTGCAACGAGAAGACCCTGAGAAAGGAGAAAACCCCCTCCTTCCGAAACCGGCTCCACGGCTACGAGCAACAGGACAAGTGGCAACCAGGAACGATAGGTCCGTGGCACCCATACCCACGCCACGGAAATCAAGAACAGCAGCAGCAGTATTAACAACAACAACAGTAATACCAAATGCAGCTGCAACAGAGACGCCACTGCAAACATCACCAACAACAACAAGTGAAAGAGTGGAGCTGGTACCCCTCCCCGACCTCACAGAATCAAACATGGAGTGTGAGGTGGGAGAGATTGGCAAAAGGTCGTAAGAAGGCACAAACGCAGAAGCAGCGCATCGTCGCTTTCGAAAAGGGAGGAAAGAAATGAAAAAAGGATAAAGGCTACTGCAAAGAGACTCACAGCAGCAACACCACCAACATCATCACCACCCACACTAGCACCACCATCACCACCGGCGACAACCCCACCGCCAACAACAACACATTCAACACCACCACCACAAGCACCAACATCACAAACACAACAACAAAACACACACACCCAGCAACAACGAGAAGAAAATAGCAGAACCACACCCCACCCCCAGAAAAAGAAATGCACGGCAATAAATACACACAACAAGAAACTAATGAGTTACATAATTGAGCACGCAGACATTTCACAACACTACTACATAATAGCAGCACCAATCAAAACGCCAACGAACATAAGACTGGTAAAAATAGCACAGAAACAATACACAAACATTAAAACAAAATTCCCCAACGCAGTTGGTGATTTCAGAGACCTAGGAGGAACTCTCAACCGGAGAGTATATTCGGACATACTCATAGAAGAGCCGACAAACAGCCGAAGGGAGGATTCAACGGTCCCTCCACCAGACGATCAAGTAAAAAGGGATGGTGAAACCATCCTTCCTCTACGAAAATTACGGTAATTGGTCTTTCCCATCTTTTCCACTCCATTTTAAACATGACCTCACTCAGAATAGGCAGCATAAATGCGCGTGGCTTGGGGTCGTCATGGAAGCAGGGTCATCTGCTCAACGACCTCAGGTCACTAAACATAGATGCAGTGGCCGTCTATGCCCCGACAGGAGCAGGGCGGCCTGATTTCTTCCGGCGTCTGGAGACCTTTCTTGGAACGTCCCGCTCTTTAGTGTTAGTGGGTGACTGGAACGGGATCTTAGATGCACGCTTGGACTGTGTGGGATTAGCGGATAGGGGTGGAGGGTGCAAGAGCCTCACCAACCTGCTCAGGCGTGTTGAACTGTCTGACAGGTACCGATTGGATTTCCCGAATGTGCCAATGTGGACTTGGTCAAATCGCATAGGTCATCCAGCTCATATCTAGATAGAGTATTTTGTAGGGAAATAGATAGGTCTAGCATAGGCTGGCCACAATCCAAGATAGTCAGCTACACGGACCACAAATTCGTGATCTGTGTGCTTGAATTAGATAGGCTTCATAGATGAGGACCCGGCTACTGGAAGCTAAACGCGTCCTTACAAGCGCGCAAGGCCTACAGAGACCGGATTTAGCGAACTAGTTAAGCGGGCGTTGACGAGGGCCATCGTCAACAACAAGTGGTGGTTTGCTCTGAAAAGAGCGATTAGAATAGGGTCCATTCGGTTTAGTAAGGCTTTAGCAATAGAGAAAAATAGAGCAGAGGGATAATTAATTAGAAAATTAGACGAGGCGCTTAGCAAAGGCATCGCGACCGACGTGCTTGCGGCGAAATTGGCCCTTGACCAATTCTTCAATGCAAAGCACGAAGGCTGCGTTGTCAGATCTAGGGTGCGTGCTCTTAGACACGAGGGGACGAAAGCCGTTCAATGGGCCCGAGTGGCGGAGGCGCGTCGTGGCAACTAAGCCACGATCAGGTCTTTGGTGGACCACGACGGGCGCATGCTACTCGATCCCGGGCAAATGTGTGAAGCTTTTCAGCGACACTTCGCTCAGCTGTTCGGGGGCAGCGGTGGGCCGGGTTGAGTTATGGACTTTAGTGTCTTCCTCGACGGACTGCCGCGGCTCTCGGCCACTGCTCTGTGGTGAGAGTGAACGGTCACATTTCGGAACCGTTCAACATCAGGCGCTCGGTCAGCCAAGGATGTCCCCTATCGTCCCTCTAGTACGTATTGATTCTCGAGCAGTTACTGCACAAACTGGAGACGATGAGGGGCGTCCCGCGCGAACTAGGATGCGGAAGATCCGTGTCTGCATATGCGGACGATGTCACCGTACTGGTGTCGAACGCCAAACACATCGAGATGATTGGCACCACACTAAGAGAATACTAAGCGGTGACAGAGCAATGATCAACCAGGAAAAGTCAGTGGGTCTGCAGCTCGGCATCTGGAGAGGCAGGTCCATGCCGTCCAACAGCGTCATCGGACACTGGACGGACGGACCGGTTAAATTGCTAGGGGTCTGGTTCGGTCCGGACCTCCAGACGGACAAAAGCTGGGACGAGGTGACGAGCAGGGTGGCTTCTCTCACCCAGAAATGGGCGGAGAGGAAGCTATCCCTGAAAGGTTGAGCGGAGGTGGCTAACGCGTACATCGCGTCTGTCATCTGCTACCACCTGACCGTCGTACCTTGTCCTAAGCCCCGCCTGACTGCGCTGGAGCGTTTGCTCTTTCGCTTTTTGTGGAAGGGACGCGCTCCGATGGTCAGGCGTTCCATCTGCTATCAACACCCGGTACGTGGAAGGCTGGGCATATCGTGGCTGATGATGCGCAGACACGCGCTCAGGCTAGATCTCCACCTCTTCCTCTACGGTGATCAGGTGTGGTCGCCGTTTGCTAGACACGTATTTCTCCAGCTCGTTTCCTTGACGGAGCTGCAGTCCTGGGTCAAGCGAAGACCGAGAGGGAGCGCCTGGAGACAAGAATGTCTTCAGGCGCTCACGGCCCTCGACCAATCGGGCAATATCATCGGTGGAAACTCCACCTCGGCGTTCTATAGAAGATTAGTGGAGGGGAAGAGCGATGACGTACTTGGGGAAACTCTAGGCGTCGACGAAAATCAACTAGCCAATCTCTTCGGAAGAACTTTCGGGCCGGGACCTATGGACAACGTCCAGAAATCTCTGGCCTGGCAGTGCTACCAAAGAGACTTGCCAGTTCGGGATAAACTCTACAGGCATGGAGGTGCCGTCAAACGGGCATGTCCGAGATGCACGCAGGACGACGAAACCGTCCTGCACGCACTCGTCCAGTGTCCGAAAATTGCTGAATTGTGGGTTTATGTCGAACACCTGCTGTCGCGTGTAGGCCGGATCCGGCTATCATCTGAGTCCATCGTGAAGATTGCCCCGCTCTCTTCCTTTAGCCGGGAAGGGCAGGCAGTTTTTATCTGTCTGGTGGCCATAGCGAAAGAGATAGTATGGTGGACACGTTTGAAAGGGCTGAAGGCGAGCACTTACCTCTTCGGTGTTGCCCTGATTGACTTTTTCAAATTTCATTTGAAAAGGAAAATCAGAGTAGAGAGGGAAGTGCCCTCTTCCCAGCATTTTGTTGAAAGATGGGTGAGAGAAGCAAGAATGGCCCGAGTGAATGGGCCTACTCTGAGTACGTATATGTAAATTAAAGGTGGAAAACTGGGAGAGGGCACTTGCCTTGGTGGTCAGGGTTAATGTGGTCTTTTACTGGGCTTTCTCCACAAATGTCCCTCGGAAGTCTCCCCCCTATTGGGGAATTTTTCATTGTTATTTTTTTGTTACATCCTCTGTTTTTGTTTTTTAAACGCAGAAATGCCCATTAGTACCGTCCTGTATTGTCCTGCACTGTCCTTAATGTCTACTTTATGTACACCCTTGTGGTTAATATAGAAATCATTATTATCATTATTATTATTATTTTTGTTATTACTCTTTGAGTCTCAGTCATTGATGTTAGTTAACTGGAAAGTTTGTTGAAATGAATATCAAGCCACTACCTGCAGCCTCAGATATTCAGGACGTATCGGAGGGTTTTTGCTGTTCCCAGCAATCATGCCTTTTGAAGCGTTCCAAAAAGCGTGAAGGGGCCAATTTTCTTTAACCATCCCTGGAAACCTTTTGAGAGAGTCCCTAGTGCGGCTATGACAATCGGGATCACTTTGACTTCATGGCAGTTCCAAATCCTTTTTACCTCCCACTTTAAGTCCTGGTATCGGTTAATTTTCTCCCTCTCCTTCTCTTACACTCTCGTGTCGAATGGGCAGGCCACATCCACAATCAGGCACGATATTTTTTCTTTTTCTTGTCGGTCTGTATCCTAAAATCCCACAGCACCTTCACCTGATCGTTTTCTATCACCGCCTCTGGCTTATGCTCATACTACTTCTCAGAATGTGGTAAATTGTTTACTTTGCATAGGTGCCAGTGGATCACCCTGCCCATCACATCATGTCTCCAGCCCTTATAGTTAGTCTGGGCTAGGTGTTTACACTCGGATACAATGTGAGCCACAGTCTCCTCTCTCTCTCTCCACAGATCCTGCATGTGGGCTAGGCGCCTCCTTGTAAATATGGTGTTTCAACCACTTCGTTTTGAGGGCCTGCTCCTCTGGAGCTATTAACATTCCTTCTGTAGCCTTTTTAAGGTCTCCTCTTTTCAACCAGTTCCATGTCTATGGATCTCTAAATTCAGTTTTCTCAAAGAAGGTACTATGAAGGGATTTTTCCTGAAGGCTGCTCATTCTCCATGATGTTATTTCCTCCTTGGACATCCCCTGGCCTATTGTCCCCTCCTTCAGTACAGTTCTGAGCATTGGCTCCTTACTATCAGTCACATATTTGTGTAGGTTGTTTTTCTCCATCTGAACACAGTCCTCTATGCTGATAAGACCTCTTCTACCCTCAGTTCTCCTTAAGTAGAGTCTATCGAAATCACTCCACTTGTGGAACATGTTGTAGATAGTCAATAGCTTCCTAGTCTTCCTATCCATTTCTTTTTGTTCAGCAACATTCCATCTCAGAATTCCCGCACTGTACTTAATAATAGACAGCTCGGGAATGTACTGCACTTATGGCATTCCTACTGTTCAGATGTGACTTTAATACGCTCCTTACTCTCCGAATGTATGCAGTTCTTATCAATTTCTTCATTTTCTTGTTCTTGATGTCATCAGCCTCCAGAACGCCCAAATACTTGTATCCTTCGTCAGAGTCAATTTCCTTTATCATATCACCTGTTGGTACCTGGATTCCGTTACTTCTGCTCAACTTACCCCTCCTCATCACAATGACACCACAGTTACTAATACCAAATTGCATACATATATCATTGCTGAAAATACGAACAGTGTCAACAAGCACATCCAACTCCTTCTCACTCTTCCCGAAGAGCTTAAGATCGTCCATGAAGAGGAGGTGATTGATGGTAAGCTCTCCCTTACCCAACCTGTATCCTGCTCTCACTTTTCGCAGTACACTGATCAGGGGCATCAGGGCAAGGACAAACAACAGAGGGGATAGACTATCTCCCTGGAAGATACCTCTCTTGATCTTCACGCTTCCCAAGGATTCTCCAGTTGATGTTAACTCTGTTTCCCAGGACTTCATACTTTTGCCAAACAACTGTCTGATGTTATCTGCCACCTTGAAGATCTCCAGGCTTTTGGTGATCCAAGAATAAGGCACCATGTCAAATGCCTTTTTGTAGACTATCCATCCCATGGCAAGACCAGTGTGTCTCCTCTTGCAATTCCTCATTAACATCTTATCAATAAGTAGCTGGTCCTTTGTACCACGGGACTTCTTTCGGCATCCTTTCTGTTCGTCCGATAACAAGTTGTTTGTGTGGAGGTGATGGTAGATTTCCTCAGACATAATTCTTGTCAACAGTTTCCCCATTACGGACAGACATGTGATAGATCTATAGTTGGTAACATCATTACCCTTGATTCGGTCTTTCATTATCAGAACTGTGGTACCTTTTGTCAACCACCCTGGTACCTCACCTGACATCAAGCAGTCATTGAACATGGTTGTCAGTTTCGGGTGGAGGGATGTTATATTTTTAATCCAATACCCCTGCACACCATCTGGGCCTGTTGATTTCCAGTTGGTTAGTTCTTTGGCCTGCCCCTTAAGAGTTTCAACTGTGATACTCAAATCAGTTTGTTGGTGTGCCTGTTCACTAATCTCCTTCTGTACTGTCTCAATCCACACTGCCTGGTCATTATGTTTAACATCCTGCTCCCATATTCCTCTCCAGAATGTTTTAGTTTGTTCCGCCTCAGGGTTCAAGTCGTTGCCTCTTTCTTTCCCTTCAAGCTGTCCAAACAGCATCTTCTGGTTGTTGTCGAACATGCGGTTCTGTCTATACTGGCTGACTCTGTTCTCGTATCGCCTGATTTTTGCACTCTTTGCTACAATGCGTTGCTTCAGTTCCTCTACGATAATATTTAGTTTTTCCTCCTAGTTTCGTACTTTATTTCCAGTCTAATTTTAGTGTCTATGTTTTTTAGCGTCCAATTCAGTAGGGACTCAAGCTTTCCAATGTCATTTCTCATTTCCCTGATTTGACCACTCAGTCGTTTCTTCCACCAAGGCTCTGCTCTTTCTTGTCTGTTGTTTCCTCTCGCTTTTATACCAAGTAGTTTCCTCACCGTATTTGCTGTTGCTTTGAGGATATTGTTGCACTGGTGAAGGCTCCTCGACTCAAGGTATGGGATGACTTTGTTTACCTTAGCTGTTGTTTCTTTTAACTTTTTCCTGTCTACAAATCTTAGGTTCATAGGTCTCCCACTATCATTGTTTAATTCATCTACCACTAAGTTTAGGATATCAACCAAATATTGTCCTAGCCCATCAGCATTCGTCTCCTCAGTGGCCGTATCTCTGTTCCAGGTATTATTTATCTCAGCATTCAGATCATTGTCTGCTTCGGGTGGTTCCTCCGTTCTCTCGACCTCTTCACCTTCATTTCCCACTGGCTCGTTTGCCTGGCATACTCCACTCTCCATCTCCAAGCTAATCTCTCTGCTCAGTTCCTCCAGTTCCAGCTCGCTTATCCACCCATTAGTTCTTATTACCCGAGCCTGCCCGGCCAATTTTTGTTCATCTAATTTAAATTGACCAATCTCGTTGCAGATGTTATGCATCCGTTTCCTATAGCCTTTCTCCTTGGGGTTACTCTTCAGGTAACATTGCATAACAGTTCTATTCAATTCTTTCGTCCAGTTGGTTCTGGTCCCTTTCCTTCTTCTTCTTCCTCCGACACCAGCAGTATTTGGTTGATAGCCAGGTCCCTGCTGCTGAGACAGGGAGCACCTGTTGGGTGAGAGTCTGTCACATGACATTCTAGTCTCCATTTCACCGTTATTCGAACTGTTTAGATTCGACATTTAAACACTCTTATCGAGGATTGGCGAATGTATGGTTACATAACCACCGGTCAATTCATGGTCTCCAGTGGTTCCGTCACTCCACGTGATTTTTGTGTGGCATTTTCACGCTGTAGACGAACATAAATAAACAAACAAACAAACAGGAAAAAAAACCCCCAAAAATGAATAAGCATAAGTTTCATCGTAATGTAGTGTTTGAATGTCTGACTTAGTTTTTCCCTTCCCTTCTCTGTCCGTCTGTTTGTTTTTCTCTTCATTTTTTTATTTTCTTTACGTTTTTCGTTGTTGCTGTGCTGCTTTGATTTTGATTTTTGTTTTTTTGATTTTGACCGGGTCATCAATTCAGTCTATTTATATATTTTGATGCCTTCCCAGACGCCACAGAATCCGACATGGAGTTTGAGGCGGGAGTGAAGTGGCAAACGGTCTGCCACAAAAAAGATAAAAGAAAAAAGAAAAAAACCCTTAGATTCACCCTACTAAAGCAAAGGCATACACAGAGGGGTAAAGGCAGCAAGGAAACTTGCAGCAACACCACCACCATCACTACCACAAACACCAACAACGCAAACACAAAACACATACACCAAACAGCAACAAGAAGAAAACAGCAACAAAATCACCCCCCCCCCAAAAGGAAACAGCCATAAACATGGTAAAAAATGAACTCATACAATATATAAAGCAGCACACAGACATCACAGAAAAAAACTACTACACCCCACCAACACCAAGAACTCTCCCGACAAACATAAGCATTATCGAAATCTCAATAGAACAGTACAAACCTTTAAAACAAAAATTCCCCAACGCAGTTGGAGACCTCAAAGGGACGGTTACCAAGAGGATATACACTGACATCCTCTTGGAAACACCCATGACCAGCGAAAGGGAGGGTTCTACTGTCCCTTCACCACACAAACAAGGTAAGTGACCCTTACTCACTTGCCCCGTTTCTCATCCAACTTGGCTGTACTCAGAATAGTCAGTATAAATGCATGTGGCCTGGTGTCATCTTGGAAGCAGGGTCACCTAATCAATGACCTCAGGTCACTAAACATAGATGTGGTGGCCATCAGTGAAACGAAAATCTCCGAAACACGGGCCTTCGCACCGATCTTCAGCGGCTACGATGTATACGCATCTCCCAGCCGTCCAGGATCGGGGGGAGGGGTTGCCGTCCTTTTTCGGAGGGGCTTGGATCTCGCCATCTTCCTGGACCCCGCAGGTAAGTCGGTGGTACTGGACGTGACCGGCAGCGAAGGCAATGCTTTCAGGCTAGTAGCCGTCTACACCCCAACAGGGGCAGGACGGCCAGGTTTCTTCAGACGTCTAGAGACCTTTCTTGGAACGTCCCGCTCTTTAATGTTAGTGGGCGACTGGAACGGTATCTTGGATGCACGCTGGGATCGTGTGGGGCTAGTGGATAGGGAGGAGGGTTCAAGAGCCTCACGAACCTGCTCAGACGTTTTGAACTGTGTGACAGGTATCGACTGGATCACCCGAATGTGCCAATGTGGACATGGACAAACCACATCGGGTTATCCAGATCGTATCTCGATAGGGTATTCTGCAGAGAACTAGATAAGGCTAGTATAAGTTGTCCACAATTTAAAATATTCGACTACACAGACCACAAATTTGTGATCTGTGAGATCGACATAGACAGACTTCATAGACAAGGGCCTGGTTACTGGAAGCTGAACGCGTCTTTCCGGGCGCGCAAAGCCTACAGAGACCGGATTAGCGTATTAGTTAAGCGGGCTTTGACGGGAACGGTCGTCAACAACAGGTGGTGGTTCGCCCTGAAAAGGGCAATTAAAGTATAGTCGATTAGGTTTAGCAAAGGAGTAGTGATAGAGGAAAATAGAGTAGAGAGAGAGCTAGTTAGAAAGCTAGAAGAGGCGTTTAGGACAGGCATCGCAACCGACGTACTTGCGGCGAGATTGGCACTCGACCAATTCTTCAACGCAAAAAACGAAGGCTGCGTTGTCAGAGCTAGAGCGCGTGCTCTGAAACACGAGGGGACAAAAGCCGTCCAATGGGCCCGGGTGGCAGAGGCGCGACGTGGCAACAAAGCTACAATTCGGTCTATGTCTGACCAAACGGGTGCGTGATGGTCGAACCCGAGCGGATGTGTGCGGCTTTTCAGCAGCACTTTGCTGAACTGTTCGGGAGCGCCGGCGGCCCGGATCGGGGCATGGACTTCAGTGCATACCTCGACGGACTGCCTCGGGTCTCGACGACCGCAGCACAGTGTTGCGAAAAGCTAATAAAAGCCGGTAAAATACGGGAAGCGATGGCTAATTGCACAAGGGGTAAATAGCCAGGTTTAGATGGTCTGCCTTACAAGCTTTATACATTTATGCCAGACTTGTTCGATGACCTCTTGGCATACGTCTACTGCAACTGGCAGCAGAACGGGTGCATTCCCAGTTTTGTGAGTCGGGGAGCAGTGGCGCTGCTGAGAAAAGACCCGAACAAGGGGGATGTTATCGATAATTTCAGGCCCATAACCCTGCTAAACGCAGAGTTCAAGATTTTAGCCAAGGTGTTAGCAATGAGGTTGGCGCTTGTCGTCAAGGGTATGGTGGGAGAGACGCAGACATGCGCCATTCCGGACACGACAACCTCCACCTCATGCGATACATCATAGAGAGGGTGGTTAAGGAACCTGGCAAGGGTGGGGCCCTGATCAACTTGGATCGATCCAAAGCATTCGATAGGGTCGACCATCGGTACCTGGCGGCGGTCATCGAGGCAGCCGGTTTTGGGCCCGTTTTCTGGGGTTGGATCGCAGCAATGTACAACCACATCTGCTCAGTTGTGAGTGTGAACGGTCACCTGTCGCAGCCGTTCAGCATCAAGCGCTCAGTCCGCCAGGGTTGTCCCCGCTCGTCCCTCTTGTACGTATTGGCTCTCGAGGCGTTACTGCAGAAACTGGGGGCGATGAGGGGCGTCCCACACGAACTAGGATGAGGGAAATCCGAGTCGGCTTACGCTGACGACGTCACCGTGGTGGTGTCGAGCACCAGACACGTCCAGATGCTCGGCACCGCTCTCAAGGAATACGAAGCGGTGACAGGAGCAAAGATAAACCAGGAAAAGTCGGTGGGCTTGCAGCTCGGCACCTGGAGAGGCAAGTCCATGCCGTCCGACAGCGTCGTGGGGCGTTGGACGGACGGACCGGTTAAATTGCTCGCGCTCTGGTTCGGACCGGACCTCCAGGTGGAGAAAAAATGGAACAAGGTGACGAGCAGGGTGGCATCCCTCACCCAGAAATGGGCTGAGAGGAAGCTGTTCCTGAAAGGCCGGGCGGAAGTCGCGAATGCGTACATCGCATCCGTCATCTGCTACCTCCTCACCGTCGTCCCTGCTCCAGCCCGACTCTCACCAAAATGGAGCACCTCCTTTTCCCCTTTTTTTTGGAAGGGACGCGCTCCCATGGTCAGACGATCCAGCTGCTGTCAACACCCGTTGCGTGGACGACTGGGCATGCCATGGCTGATGATGCGCAAACATGCGCTGAGGCTGCGACATCTCTGGTGCTTCCGTGATGGTGAACGGGTGTGGTCGCCGTTCGCCAGGCAGGTTTTCCCACAGCTCGTCTCCGTGACGGAGCTGCAGTCCTGGGTCAGAAAAAGACCGAGGGATAGCGCTTGGAAACTGGAATGTCTCCAGGCGCTTACTGCCTTCTCCCAGTTGGGCACCAGTATCGGTGGAACATCCACCTCGGCGTTCTATAGAGGACTAGTGGAAGCGAAGAGCGACGACATTCTCGGAGAGACCCTGGGCGTCGAAGAAGATCAGCTGTTTGCTCTCTTCCGGAGAACTTTCAGCCCGGGGCCTATGGATAACTTCCAAACATCCCTGGCCTGGCAGTGCTACCGGGGAGCGCTGCCGGTTCGAGATAAGCTCTACAGGCACGGAAGTGCCGTCAGCCTAGCCTGTCCGAGACGCGCGCAGAGCGACGAAACCGTTGTGCACGCACTCGTTCAGTGACCGAGCATTGCTGACTTGTGGAGCTATGTCGAACAGTTGCTGTCACGTGTGGGACTGATCCGGTTGTCGACTGAGTCCATTGTGCAGATGGTCTCACCGTCTTCCTTCAAAGAGGATGGGCAGGCGGTTTTCATCTGCCTGGTGGCCATGGCGAAAGAGATTGTGTGGTGGACAAGGTTAAAGGGGTTAAAGACAAACACTTTCATCTTCGGCGAATCCCTAATTAACTTTTTCAAGTTTCACTTGAAGAGGAAAATCAGGGTGGAGAGGCAAGTGCTGCTGTCTAGCAAGTTTGTTGAAAGGTGGGTGAATGTAGCGAGAATGGTCTGAGTGAACGGGACGGGACCACTCTGAATATACGTCTGTATTTTGAGAGATGGAAAAATTGAGAGAGGGCGCTTTCCCTGTATGTCAGGGTGGCCCTGCTCTTTTTTGTGGTTTTCGCCACGAGTAACCCTCGGAGGTTTTCCCCCTATTGGGGAATTTTTTATTGTTTCAATTTTCATTTTTATTGTTTATATATATATATGTTTTATGTCCTTTTTTTTTTCTTTTCTTATATAAATAATAAAAATGTTTACACGCACGAAACCCACATCGTACCGACCTGTGCCGTCTGTAATGTTTTTCTTGATATCAGCCCTTGTGGCCAATAATAATAATAATAATAATTATTATTATTATTATTATTATTTATCTTTGCCTTTCATCCGTACGGGGTCGATAAAATAAAGGACCAGTAATACACTGGATAATTGCTGGCCTTGTGCCAAAAGTAGAAACAATTATTATTATGTTATTATTATTATTAATATTATTATTATTGTTCTTTGAATCTCAGACATTGATGTTGGTTAATTGGAAAGTTTGTTGAAATGAATATCAAGCCACTACCTGCAGCCTCAGCTATTCAGGACGTATCGGAGGGTTTTTGCTGTTACCAGCAAGCATGCCTTTTGAAGTGTTCCAAATAGCGGGGCGGGGCCAATTTTCTTTAACCATCCTTGGAAACTCTTTGAGATAGTACCTAGTGCGCCTATGACAATCGGGACGACCTTGATTTCATGGCAGTTCCAAATCCTTTTTACCTCCCACCTTAAGTCCTGGTATCGGTTAATTTTCTCAATCTCCTTTTCTTGCACTCTCGTGTCAAATGGGCAGGCTACATCTACAATCAGACACGATCTTTTTTCCTCGTCCAAAACCACCAGGTCAGGCCTATTGTATTCTAATTTCTTGTCCGTCTGTATCCTAAAATCCCATAGCAACTTCACCTGATCGTTTTCTATCACCGACTCTGGCTTATGCTCATACCACTTCTCAGAATGTGGTAAATTGTTTACTTTGCATAGATGCCAGTGGATCACCATGCCTATCACATCATGTCTCCAGCCTTTATAGTGAGTCTGGGCTAGGTGTTTACACTCGGATATAATGTGAGCCACAGTCTCCTCTCTCTCTCCATAGATCCTACTCAGTGGGCTAGCCTCCTCCTTGTAAATATGGTGTTTCACACACTTCTTTCTGAGCGCTTGCTCCTGCGCAGCGATTAGCATTCCTTCTGTAGCTTTTTTAAGGTCTCCTATTTTTAACCAGTTCCATGTCTGTGGATCTCTGAATTCAGTTTTCTCAAAGAAGGTACTATGAAGGGATTTTTCATGAAGGTTGTTCTTTCTCCTTATTGTTATTTCCTCCTTGGACATCCTCTGGTCTATTGTCTTCTCCTTCAGTGCAATTTTGTAGCATTGGCTCCCTACTGTCGGTCACGTATTTGTGCAAGTAGAGTATATCGACATCACTCCTCTTGTGAAACATGTTGTAGATAGTCAATAGCTTCCTAGTATTCTATCCATTTCTTTTTGTTCAGCAACGTTCCATTTCAGAATTTCTGCACTGTACCTAATAATAGACACAGCTCGGGAATTCACTGCACTTATGACATTCCTACTATTTAGATGTGATTTTAATACGCTCCTTACTCTCCTTATGTACTTATCAATTCCTTCATTCTTTTGTTCTTGATGTCATCTGCTTCCAGAACACCTAAATATTTGTATCCTTTTTCAGTGTCAATTTCCTTTATCATCTCACCTGCTGGTACCTGGATTCCGTTACTCTGCTCAATTTACCCTCACTTCATCACTAGGAGTCCACACTGATTAATACCAAATTACATACATATACCATTGCTGAAAATACAGACAGTGTCAATTATTATTATTATTATTATAGTTGCATTTCTCTTGCTTTATGTTCATACGAGTTATTACCAAGTCACAACCAGTGACCTCAAGAGACAACAAGGTCCGCCATGTTCAAGAAAGAACATACATACACACACATGCATCTTTAGGTGTTTAGAATTGTGATGTACTTATATTGACAGAATCTTCCTTAGTATATGGGCAGTTCCCATTAGTACTATCTTTTATATTTCTCCTATACGCGGTTTTCCTGGGATTTGCGATAAGTAATCATTAGACCCCTTAGGTATCATTCCTAGAGCGCCTACAACCACTGGTATTGTTTCAGTTCTCAATTTCCACATTTTTCCAATTTCTATCTCCAGGTCCTTATACTTGCTCAATTTTTCAAATGTTTTTATAGATACATTCTTGTCTATTGGGACAGACATATCAATTAGCAGGCATACCCTCTTTTTAAAGTCCTTCAATATTATATCAGGTCTATTTGCATCTATTTTTCGGTCTGTTTGGATGCTAAAGTTCCACAAGATTGAGATGTGATCTTTTTCAAGTATGGGAGGTGGTTGATGCTCCCACCAATTCTTTTAATGGGGCAGGTCAAAATTCTTACACATTATCCAATGTATGTATTGTGCAGCTCTGTCATGCCTGTTTAGGTATTCGGTTGGAGCTATAGGGCACATTGAAATTATATTATCAATGGTCTCTGGTTGTTTTTTACATACACTGCATAATGGGTTGCATCCATTTTTTATTATGTTGGCTTGGTAATTTTTTGTTGGCAGACACTGATCTTGTGCTGATATAATCAGTCCTTCAGTCTCCGATCTCAGTCCAGAGGATGCCAACCACTGATGGGTTAAAGTTTTGTCAACATCAGGATTGTTAGCTCTTTCTGAGTATTTTCCATACAGAGGCTTATCTTGCCATTTCTTAGCCAGTTTCTGTAGCAGTTCTTTCTTTGCAGTTACTTTTACCTGCTTTGCTTTTTCTGTGTTTTCCATTTCAGCAGTAAATGGGACTTCTGAAATGTGTAGTCCATTACTGTTTCTTTGTGCATCTTTTGTAATGGAGTATGATCTTTTGATGCTTTCGTATTTCAAAACGAGTTTGATCATCCAATCATGTGATTCCCTTAGATATGTAGATAATCCAATTGTTGCAGTTTTCAACGCAATATCTAACTGGATTAACCCACGTCCTCATTCTTTCCTAGGGAGATATATTCTATCTGTATCTGCCTTAGGGTGATGCATTCTGTGCATGGTTAAGAATTTTCGAATTTTTGTATCGAGCCTACGGATCTCTGTGCTTAACCAGTTGATGACATTGTAACTGTAGGTTACTACTGGTATGGCAAGCGTGTTTATGGCATCGATCCTATTCCTTGCATTCAATTCCGTTCTTAAGATTGCTCTTACTCTGCGGTAACATTCCTTCCTTATCCTTTCCATCATTGTCGAGTGCTTGATTCCGTCTCCTTCACAAACACCTAGATATGTGTAAGTTTCCTCTTGATCAAGTTCTCTTATCACATTCCCCCGATCAAGATTAATGTCTGAACTTTTCAGCAGCTTTCCTCTAGCGCATTTATCTAGTCCAAACTCCATTTTAATGTCATCACTGAACTGCTCCACAATTGTTCATTTTTTGCAAATAGTTTCAGGTCATCCATGTAGAACAAGTGATTAATGGTTTGTCAAAGACTTTATATCCATGTTTTGTTTCATTGAGCATTTTACTTAATGCGATGCAGAATAAAAGCGGTGATAAAGAGTCACCCTGAAAAATTCCACAAATAATATTAACTTCTCCAGCTTCCAATGATTCCTTTTCACTATTCAAAAGGAGTGTCGTTTTCCATGACAAGAACCTCCTGACAACGGGAGATATTTTGAAGGTCTCTAACATTTTTCAATCCAACTGTGTGGCAAACTATCGAATGCTTTTTTTATAATCTATCCAAGCAATTGATAGATTTTTGTGTCTATTATGACAATCTTCCAGTATCATTTTGTTAACCAAAAGCTGATCCTTACAGCCATATGAGCCTCGTTTACACCCTTTCTACTCATTGGGAAATAGGTCATTTGTTATCAGGTGGTCATATGTATATTCAGTTAGGATTGATGTTAACATTTTATACATTGTGGTCAAGCAGGTTGTGGGTCTGTAATTTTTATGATTGTTTGTCTCATCATTCTTCGGAAGCAGGAATGTAGCGCCGTTAATTAGCCATGATAGTATCTTTTCTGGCTCCTTAACTATTTCATTGTAAAGTTGGGCTAACAGCTCATGAGACTCTGTGAAGGCATGTATCCAAAAATTTGGTATTTTGTCTTTTCCTGGGGATTTCCATTAGCTGGTTATTCTAAGAGCCAAACGCAACTGTTCAACTGTTATATATTCCCATATTTGTTCCTCAGGTTGAGCTGTATCTTTCATTTGTCTGTCTATCCATCGGGCATGTATATTATGAACTTTTTCTTCGGCCCAGATCTTTTCCCCAAATTCTTGCACTCCTCCTTGGGTGGTATTGATTTAGCAGTTATTGTTGACTTGCCAATTTTTCTGTAGAAGTTTCTTTGGTTGTTTTTGAGCATATTATTGTCCTTATAGAATCTAGATCGTTTTTCAAAGCGCCTTATACGAGCAGCTTTGGCCGTCACTTTTTGCTTGATTATTTCTTTCAGCATGTCTATGTCACTTGTTGATTTTATACTGTATACTCTTTCAATTTTATAAGTTTAGTTTGTTTAACTCGTTAACCTACTTTGTAGTTTGTTAACATTTCTACGTCAGATCGGAGAAGGTTTATTTGGCGATTGATGTTCTCTTGCCAAGTAGATTTCTTATGGGAATACCTTTGTTTTTTCATTTTCACTCCACATAAGTGAGTGGTGACTTTAGCCGATGCATAATAGAGATGATTTAAATCAGTAATGTTTAGTTTGTTTGTGATGATAAAGTTTTTGAGAATTATGTTAGTCTTGTGTATTATCTTTTGGTTCTGTTTGGAGTTCTGGATCTTAGGGAGGGTGTCTCGTTCCCCTATGTCAGATTCTTTCATTTTCATCTATTCGATCATAATTTCATCCTTCAAGTTGGCAAGTTCATTCTCATTCATTTCCTTATCCTTTACGATATCATTGTTTTCATTTTGAGTTTCATCTTGAGCATACACTCCCTCCACTTTTTCGATCCTTTCTTTAATTTGTTCTGTTGTCAGTGATTCTGCCCCAATCCTGGAATTCGAAGTGTTACAATTTACCTCGTTTTCACTGACATTTCATTTTCCCTTCGCTGACTTTGTGCTAATAGCTTGATCTGATCAATTTCTATATCAGTTAGTAACCTTTTTTAACAATATTTCTTCGTATATTGGCTAGTTTGTTACTGTCAATATAGCCTCTGTTTTC
Organism: Eledone cirrhosa; assembly: GCA_964016885.1. Classification (NCBI taxonomy): domain Eukaryota; kingdom Metazoa; phylum Mollusca; class Cephalopoda; order Octopoda; family Eledonidae; genus Eledone; species Eledone cirrhosa. The sequence continues at coordinate 253,303,924 of OZ024743.1, read as the reverse complement.
GGGATGTTTCTTGTTCCAGTTGATATATGTCTGCTCTGTATTCGATATATTTGATGGGTAGTACATGGCAGTGTAGAAAGCCTCAAGGACTTCTTTATTGTCTTCCTTTGACCATTTTTCTCTCTTTTTCTTTGGATTTCTTGGTGGTGAGCATGGAGGGCCAACAGTAGGAGTATTCCGGTTATGGGAGGTCTCCAGCTCCGAAGTGATTGGAAGGTTTGAACCATTAGCTGATTTTTCGCCCCAAGTCTGGCTCCTCTCTGAGGGACGCGGCCCTTTTTGACCCGGGTGACGGCCGATCCGGTATGAGATTATATCATTTGACATTTACTTTATTTTGTCGCGTTTTATCCTTAACCGCCAAGGGGTAATCATTTCGTGTTACCACTTCTAGGAAGAGTGTCAACCAAGACTAGAGGGGTCGTCCTCCCCTAGAGACACGGCTATTCTCCGCCGGCCGCCATCCCCGTATTACTTGGTCACGGGGTTTTCTTTTTTGTTGTATTTTAAATTGTTATTATCATGAGTGGTTCCTTAATGTGAGCATTGCGTGGCTTAAGAATGAAATTATTATTAACAATATAATATACTTTTTGCTGAAGTTGCCTGTTATTGTTGTTGGCTATGCCGGTGGTGCTGCTGGGGCTTTTTATATTGTTGGTGGAGAAGGGGCGAGCCAGCAGTGCCATAGTCTTCGACGTTTGACCGAGTCACTAAGTCAGTCTATTTATATCATTTGCTAGCCTCTCCCTTGTCGAGTAATACCGCCACCTTCCCCTTTCTTAAGTTAACAGAAGTCAGTGGGGGAATAGTGGTGGTAGCAATGAAGGAGTGGTGGCGGCGGTGATGCGATAGTGGTAGCAACGATGGATGGAGTGGTGGCGGCGGTGACTATAGTCATGGCGTTGTCGTTACTGAGTTTTGTTTAATATACTGTAGTAGGATGCCTTTGTTTAATTTGTGTATCTATACGGTTTGTCGCGTATGTTTAATATATGTTTTGACATATTTCCTTAATATTTGAATTAAACATTTTGAGAAAACTTGAGATACAATAATAGTAATGATTATTATTATGCTGGGATTGGTCGTGGTGGTTATGAAATTGCCGTTATCTGGCTTTTGTATTTAGTGTACACAGAGGGCTGATGGGATAGCTGCTGGTGTATCTAGTTTGTGGTGTTGGTGAAATTGCTGTTATTTGGCTGTTCTATATAGTGTAGACAGAGGGGGTTTTATTCCATTTATAACCATTTTCTTTTTTGAATATAAAATTTATAATACAAAATTGAATATTTGAGCGATATAACAGGGTATTATGGATCCGAATTTTCTGAGAGTGGAGTTTGGTGCTTTATGTATCATTTGTACTAAGAATTGTTATATCACAATTGTTTTAAATATGTTAACAATCAAAAACTTAGGGGAGCGATTTCATACCATTCTATCCACCACGTGCGTCTCCTTCCCTTATCTTATTATTATTATTACTATTATTATGTTTATTATTATTATTGTCATTGTTGTTGTTGTTGTTTTTGTTGTTGTTGTCGTTGTTGTTGTTGTTTAGTCTGTCAAGACGTATGTGAGTATCGTTCCATAAGTTTTGTTTATATTTTCAAGTTGATATCTCAGATAA
>OZ024743.1:253294785-253297285 GCA_964016885.1 Eledone cirrhosa | reverse complement strand
TAACTATGATCTGCACGGTATTGTGAAGACAACCCGATGCAAGACCTGGAGCCATGGATATTCATAGTTGTCGTCAGTGTACGAAGTAGTGTAAGTCTCTAGCAGGCTTGAAAAGCCATATCCGAGCGTCACAAATCTGAATCTGAAAAATGATTGCAATATTCTTAGCGTGAGTTTGCAGACATCATAAATCTTTGAAGGAATTTCACCAGTCCGACCGACTGCCCTTTTATTCAATAATTATATATATATATATATATATATATATATATAAATATCTTTAAGTCGTTTGGAAGTCTCGACAATGCACATGGGTAAATTTCCGGGTAACAAGGTCCGGTGGTGGAGAGAGACCTTGTTACCCGGAGATTTACCCATTTGCATTGTCGAGGCTTCCAAACGACTTAAAGATATTTATTTATTGTTCCACAATGCTTCAAGAAAACTTCAATACTCTCTTATATATATATATATATATATATCATAGATTTATTCATTACCAACTTATTGATTTATTTCTATCAATTATACTAACCATAAATCGATAGTATTGGTCAAATTCCCTCAGATTTTGGGGTTTGTTCGTTAAAAATAATCATCTTAAGTAAATCAACGTGATGATGGTATTCATCGATGTAATATTGAGATAGACGTGTCAACATTTGAATTAACATATCCCTAACATATATCATTATCATATTCATTGTCATCATCATCATTATCATAAACATCATCATCATCATCATTATCATCATCATCATCATTGTCATCATCATCATTATCATCATCATCATCATCATCATCATCATCAATCAATATTCACCAGTTTTCTTCACCACAACAGCCACCAGCATCATCATCTTCATGAATCAATTAATAATCATTATTGTTGTCAGCACTACCATCATCATTTTATCATGGCAACCATGAACATCATCCTCATAATAAACATCATGTTCATCATACCCGTCACCAACACCACCATTATGGGAAATTTATATTACCAAATCCATCCACTTTTCTTATTATTTTCAAAGTTAACTAAAAATCAATATGTGCCTTTCATTAGAAATATGGTAATAAGGGTTAACACTGCATATATGTTAATAGTACAGTTATTGCTGCGGCTAGTTTTTCAGCATGCAGGAATTAAAAGCTAATGCTAAAACCATTCAGTTGTCAATAAATCTGCTAAAGATAGGATTGAAATATCCCTCAAATTAAGCCCAAGTGTCCCCAGGAAAATGGCAGCAGACATTTGACAATGTACTCCTAGACATACATATAATCTACATGCATATGACTTTGAATTATTCTGAACATAGAGCTCATTGACTAGGTCTAGCCTGAGACTAAATGACAATATCCACAACGGCAACAACAAAGCCACAAACACAATGACCATAGAGGATTTCATTCCAAATAATTATAAATGAACATGATACTATAGTAGGGACGATAAGCATTTAGGTGTTTTACTTTCCCCAATACATTTTACCGCTCCACCAAAGTCATCTGGGCAATCTCAACTTAAACAGCTTAACTCATTTTTGATATTAAACATTTTACTTAACAGAGCATATATATTAACAGTCCAATGGTTATTGCAGCAAGCAACAAGGAGCTCTATCACTTCACATCATTAACTGTCTATCTATGCGAGACCATTAGATTTGTTTCACTAACCACAGACCATCTCCTGAGGATCCAGTTGCGGCTGGTTGTCTCTACTTGCACTGTGGTGATGGTGGTGGCTGCAGTGCTGGTTGTAGTGGTGGCCGTGGTGGTTGTGGCGGATCTAGTGTGTGTGGGGCGGTGCTGCATGTAAAGTAATATTAAAGCATTATTTCGAGTCATCAAGTAATCAGTGATAGCTTTGTTGTTATAGTGCCACGGGATATGTGTCAATATACATACATACATATATATATTCGTGTGTCAATTTACCATATATACATGTATATATTTATATATATATACATGTAAATATATATATATTTTTTTATATATTTATTTATATATACTGTATATATATAAATATATATATATATATATATACATATATATATATATGGCAAATTGACACACCAATATCATAAGGCATATCCACATTTGTATAATCATGTAACTGTCGTATTGTCTAATATGTATGTAGAGGGGGAAATGGATTAATAGATACATACATGCGCATAGATATACTTTCCTATATATATATATATATATATATATATATATATGTGTGTGTGTTGGGGGGGGGGCGTGTGTGTTGGTGTACATATGTGTGTATGTATGTATTAATGGAGACACAGAATGATATAAAATTAGAAAGGGGGTGTATGTATGGTTGAATTCTTAAAACTTTTTCTTTATTATCAAAGGTCACAGGTTCAATTATGCCACGTAGCCTCTTGGGCACGTCTCATTCATCAGATACCCGAGTTGACTGAAACTTTATGAAAAGGCCAACAATGTTCGGAGGTCTGTTAGTCGAATTGTATCT
>OZ024743.1:253284785-253292285 GCA_964016885.1 Eledone cirrhosa | reverse complement strand
AACACTTTCGATGTCATATATCTAATAAATGGTACTGTCTGATTTCCAAATAATCTTAGAAATAATTAGGAATTTTAATATTTATTGGTGAAATGGCAGAATCAGTAGAGCAACGGAGAACATGGTTCGTGGCATTGAGTTATGGCCCTTTGCGTACTGATATGAAATCTCACCAAAGTTGGCTTTTTCTTTCAATAAAATAAATACCAGTAACGCACTGAGATTGTTTAATCGTATTTCAAAAACCAGAAGAACATATGCACACACACACCCTCTCTCTCTCTCTCTTTTTTTTTTATCACCTGCAGTTTTTGTGAACTAAATTTCCCTCATATGACATTAGTCAACCCGAGCCTGTGTAGAAATACTTGCCCCAAACAATGCGATTGCAAAGCAAACTCCTTATCCACGCAGCCATAAATTCCTCACAATACTGTATATGATGATGGTGGTGGGGCTTCGTTTGTTTCAAATGGTTTCGCGGGTGTCTTATTATTGGTGAACGGCTGTTGTACCTGTAAGTGATTATCGTTTCTGTTCCATACGGATTTATCACTGTGCTTAGGTGTACTTAGGTGTACCGTTAGCCAGGGAGGCACATCCTCCTGCCCCCAAAATGTTACTTCCTTCAGGAGCTGAGTAAGGGGTCCTTATAATTTAACCAGCACAGGGCCTCATTTGTACTAAATCTGGTACAGGCCATACCCTTGATTGAACTCTTAATATTCTGTAATAATTTTTAAAACATATTTATTAAATCATGTTTATATTATCTTGACTAGGTGACACACTGTTGTGAAAATGTGTAGTATTATCTTATTACATCTGCTAATGATTTAGCAGGGAATATTTATAAACAGGTTTGTTAAAACATATATGTTCAATGGTGGAGAGATAGTTGTGAAAATTTACAATATTATCTCTTAACACCCTGTAATGATTTAGCAGAAAATATTTTAACAGATTTTAAAATTCATGTTTATAGTATCTTTATTAGTTGATAGATTGTTTTGAAAATTTGCACAAAACTAAAGACGTTAATATTTAATGTGTTGCAGTTATAGAGCTGTTTTGCAATTTTGAAGAACATCTTGCTAATGCGGTTTAATGTGGTAGAGGATGTTAATTTTTAAAGAAACCCCGTGTTGTTCTTTACATCAGCGTTTCTGAGAACCTTCCATTAGATATCATAGCTTGTTGATGGAGTTGTTGTTTTGGGAGTTGCCTTTGTTGGTGTTGTTGTTGTTAGCACTTTTCATGGAGGTGGTGCTACTGATAATTATGGTGGTGTCGATACTCTTGTGATAAATATGATTTTCAGTTAATTTTGAAAATAATCGAGAATTTGCAATGATTTAGCCATACAAGTAACTTTCTCATTATTATGCTGATGTTTGGAGCTTAACATAAACAATTTTCTTACACAAAATTATGGAACGTTTTTAGATAAACATAAACATTTAAAAACTAATAGTTCTTTATTGTAACGCATTGGGTGGTTTAGGGACGTTTGTTAATAAAAGGATTAAAGCAAGTCTTATGTTTCAAATCAAAACACAACTTATCATTTTCAAATAATCTTTAAAATAATCAAGTATTTTGAGAGGTTTAGTAGTACAATTAACTTTCATGGGTAGTATCTGTAAAGGGTTAGTCATATGCTTCACAGCATAGAGTTACGGCCCTTTATGTTCTGAGTTCAAATTCCGTTCAGCTTAGCGTTGCCTTTCATCTTTAGGGGGTCGATAAAATAAAGTACCAGTAACCTGCTGGGTCTGATTTAATCGACTTCCCTTTTTTCAAATTGTTGGCCTTGTGCTTAAATCAGAAACCATTATTTTGTGGATTGGTAGTATTGGTAGAGAGTCGGACACCATGATTTGGTTACCTTTGCCTTTCATCCTTACGGGGTCGATAAAATAAAGTTCCAGTAATACACTGGGTAATTGCTGGCCTTGTGCCAAATATAGAAACAATTATTTGGTGGATGTTAGGGCGGTGGTTGGGCAGAGTCGTTAGAGCCTCGGACAAAATTCTTTGCAGCATTTAGTCACTGCCCTTTACATTCTGTGTTCAAATCGCGCCAAGTTTAGCTTTGCTCTTCATCCTTACAGGTCGATAAAATAAGCACCAGCAATGCACTGGAGTGGATTTAATTGACCTCCCCCTGCCAAAAAAAAAAAAAGAAGTTGTTGGCTTTGTGCTTAAACTATTATTTAGTGGGTTTTGTTAAGCATAACTTAACAAATGTGTTCATAGAAAATATTATTGTGGAATGTTTTCATCTGAATATAAGCAATGGAAAATGAAAAGACAAGTTTCGTGTGAGTTGGTATCTAAAGATTTAAAACATTCCTCTATTTCATTGTTATTTCTCTTTCATAGTCCCCTGAAAGAAACAACTCAAGAAATTGTGCTGCTTTACATACTAGTTAGGTGTAGATTCCCATCAACGTAAAACTATTCTCTATATTTCATGAGATTTATCATATTTCAAGTAGTTCGATATATAGGCAGCAATCACACACTCAAGTGTATAAGTGTTTCTTACAACAGATTTTATTTTTATAATTGTGATTATAATAGAGCTTTACTACTACTACTACTACTACTACTACTACTACTACTACTACTACTACTACCACCACTACCACCACCACCACGCCCGAACACAAGACAAACTTGTTTGTCTATGAGTGTTTATTTATAGTCAAGGGGCGGATATTTGCATGCACAGGTATGTATATATATATATATACATACGTATACACACACACAAACATATATATATATATATACTAGCAGTAAAGCCCGGCGTTGCTCGGGGCTGCTCAGTAGCTGTGTTAAAGTTACAATGTTAAGTTTTTTCTTGGCTTAAAGACTGTAGAGTCTACACTGTAGACTTTCATGTGGTACTTTTGATTAATATTCCCTCAACCAACAGTATGCATTATGAAGTTAAGAAAACATAACCATAACCCGAATGTTAAAACAAAAGAGGATGCTGGGGATAAAACTGGACTGGTAATCTATTAACAAAATTCGAAAATGTAAACACTGCAACACCTGTCTCAGAGAAAAACATCAGCGTAACCAAACTATCAATTATTTTGAAACAAAGAAATTGGATGGACATTAAAAATAAAAAAAAAATGCGTTATATGTCTGTCGTTTAAAATCATTGATTCTAAATGAAAATCTCATAAGGCTTTATTCGAGATTATATATATTGATCACTGCTTTTTTTTACAAAATATTTGCTTATTTTACGGTGTATTTAAACAGGGTTGCTTTCAAGTAAAAATATTGTTTTAAAAGACTTTTTAATGGAAGCTTAATGTTGAAACTTCGAACTCATGAATTTTGAAGGTTAAAATGTTGTTGTCCCGAAAACTGTTCGTGTATTTATTGTACTTTTGCACGCGTAGTTTGTTCGTAACGTAAATAGATAAACAAATGACGCCATAGAAGGGAAATAACTCGTCTCTTATACCTATTTATACATTTGAACTGAAAAATCAATACATTACAAATTCGATTTTTGCACTTGGCGTGGGTTGATTTGAACATTGTTTTGAGACGATGTCCCCGCTGGACCTTCATCTATAAGTGTAGCAATTTCACCGAAATTTGAACGTACGGTTTGGGAGGAGATGTGTGCCGACCATTTTAGTAGACAGACAACCTTAATTTTATATATATAGATATAATATATATATATAGAATAAAATTACGATTTAACTTCAGTCATAGCTGTATACAGATATGTGTAGAAATTTCGTATTTCTAAAGAAACACGGTATGTTTACAGGTAAGCATTTAGAAAGCCGTAACTATGCAAAACACACCGGGGCCAACGCCCTCTGGTGATATCCATCAGCTTCATATGCAAATGAGATTAATCACCTCAATTACACAGACGAAGAAACTATATATTCTCGACTGTTTTCAAGTCCAGCAGTCGCAAGTGCGGGAGGGATCGCCCTGATGAGCACCAGTTAAGTCCGACATATATCGACGATTGTCCCCCCTTGCTTCTGCTGGACACCACCAGAGGGCGTTAGGTCCGGTGTTTGTTGCATAGATACGGCTTTCTAGATGTTTATCTGTAAACATACCATGTTTCTTTAGAAATACAAAATGACTCTTTCTCTCTCTCTCTCTCTCTCTCTCTCTCTCTCTCTCTCTCTCTCTCTCTTTCTGTATATATATATATATATATATATATATATATGTGTGGGTGTGTGTGTGCGTGCGTGTTATGTTCACACTACTAGTGTAGCCAGTCGTTGGGGTGCCACTCTAGACGCTTCTGTAGTCAGCGTAGTTGGACCTCGATGTTTTAACCAGTTCAGTCGTTGAAGCTGTTGGAACAAGATTTTCTTTCTCTGCCTCGTGTTACCCTCCCTCGACTGTTCTAAAGGATGGTTTTAGACGCTGGAATAGCTCTTTCAGCGCGTCTTCCTCATCATCCTCCATGGAAACATCTCTATTCTGTCCGGCGGGGCCGTGGGGTGGCCAACGCGTCGGTCATCACTTGCTCATAATAGTGAGAGATAGGGAGAGCTGGAGGGTCTGAGGCAGTGGCAGTGAGAATTTGGTTCTCTTGTGTTCGGACCTAGTGTATACTCACGTATCATCAAGGCATTGTGTTTAGATGGTGTAATTTTGAAATACTCATTCGCGGGTAATATATGTGTGTAGGTGAATTCAAGTATGTTTTCCTGACAAGGAGTTGTGGCGGGATACATGACTATACTAGCAAGCTTCCGTCTTTTTCACCGTCGCAATGAGTGGTTCCTTGCAGCCTGACAAAGCTGCTTGTTTTGTGCTCCATCTATGAGATATGTGGCAACCCTCTTAAGAACTTGGGCTCGAATGACAGGATTCGTCATTCTAACTCTTACAGTCATACAAAAGAATCGAAGTCCTCAAGGAATTGTATAGTTTGAGTTTCGTTAGAAAACTGGTGGATGTATTGTTTCATATTACATTCAACTTTACCATGGTAGAAGTGGCAAGATCGAGTTCAGTATCTACTTTTGGTCAGTGTGGATCCTAAGTATTTGAAGGTGTCTATTTCTTCAAGTCTAACTCCGTTTCCGTTCAGCATGATGATTATTCTGATTATTACTATTGCTCTTTTCTGATCTGATTCCCATTCCAACTTACTGTCCCAGCCGATTAGCCATATACATCTGGGCTTACCTTGGCATTCCACTCTTTTAAGATGACGAGGATGTCTTTTTTAGGAGCCGTTGGATGAGTTTCTCCAGATCCTCATAGAACACTTCAACAGAATCATCGGCATAATCGAAAGTGGGTGCATAGGCTTGTATGGGGGTAATATTCCGTGGTATTAAAACCACACGCATGGTGAGGCATTTGATGGATATTTGTGTGCAGCTGAGGTCACTCGCATTTTGCTAACGATGAAACCCATTACATGTTCATGATTGGTGTCATCAACGCTACACCACAGTTTGTGTTCTTCATTTGTCTCACCGAATCACCTGATTTTATCCTAAGATATCCCATGTGTATCTTGCAAGTTCACGTGTAAGATATTTCGTCCTTCCACCAAAATATATAGAGAGCGGGCGTTAAATGTTCCAAAGTCAGTATTTTCCTCAGAATGGTTGATGGATCTCGATGCGAGACTCATTCACATTGCGCTCGTCGGCGACTACACCATATATATATATATATATATATATATATATATATATATATATATATATATATATATATATATATATATATGCGTGCGTACACCATATGTATACATATATATATATATATATTTATTAAAATAACAGATTAAAGTGTATGTGTGTGTGTGGTGTGTGTGTATGCATGCATATGCTTTCAACAGCTTGAGTATCACACAGTTAGAGATGTTTCTTAAATCAGATAGAAAATCCATTCCTTTCTCCTGTCTATAAAACAGTTGATCTAGGTAATCATTACAAGTGTTGTAAATATGCAGAACATAAGACAGAAATATGAGAGGAAAACTGTCTTGAGATGAACATCAAGAGGGAAACACGATGCTAGGAATATACAAGTCTATCATTAGTAACACACATATACATGCACACACACACAAGTCAAAGATGAGTAAATCACAAGCACACACAAACCACTAATATCACCAACACGCATATAAATCTAAGTTCTGCAATGCGCATGCATACCTCAAACATCAGCGACACACACACATACACCACCATACATGCAAATCTAAGATCAACAGCACACACACACACACACACACACACACACACACACACACACACACCCCACACACACACAAGCAAAACAAAACATACACATATCTGTATATTGCAATTCCTAGCGAAAGATTATATCTTTTTTTTTTTTTAGTTATTTTGTCTAGTTTTTCTTCTTTTTTCCTCTCCCTTCTGTAATTTCTGTGAAGAGCTGCTGAAATGTATAATAATATTTACTGACATGAAGATAGGTTCCGTATCTTCTCGAATGTTGCATTTGGTTATATAAAATATCATAAATTGTACGATGATAAATTGATTCTTTACCTAAAGAAAAATTTGAGCGTGGGAACGTATGTAAGGAAGATGGAATCCCCTGACCTATATGAGCCGTCTGTTGCTCTGTTTAAGTACAAACTGTCCAACCCCCATTAGCAGAGAAACCGGACATATATACACACCCATTCATACATATACATGTTGATTGTTACTTCTTGCCAGAAGAGTGTCACCCTTTCATTGAACATAGAATGGTCATGTGCACGCAGGTGACTTTTGAAAACATATGTACAAACAAATACAGTAATATGATAAGATATTATGCTGTTTTTAATAAACTGTGACAAAACCACGATACCTGGCGGTGTATTTAGATGACTGCTGCCATTTTTTCGGTTAAGAAATGTACTTCTAATAATTCTGATCGCATTTAACATAGACAAATAAACAAAAAAATGATTATGATTGAAGACAGTCACTTACAGATGTTTTAATACCAGACAGCAAACTCAAATGAAAAAAAATGAGGATGAAATGAAATAATTGTATGCCAGACACGCTAACCATTTACGTAAGTCTGGGTCAATCCACATCCCTGCCATACACATATTATGTGTGCATGTATATACACGAACACACACACATTGGTGGACTGGGTCTAAAATTATTGGTTGCCAGGAGACCCACAACTAAAATATTAGCATTTAATTTTTTATATCGAATGAATAATTGTTTTTTTTTTAATCCTCTCTATTTCTTTCAAAGCAATTGACCGTGATATTTTAAAGTAAAAACAGATTATAGAATATATTAATAATTTCTTACGTTATCCTATAAAAAAAGATCTTGTGAAATATGCACATCCATATATATGTGTGTGTGTCTGTGTGTGTGTGCGCGCATATATATATATATATATATATGGGATAACAAGTTATCGTTATAGATAATCCAGTTAGAGGTTGTACAGCCAACCATGTTACTTTTC
>OZ024743.1:253257285-253274785 GCA_964016885.1 Eledone cirrhosa | reverse complement strand
ATTATGTTAAGCTGCTGTCTTAGTAATGTTATAAGTGACGATCTTAGTAGATCCCTCAGAATTTTTTTTATCAATTAATTGAAATAAAGTGTATTCCGATAGCAGTGACGAAAAGGTTAAAACATTTTTCCTCACCAAAAGTGTGAGAAAAAGTGCCTCGTGTACACGTCAGAATAAAGAAGTCACCAGGTGAGCTAGTTGGATCTATGATTTTTTTTTTTAAGTATCAACGTTTCATCTTAATATTTCTGTTCTTTGTAAGTACATCATGTTCATTGCATATACATTACATAATGAGTTTACTACTGATTATGAAAATACTTGAGTTGGGCTTACTTTTACCATTTATCATAAGTCCAAATCATAAACAAAGTATGCTTTTGGTTACTGACACATGGTGGAGCTGGAAATGAACAACCAGTATAACATTTAGTTATCTAGTAGAAAATAGCTGGGGTGATGTTGGTGGTCATATGTGTGTGTGTGTGGGGGGGGGGGTATACTCAACTTCTCAGTATCTAACTAATTGATCATCCTCTTTTGCATATCGTCTGTGTATGTATGGATCTGTAAAGGTACTGTAATGTCATGCAGCATGTCTGGGCATTTTAAATCTTGCAGAGCCCATTCCATCTCCAGTCTGAACACAACCAATGTCTTCCAGAGAAGGAGAAAGAGAGAGAGTGAGAGATAGGAAGAGAGAAAGAAATATAGAGGCTGAATTGACCCCTGTACTGGACTGATCATTTTTTTTTTGCTGACCCCGAAAGGATGAAATGTAAAGTTAACTTCAGCAGGAGTAAAACTCAGAGAACTTAAAGGGCCAGAATGAATACAGCAAAGAATTTTATCTGAAGTTCTAATGCCTCTGTAAAAATTGCCAACTAATTTTATCTATATGAGCCAATATTCACTTATATTCCTGCTCTATCAGTAATTATTGTGATAGTTTTATATAAGCTTTTCCCTGCATGCACATGCTGGAAAAAGCCAGGAGCTTATCTTAGTTTCAAGAATTGTTGAATGATTGCAAGTAAAATACTCCTACCTTGATGGAACTCTGGTCCCTCAAAGGCCTAAACACTAGTTGATGATCCCCCACACTCATTTTCAGCAGACTGAAATGGAATGGCTTGCTTACATGTATAACAGCTCACCCAATATGGGAATTACACATACAAACTTTATGATCATGATTACCAATAACTTAAACACTTTGCCACATTTTTCCACACCCCGTGGAAATGAAATGTATATCAACTCTTGAAAGATGATATACGCGGAAGAACAGTCTAAAATGATTAGATTGAATCTTCTCTTAGATAAATAACATATTAAAATGTTATTGAAATTACTGAAATTACTGAAATTACATAAACCAACAGAAACGGAAATGATCTGTGTAATATATTTGCTTGCATTCATTAAGTAAGATGAAACTCACTCATTATTGCAATTTTATTTTATATAACTACTAATTAAATAGTAAATTCGGGTTTGATTAATATTGCTTTCAGCCATTAACATTAATTCATTCCCATATTTATTTATTTATAAAGGACAATATATATATATATATATATAAATATATATATATATATATATATAAATATATATATATATAATATTTATATATATATATATATATATATATATATATATATATATATATATATATATATATTATATATATATATATGTGTGTGTGTGCCCTCACATCGTAAACATATACATATATATGTGTATATATATATATATATATATATATATATATATATATATATATATATATATATATATATATATATATTATATATAATGTAAAGCATTTATACTAATATGAATATGTCATTAATGTTGATTTCCTTTTGAGAACCACCAGGTCCTGTATATTTGTAGGGTTGGATTTGATACATTTCTGACATACATACATGTAATTAACCAATACATTAACGATGTAAAGTTGAAGTGTAACAACTTTCAAAATAATTACTTTGAACAGGAAATTGAAAAGCCAAGAGCTCCCACCTCCCTCCGTGCTGCTCAAAACCATATTTCCATTAATAGATATTTCTTTAAATTGATTGAAATATAGAAATTCTAAAACCTTGGACTAAATTTTAAAAAAAGTTTTTATTCCAGGCATATAGTCTTTCATTTCTAATCCTCTGGGAGCTATGTTTGCTTGTCATCTCTCCATGTACTGCAGTTTAATTTATAATGTCTCTTGTGAATCTGTGACCATGTAAGAAAAATATTATTGGTATCTCCTTAGAGCATTGAACCATAAATTGACAAATTTGAGGTTATTACAAGATATAACTGATTTCAGTACGATCCTGATGTTTATTGTATCTAGCCATGCATTCATTGCCATATATCTAATGATATACATTGCTTTTGATTTTCAAATACTTTTTGAAATAATGGAGGATTTGGGCGGGTTTAGAAATATCATTAACACACTGACTATTTAGCTTGTGTTAGTAACATAATTTAAGAAAGGTACATAAAATCATGATGTTAAGTTTTAAGATAAATATTAAAAATATAACCTATTTATATCACATTTCCAATGGAAGACACTGCCTATGGTTTTCAAATCATTTCGAAAATAATCAAGAATTTCAAATGATTTAGTGATAAAACTAAGTTTCTAATAACAAAGTTGTTTACAATATGCTTGAACATGTTCTCTGCCTGTAACCTAGTCACTTCAGCCACAATCCCAATATTGCGGCCCACAATGCAGACAAGCAAATACAGGGGTTCGTCCGACTGCTTCTTCTTTGCACCAGTTTCTGTCAAGACATCAGGAATCATCGGACCACATACAGCTGACTTCTTCCATAAAACTGGAATGTCAGTATCCCATGTTAGGAAGTAGTCTTGTCATGTGAGGTGGCTGTTGCAGTGGACATCGCTAGTCCTTCTCCATAGCAATGTCTTTGCCATTTTGTCTGCAGGGCATAGCCAAAATACCACCTGAATTAGACATAGAGTCTGCCACTCTCCCCTTCCCCTCTTTCTTTTGTTGCTTAACAATCCTAGCCCTTTCCTTCTTTTTCCTCCCATTTAAGCACTCAATGTCATGTTTTTTCTTACAAATGTACTTTTTATCATCTTTGGATATTCTATACATGGTAATGTAATAAATGTCTTGTTATCTCCATTGAAAGAAAAAAAATTAACAAATCTTCTTACATAAAATCATGATGGAAGGGTTTTAGATAAATATAATCATTTTAAAATAAACAGCTTAGTACCATCGAACCAGTGGCAGTTCAGCATCAAAAGGGTTAAGAGTTGTTTATTTCCTCTATGTGATCAACAGTATTTGAATTAATGACTCACTCAAGATGGTAAACAGCACTATATTATGGTTTAAAACAGTTAGCGTTTATAATAGTGCCACGAAATGAATAAAAAAGAAATTGACTTTTAAATTTCGTTTTCACCATGTGGAATATAATGGGGATTTATATGAAAAGTGTATTAGAGATGTTCGTTTATAGTATTGGGCAGGGGAAGGATTTTAAAACCTAACAATATTATTTTATGTACACACATGAATGCAGTAATAATTATTCCAACATTCCATGTGAGGAATCTAAAGACAAACAGGACTAAAGTTCTGCATACCTCGTTTTTTGTTGTTATTCATGTCTTCCTCATGAATTTACTGGGTTTTTTTTATATGATATTGTTCCTTCTTTGATGTTCTCAGATGATGCATTCTTTTCCTGTCGAAATTTCAAGTTATTATCTTTCCTGTGATATGTCACTGTTTCATAATCCTTAATAATTACTTTGCCTCTGCTTACAATTTAGCTTCTACTCTTTCATTTTAAAAAGAACTACTTAACCATTTCAAAGATGAATTATTATTATTATTAATATTATTATTATTATTATTATTATTATTATTATTATTATTATTATATTTTTTTATTTTATCTAAATTTGGTTTGAGATAAAGTTTGAAATAAAATTAATTTGAATTCAAATAGTTATTTGCAATTAAATATCTTGCCATCTTTATTACTTCCTTCGGCTTATTTTTCCAGGCCAAACTAACATCAAAGTATTTCCTCTATTACATTTCTGCATATTGCTTCCTAACACAAAGTCAAACTAGATTTTGAAATATAATTTAGTTTTGAACTCTTTGAACGGAAATTTCAGCGTTAAATCCTTAAAAGCCTTTGACATTCCTGTCTTTTCATTCTAAAAGTGTGATATGTATTTACTGTTCCTGTTATCTCACCTCGATACAGAATAGAGTAAAGTACAGACATGTTAAAGCTCAAAACATGATTTCAAATCCCTATCTGTCATTTCATATATTAATATTGCCATTTAGATATGCACGGTGACTATGAATCCCTATTTCTCAAACCTCTTCTTAAACATAAGGCATTTGTATTTAATCCCAATAAACTTTTTGTTGTTGTTGTTGTTATAATTCGTAAATTTTGATTGAGGAGGATTAAGATCGGTCTTTCCAGTTGTAACCACCCTGTCAACTTAAGACATTAAATAATAAAGTAAAAAATATGACTATATTGTTTAATATGTCCTTTCCTGATATGAACGTGATTGAAACTACTCCTAGTTTTATCTTATACATCTATTTATTTTAAAGTATGATATTTCAATTTGAACCGGTTCTTACAATAACCTTCTGGTTCAAAATAAACATCTTAATAATGTCATAGTTAATTATATTACTAAACAATTCGAATTCACAGGAGGGAAATCAAGAGTGCGTCTGCATCTGCTGACATAAGCATGGTGCATACTACAAAGTCATACTCGATTGTGAGTGACAACTATAGTTTTCTTTTTTCTTTTCATTTCGTCAACACGTGAAACACTGATACCAAAAAGTGAACCCAGAAAGAATTTCACTGATCACTGAGCCCATAACACAAAAAGGGGTGCTGCCTTGCAAAATTTACACCTGGCAGCTCCCCATTCCCCATGACCACAGCTGGTTTCTTCCAGAAAAAGAATGAAATAAAGTGAGCGTGAGAAACATAAGCCCAAGTACTGGACTGATACTTTATTAATCCATTGAAAAAGGATGAAAGGCAAAGTTAACCTCAGCCTGATTTGAACTCAGACTCCAGAAAGTCAGAAGAAAGAAGACTGCAAAGTATTCTATCTGAGGCCCTAACTAATCTGGCTATTTATCACATAGAAAATACCTAGATGTGGTTAAATACATCATGTTATTTTGTTCAACGCTTCTTCTCTTTCTCTCATCTTACTGCCCATGCACACAATACATGTGTTTTGAGAAAGAGACGCCTACTTGTAAATAACAAGTCTGGGGAATTATAATCATTTCAGTAAAAGATTCGAATTTTATTTTTCTCATTTAAATAGTTTTGCCTTGAAGATAAGCTTTTATTTCGACATTCAGATTAACATGACTGAACAAATGTGAAATGAGAATGAAGAAAGACAGGAAATACAAAGAATTGGAACTGAAAGACTATTTGTAAAGACTAGAAAAATGGTCTGGAATATAGTGTATAGTCAGAACACACGTCTGACATTATAACTGAGATCATTTAAGTTAGAGTAGAGCAGTGTTTGCTAAATTTTCCTCTGATCTCATTTAGCTATTCAGAATGATTTCAGATATAAAATTTAAGATTATTTTGTTTGTGTATATTTTTTTGTAGTTCCTTAACCCTTTCGTTACCATAAGTTCTAATGAAATAATCAAGAATTTGAAGAGATTTAGGCACATAAATACCACTCACTTAGAGCTGGTGTAGGATGGTGGATTGGTAGAATTGATAAAGTGTTGGATAAGATTCCATTGTGGTATTTGCTTTGGCTTTTTACATTCTGAGTTCAAATCCTGCAGAGGTGAACCTTGCTTTTAAAACTTCCGTGTCGATAAGGCAAATTACCAATTAAGTAGTGGGGTCAATTTAATCAACTTTGCACTTCCACCAAATTTGCTGGCTTAGTGCGTGAATTAGAATTCTTCAGTAAGCTGGTGTTTGAAATATAAAGTAAAGGTTCTTACATAAAATTATGATAACAGATATTTAGATAAATATAAATACTTTCATTTACATATTTCTAATAAAAGACACTGTTTATTTTCAGGAGAGCTGTTCTGCTAGAGAACAGGCCAGAGGTGAAGGAAAGCGATAAGGCTATCAGATATGGTTAGTTTCAATATAAGTGAGCAGCTGCCAGATGAATAAGCAACCCTCGACCAATAGCAGTAAACTACTAGGGGAGATTGAGCAATAGATGACATATATAGCTCCCAAGAAAACTCACACAACCCAGTGATGTAACTATGATGAGGCCTGAATGTGTCCCTTATTAACCCACACAAAGAACAATTCAGTATGATTCTTTTTCATTCTTCTCAGTGGTCTTATTCATGTCAGTCGAGTAGGCTATTTTAGAGGCAGCCTCTTCGCAGGTTTGAGAAAATACCAGATTGGTGACTGACATGAATAAGACCACTGAAACTGCAGTATGATGAGAAGAATGAAAAAGAACCATACAGCATTGTTCTTTGTGTGGGTTAATAAGGGACACATTCTAGTTAGAGGCGCTGGTTCGAAAAAATATATTGCAGTCTCCATTTCATTCCAACGAGCTTGCGACCTGTCCTGGTAGGCATGGGATGGAAGCACACAAATTGCGTATCCTAAGACCACAGAGATGGTTTGGAAGGGAGCAAACTATGACATCACAACCTTTACAGGTAAGGGGCAGGAACAAGTGGGGGAGACTAGATGAAATTCGCTAGATATAGTCAGGGTTCCTCAACAAAGTTCCATAGTTCTCATAGTGTTGATTTGGATGATGGATGGAAATTCTACTATTCAGGTATAGCACCAGAACTGACTGCACAGGTGGGAGTGGGGATACTCACAAGCCCGGATTTGTCAGAATGTGTTATGACCCGGATTAGGAGGGAAGATATGCCACTTGAAGCTTATGCTTCAAAATAGGTCTCAGTGGGTGTTGCAAGTTTATGCACCAAACAAGGAGTCCGAATTTAGAACCTTCCTTGATGAAGTCAATGTAGCATTAGATGTAGTTTCGACTGAGTGATATAGCCTAATGGGAGACTTCAATAAACATGTTGGCACTGATCACCTGACAAGGAACAGTGTGATTGGAAGGAAAGGCAACGCCGATCTAAATACAAATGGTGAGGCCTTATTAGATTTATTAGAGTGTTATAGCAAAGTACGCCCTACTATGATCACCTTCTTCCAACACAGAGACATCCATAAATATACATGGTGTAAGCGGATCAGGGACAGAGATCAACAATTGATTTTGACATTGTCTCTGAACTTTTTGATTCTGTGCTGCATGTTCATGTTAAGAGAGGGGTTGAACTGTCAACTGCTCACCATCTAGTTATCTGCAACTTGAGACGACCAAAAGCCAAAGAAACCCACATGGCTGGCAGGTCTAGGGTGAACTACAGGATAAAGTGGGAAGTATTGGTGGATGAGGAAGTCAGGACCAGGTATGCAGATAATATTGCATCCAAATTCAGAGAACTCCCTGAGTAAACTGAGAATGTTGAAATGGAGTGCAGCTGTCCAGCTCAGGAGTTTTTGCTTCAGCTGTTAAAAGCTGCAGGCAAAAACGTCTGGTAGTGTGCTGAGGAGCAGGATGACCTCTTGGTTCAATCAAGAGGTCAAAGATGCCATCCGAGAAAAGAGGCCAAAGATGCCATCCTACAAATTTTGACTTGAAAATAAGTCCTCCTTTTTGTACCTTTGGTACAAGTAGGCATGAACAATTGCAGCAGAGACAGCAAAGGTGCCTTACATTAAGACTTGTGAGAGCTTTGGTGTTAAGCTAGAATCCAACTTCTGATCAGCAAATAAAGTGTTCTGGCAGACCATTTGCCAACTTTGTAGTAAGAAGTTTTCCTCCACACCTCCTATCAAAAATAGATTAGGGGTTCTCCTCTCATCAGAGAGGTGCATCCTCACAAGGTGGATACAAACTGTGCTGATCTGCTAAACTCAATCACAACAGCATTTTCTGATGTGCACAAGGTGCATCTCAGAGTGGTGACTAATCTCTCAGAGGCCGAGGTCACCAAAGCAGTTAAAGAGCTCAGTTGTGGCAAGGCCAGTGAGGAAGATGAAATTCATCCTGAGATGTTAAAAGCCTTAAATAGGTAAGGTATTCTCTAGCTGACTTGTGTGTGCCAGGAGGCCTAGATTTCTAGAAGGGCACCTAAGCATTGGCAAATGGGAGTTATAATCCCAATTTTCAAAATGGGAGATAAGAGTGATTGTTCCCTGCATCTCTAAGCCTCCCGAGTAAAGTCTATGCTAAGTGTCTGGCAAAGAGATGCAGAAAGATTGTTGAGTCCAAGCTATCTGATGAACAGTACACTTTTTGCCTCTGACGTAGTGAGCCGACCAAATATTCACACTGAAGCAAGTCTTTGGGGTATTGCCAAAATGTATATTCTTGTTTTGTAGAACTGAATACAGTGTATGACTGGATTACTTGGGACCTGCCGTGGAAGGTTCTGCAGGAGTATGGCCTCAATGATCAACTTATCGCTGCCTTGATGTCTCTAAACAAATACCCAAATATTTGTGTTCAGATTAACAGTGCTAAATTGGAGCCATTCAATGTGGGAGTTGGACTCCACCAAGGATGCATACTTTTACCTCTTCTGTTCATTATTTTCATAAACAGGACTGACATGCACAGCAGGATTGGAAATTGTATCACAACTACCGAGTGTAAAACCAGTCAGCTGGAATTTACAAATGACTTAGTATTACTTAACTTGATAGAAGGAGACCTCCGACTTGCTCTTGATATGTTAGAGGCCAAGTGTAACATGGCTGGATTTAATATCCATGTTGCAAAAAGTGAGATGCTCTTCCTCTCAGGGAAGCCTACACAGTACACTCTACATATGAATGGAGTTCCACTAAAGCAGGTGGAGAAGTTCAAGTATCTGTGTTCATGAGTGATGGAAAGCAAGAGGCTGAATTAAGTGCAAGAATTGCAGGAGCTGGTGCAGTAATGTGCCAATTTCATATTCTGTAATCAGAAGAAAGGATGTAGGCATAAAAGCCAAACTCACTATCTACAATGCGGTATTTGTGACAACCCTTAACTATTGCGTAATGACTGGCAGAATATGATCGCAAATACAAGCAGTTGAAATGCGGTTCCTCCGAAGAATCTTTGGAATAATGTTACTTGATACACTGTATATCTCGGAGATCAGACAGTCACTCCAGACTGAGCCGCTACTTCTCTGAACTGAGATATCACAGCCCTGATACTATGGGCATGTGGAACCAACAGGCAGGAGATCCAGAGGTAGACTCTGAGCAAGATGGTTGGATAACATACATGACCTTGGCTAGTCTCGCTTGGGTTTCCAGCCGGATCAGTGGGAGACGCCTGCTTCAGATAGGACCCACTGGAAGGAATGTTTGAGGACTCTGCCCCGATGAAAATCTCAGGAAGAAGAAGAAGGAGAAGAAGAAGAAGCCTAGGATTTTGGGGAGACTTAATAAAATAGTTAGCTTTCTCAATATGTTGGTGTTTGAAAAATAAATTAACAAAGGCTCTTACGAAAATTATAGTAGAAGATTTTAAAACAAATATAAACACTTTAAAATAAACATTTTAGTATCATAACACTAGAGGCAATTTCAGGGTCTTTTGGATCAAATGAGTTAATGTTCTTTCAAGATGTGTGCCATACATTTTTATTGCCTTCTCTATTGATGTGTCGTCTTAACATAAAGCAGTACTGCATTTTCATCATGTCAGTGTAAAATGGACCTCTGCTTCATTGTCTTTTTAAATTATTCTTGGCATCCATTAATGGTGATTCTTCCATAGTTTAAAATCATTTGAAACATTATCTCTGTGATATTTGAAGAAAACTGAAACAATTTTGAAATCCAAAAGTCATACACATTTTAACAATTAACCCTTTTGATACCAAACTGCTGAAAATTGCCTCTGGATTTATGAAACAAAACCTCCCGTTTTATAGAGTTCCTATTTAAATTAAAATATTCCAACATAATTTGATATAAGAATCATATGTTAAGTTATGTTAGAAATACTATCTTAATAATTGTTTCTACTTTTGGCACAAGGCAAGCTTAATAATGAAGCAATTAATAATCATAATAAATACCTCAACATTCTTCATTAATTAATTGAAATACAGGGTATTTCATTAGAAATATGGTTTCAAAATGTTATGTAACTACTACTTGAATTTGTGCTGAAGCAAGGATGTTACCTTAAAAATATCATGGTAATTTCTTTTGTGATGGCAATAGATGCTGGAACTAGGAATAGACTGGATTAAGTATTTAAGTGTATAACTGGTTCAGAAATAAGTACAAGGTATCCCTGTGTGTATATAGTTTAGAATAGATACAGTGAATCCTTGTGTGTATTTGGTTTAGAATAAGTATACCATACCAACTTTTGTTGAGTTTGTTATTAGGCATATCCCTTTACATTATGTGCTCAAATCTTATTGAGGTCAATTTCGCTTTCCATCCTTCATGGTTAATAGTATAAATACAAAGTGAAAACTGTATAAGATTTAACTGATGGTTCATTTCTTCTCAAATGTGTAGGTTGTGAGTTAAATCCTTGAACAGAAAGCACACTGCATCCTGGAGAATGGCACTTCATTCAACATTGCTACAGTCAATTTAGCTGTTCAAAAATGAGTGGCAGCAACAGCAACTAGAGGAGTTAGCGTTGTTTCAGACTGACGTCCCACCCAGGGAGATAGTCTAGTAAGTCCAGTCTCTTAAGGCCTGAAGACAGACTTTAACCTTTTTAAAACACATTTGTTACAATATTTCTCATGAGACAAACTCATTATAATTTTCAATACATGTTTTAATTAATTAAAAGCTTTGAAAGGATTAATAATATAACTAATACCACATTTGTTAACATATTTCATATGAAAGACACTCATTATAATTTTCAAAACATTTTTTAAATAATAAACATTTTGGAGCAATTTAGTAATATAACTAAAAACATTTGTTAGCATTTCTAATGAAAGATACTCATCATTTTCAATTAATATTTTATATGATAAAAGAATGAGGGGGATTTAGCATTATAACTAACTCACTCGTTTTTAAGTTTGTGTTTAGAACATAGGTTAAGAAATGGTTCTTTTATAAAATTATAATGGAATGTTTAAATTCAAATATGAACACTTTAGAATAATTTTTTTCATCACAGAATTCAGGATGGTTTCAGGTGGGTTGGTATCAAAAGGATTAAACCATTGGGATTCATAACAACATTAAATTCATTATCTTTTGAAGGTGAGAGATCAGTAACAAGAAATGAACCTCCAACTCTTCAACTGTTATTCTGACAGTCCATTACTTCATCTATTCTATATATTTTATAGTTATAATCAAAATAATTACAACGAGATATACTAGCTGAAGAAATTGGACATTTACTAAATAGTAAACCCAATATAAACACAAGAGACTATAATTTGCTTCATTTAGTTTGCATTGTTTCGGTGCGTGTGTATGTTTATTACATCAAATGAACTCATTCACATAATTTGATATCTTTCATGGCTATGAACACAGCTAATATAATCCAACCAGTACTTAATTGACCCATTATAACAGATAGCTTCATCAGTGTCGTTGGAAAATTTGCAAATGGAAAATGTTCACAGCCCGCCTACCTATCATGTGAAATATGGGGAATGGTAATTTCCGTTGAATGCAAACAGATAGAAATAAATGTGAAATGAATGGTATTACAACCATTTGTGTGTGTATATTTTGAGCAAGATGCTGAGAGTTGTTTGTGTATGTATACCATGATGATGAGAGCTATCTGTATGTGTATAACATGATGATAAGAGCTGCTTGTGTGTGTATATCATGATGATGGTATTTAATATATTTGTTTGATGATGATTATGATGATGATGGTTATAGCTCTGTGTTATGTATTTCATAATGAGGATGATGATGATGATGATGATGATGATGATTTGTTGTATATTTCCGTGATGTGGATGATTATAGCAGTGTGTTGTGAATGCAGTCATGGTTGAGTAGTTAAGAAGTTCCCTTTGAAATTATGAGGTCTTTGGCTCAGATCTTATGTTCAGCAAATGTTTTTACTTGCGCCTTAGGTCTACACCAGTCTTGTGAGTGAAATTTGATGGACGGAAATTGTGTGGATGGTTGACTGGTGAACTGTAACTGTGACTGAAAACTGAAAAAATCCAGCCTAGTTATACACTGTTGGCTGAACTGTAGCTGTAATCCAAATATCCAGCCTAGTTACATACTGTATCAGGATGTAGAGGGTTATATCAGCTTGGTGTGTATTTCTGTGTTGAGGATAATTGTAACTGGGTATTGTGGTTGCAATCTATCAAGAACATATAAACATGATGAACAAAATGAAAAGAAATGAAATTTACAGTTTATAACTTATGTAGGTTTAGCTGGCCTCTTACATGGCTGCATCTCAGATATTTCAGGTTATTTAATTGTAGTGGTTCCAGTCCTATCATAAAAGGCAGTGGAAAATGAAACCTCTTTCCTCAAGAACACAATCTACAACAAGGTCTTGACATTGAACCCATAATCATAAGATTGTGAGTAACATCATTTTAACCATTGGTTCAAGTACCTTCTTAACTGTTTATTGTGGTGGTTCTTTGAAGATAAAATTATATAACTTAAGTGACATGACAGTCGCTTGAATTACAATGACAACAACATCAACAACATCACCACCAACAACATCAGCACTAACACGAAGACCACCATCACTACGAACACCAACACATCAGCACTAGCACTAACCCCACCACTCCCCCCACCACATACAACAATCCTAGAACAATGGACTATAATATAAACATCTAAATATAAAGCGCAGCTGATAAATAAAGAACTGAATACATTAACACACTAAATCTAATGGCAATGGAGGTTTTGTGGAGGTGGGGTGAAGAGAGGAATCATTTTTTGTGTTGGTTTATCATTACTTATTCTCCCTTTGTAGCTGGTGTGATTCAAGTATAGTTTTATTACAATGGGAAAACAACATAATATTATGTCTTCTGCTGAAATAAAACTCCATGTAGAAAACTATGGCGAGTAGGTGGGACTTATAACAGAAGAAAGGGAGATTTATAGATAAAGAAAGAGAGAAATATATATATATATATATATATATATATATATACTTATATATATATGTGTGTGTGTATATATATATATATATATATATATATATATATATATATATATATAGAGAGAGAGAGAGAGAGAGATTTATATTTACTTCACACCACAATCAGGTTTGTATTTTATTTCCATATAATAGATTGTGGTTGTTGGTTGTGGTGGATGTGAAGGAGTATGTGGTGTTTTGTTAGAGGCGTTTGTGTTGTTGGTGTTGTTGGTTGTGTTAGCAGTGTTGCTGGGGTGGCGTTGGTGGTAGTGGTTGGTGGCATTGACAGTGTTGTTTTTGGTGATGTTGGTTGTTTTTAGTGGAGCTGGCAGTGTTGTTGTCAGTGGTGGGGTGGTAGTGGTGGTTGTGGAGATGTTACGTTGTTTAGTTATCTGCTTTAGGTTCTTTTTTTCATATTTTTGTCCGTTTACTTGTATGTGTTTTTTTTGTTTACCATGCAGCACTGTATTGCGTTATCACCAAACCGGAAATAATCAAAACAAACTAAATAGTCCGAAAATATCATTAACTATAGGTATATGTATTGATGTGTGAGTGTGTTTGTATATATATATATATATATATATATATATATATAAGTATATATATATACATATATATATAAATATATATGTATATATATATATATATATGTATATATATATGTTATGTATGTATATATATTTATGTATGCATATATATATATATGTATATATATACATGTGTGTGCATGTATGTGTGTATATGCGTGCATGTGTGTGTGTGCAATGTATATAGATACATCGATACATGACAAATATACACACCTATACATTCACTCATGCACATATACACACACCTTAAATACAGGAAAAATATAGAAATAATAGAAAAAAATAGAGATCTACAACTAAAAAATTCTCTCTCTCTTTATCTCAACTTTGCAGCAAACATTAGTATTATGTAATTGTGTGGTTGGAACTTTGTGGCCAGTGAAGTATTTTTGGACATTGCTAAAGATGCTGGTCATAATGTGATATATGATTTTTGTTTTTTTGTTTTCACAATGCTAATTGTCATTGCATAAATATATCTGGACTCTGAACCAATATCGTGGAAGATTTCCAAGGTTAAAAAGAAAGGAAATATAGAAATAATTGTTTCTACTTTTGGCACAAGGCCAGCAAATACCCAGTGCATTACTGGTACTTTATTTTATCGACCCTGTAAGGATGAAAGGCAAAGTTAACCTCGGCAGGATTTGAACTCAGATCAGAAAGGGGCGTAACTCTGTGCTACAAAGCATGTTGTCCGACCATCTACCGATGCTGCCAAACCACCACCACAGGAAATATAGAAATAATGGTGTGGTATATAAATATGGTGGCCATCTTTGTCTTTCATCCTTTTGGGGTCGATAAAAACGTAGCAGTCCAGTGCTGGGGACGATACACTATATCATTTCTCACTTCCTAACCCACCCGCTCTCTCTCTCTCTCTGTCTCTCTTTCTCTCTCTCTCTCTCTCTCTCTCTCTCTCTCTCTCTCTCTCTCTCTCTCTCTCTCTCTCTCTCTCTCTCTCTCTTTCTTCTTTAGAGGAAATATTCTGTGTTCAAACCTGGAGAGGAAATGAGCCCCACCAGGGTTAAAATGCACAAACATGCTTGTATGTCATTATGATGCCTCAACTTATTGATCCATGCAATACGAAAATGAAAAGTAGGAAAATGAGAGAAATTATATTATTTCAAAGGAATGCTTTTGAGCATGTTTGCCTGGTTGAATGCATAGTGTTCATTGAAAATTATTTCTAATTTGCATTGTACTGTCTTTCCCCAAACAATTCCAGCTAAATAGATATTTACTA
This sequence comes from Eledone cirrhosa, assembly GCA_964016885.1. Classification (NCBI taxonomy): domain Eukaryota; kingdom Metazoa; phylum Mollusca; class Cephalopoda; order Octopoda; family Eledonidae; genus Eledone; species Eledone cirrhosa. The sequence continues at coordinate 253,259,677 of OZ024743.1, read as the reverse complement.
GATATAAACATATTGTATACGGACTCATATATGCTTCATAATGTGTTAGTGTTATCAGTAAATAACATTAGCTGGTCAAGCTTGCATTATATGTAAATAAGTTTTCAACCAGAAAAGTTTAATTACAAAATATCTAGGGATAAGTAAGCCAATGCTGATGATGAGTTAGAACTCTGAAATACATACAGTCTTTTTACTCTGAAGCTGCCATAGTTGTTGCATAATCTCTTCTTAAAAGGCCCACATTGTATATCTATTATGCATAGTATTATATATAGATCTAAATATGACGTTTTTCTATACTGCTAGAGAACAACTCAGAAATCAGTACAACCAGAGGTTTTGTCAGTAAGACTGATTCTGATACCAGTTTAAAAGAGCTACTTTTACTGAACAGTATAAATCCAAAGCTAAAAAAGAAGAAAATACAATATTAATGTATGTACATGTGTCAGTATTCTAGTAGATAATAAATAGCATTACTATTCCCACCAACACATTGTGATTTACTATGTTGATTAATGCATTTTACTTGCCACACGTACATCATCACGCCTGTAACGATTCATGGAATTTAAGCCATGCACTAATGGAGCTTTAATAAATTTTAGCTTTAAGATGTTTAGAGAAGTTAACACTTCGAAGTGAAGCTGCCTGTTAGTTATTCTAAGTCTAGTTATTTTGAGTACATAAAACTATTTCTGACTAAATAGTACAGCAAACGTTCTGTCTTATATTTTATTTATCATACTCACAGCATCGTACATATAATGAGAGCCAACCTGTTTAATATTTTTTGGAGTGCTAAGAAAATTTTAGTTTAAAAAGTTTAGATAAGTTACTACTTTAACATGAAGCTGTCCATGATTAACTAGCTATTTTCTTTAGTTTTCAAATAACTTCGAAAATAAGTACGAATTTGGAAGGATATAGTAATATAACTAACTTTCTCATTATTAAGCTGGTGTTTGTGCCATAACTTAAAGTTCCTTACATAATGTTATGCTAAAAGGTTTTTTAAATAAATATAAACACTCTAACTGAAAAAGCTATATATCGTAGAATGATGAACAATTTCGGGTAGTTTAGTTTCAAAAGACTTTATATAAGCAGCTTTATATCATAGTACGAGGGGAGTTTTAGTTGAATTGATATCAAAATGTTTAAGAAAGAGAGGGCATTTGAGGAGAGATGTATTATTAGCTTTCACCACCAGACTTCCAAATGTTATCGTATTTACACATCTTCAACATAAATTTCTCAATGTGTTCCATTTATTTTAATAATGCATATCATGATAGTCAGAGGAACACAGACAGTGGAATTGATAAGGTAACATATTGATACCTCATTAACCAATTAGTCATTGAATTTCAGTCATGGTTTCATGTTGTTGTCTCTCTGTCAAAAGCAACAGAATAGTAAGTGTAGTAATTTGCTACAATAAAAATAGGTACTATTTATATATTTTAGTATATTTCCTTCCCATAATCTGTCTGTCTCGATATCTTCAACATCTGATTAAGTCTTCTTACACGAATTAGAGTCATGGACTCTGTTGATCTTTAGCGAGACAGTCTCCATCAATACATTTATCCATCTATCATCACCACCATAGCCATCATCATTATTATCAGCATCAACTCAACCATCTTTACCAACATTACAACCACCACCTTCATCACCACAATTCTTACCATCATCCCCACCATCATCACCACCATCTACACCACCAACATCATCATCATCATCATTATCACCATCATCATCAACATAATCTTTTTTCATAATCATTATTATCATCACCATAAACATCATTATCTAACTCAATGAGATCACTGAATAATCATCATCAACAACATAAGTAATAGTAATTGTGATTTCAATGATGATGATGATTATGGTGAGAAAGAAGAGGTGGAAGATGCAAAGGAGGATGATGTTGAATGTGAGGATTAGCATGAGATTAATAGTGATGACATTGATGATATTGCTGCTGCTGATGATGTTATCCATGGTAGTGATAATAATGATGATGATGATATTGTTGCTGCTTGTGATAGTATCAGTAGTGAAGACAATGATGATGATATAAATGATGGTTATGATGATATTGTTGCTGTTGCTGATGGTATCAAACATGAGGGAGATGGTGTTGATGATGATGATGATGATGATGATGATGATGATAGTGATGGTGGCTATGTTGTAGTTGTTACTGTTTCTGTTGTTGCCCTTGCTGTTGTTGTTGTTGGTGATGTTGGTGACGATGATGATGGTGATGATGATGATGATGATGATGATGATAGCAATGGACGCAGTGATGATAATGATGAATTGAAATATGCCAGCTTAGATATGTGATATTTATATAATGACATTGCTGTGTCTG
>OZ024743.1:253232285-253252285 GCA_964016885.1 Eledone cirrhosa | reverse complement strand
ATATATATATATATATATATATATATATATATATAAATATATATATATATAAATAATGGCCTGCTCGTACGCGGACATAAAATAGCTTATAAATTAGGGTGGAGATCCTTAAACATATAAAAAGACGTTGCATTCGGCCGCTTTGCGGATTCAAACCCCATATTTTCCGGATATCGGCAAGTCGCTTTAAAATAATAAGTTAAGAGTTTGTAACAACACATGCCATCTTAAATTAGATAGCTTAATCAGCTTTTAAATGTCAACAAACATCGTGTATATAAAGCCAATCTCTCGGACCTTTATGAAGAGCTAAGGGAATAAAATTACTTATGCTTAAGTCACATCAATCCCACAGAAAATTCAATGAGAAAAACTTGCAAAGGAATCACCTACTGAGTCTACAAATACCTCGATCCAATATGTACGATAGCTTCTACATTTCGTATGTGAATGGTTGTGCGACTTATATTTAATGAATATACACACATAAACACATTTAGAAACACACAATTACAAACACATATAAATATGTATATATCTACATAGCTATGCACATGTATGCGTGTGCGTATTACCTGCTAGCAGCAAAAACAGATGTGAAATGATGATGATTTTGGCAATATAAATGAATACAGATAAGTATGATCAGAAAAGATTTAACATGGCTGTGCACAGAAAAAATGGAAAGCTTTCAGTTTTAATCTAATAATCTACGAAATACATTATGTGTGTGTGTGTGTGTGTGTGTGTGTGTGTGTGTGTGTGTGTGTGTGTGTGTGTGTGTGTGTGTGTGTGTGTGTGTGTGTGTGTGTGTGTGTGTGTGTGTGTGTGTGTGTGTGTGTGTGTGTGTGTGTGTGTGTGTGTGTCAGTGTGTGTGTATGGGTGTGGATCTGTATTGTATTAAATACTGGCAAAGGAAGACTTCAAGTAGACGTTAATGCTATTTTCAGATTTAAACTTGGTAATTTCTCTATCTTTTAAACTAAATTATAAAGATATATGAACTAACAGCAAAATCAACACACTATAGATGTAAGAAATATTTACCACTATGACGTACATCTACAAATTTCAAGTGGATATGTTCTATTGTTGTTCTGCTGTAGTAGATTCACCATATTGTTTTTATAGGAAAATCTGTGTGCTGTTACTTGTGATGAATTAAATTTTTCATTATTATTATTAATATTAATATTTATTTTTCATTCATTCATATTTATTTATTGTTAACTGTTAAAATACAAAGTCTTGGAGAAATATGAATAATTTTTTTCTAGTGGCATATGCTGTGAATGATTTTGTGGCGTTGAATGTCTTTTTCTGTGATGTATGTGAGTGTTATAGATGGCAAAATATGTATGTGTGCACGATAGATGGAACAGTGTGTATGTGTGCGTGAGTGCGGGTGTTTGTGTGAAGTAGGTGAAACAGAGTATATGCATGTGAGTATTTGAAATTAATGGACCAGTGCATATGAGTGTGGGGTAAACATAACAGTGTGTGTTTGATATATTTGTGATAAGGATGGCACGGAGTGTATGCGTGGGATTTATGTGTTATAGATGACACAATATGTGTGTGACATAGATGGCACTGAGTGTATGCGTGTGATGTGATTGTGCGATATAGATGGTACAATGTGTGTGTGGAGGATGTGTGTGAGATAGTTGTCATAGAGTATATGTGTGATGTTTGTGGGTGAAATAGAATTCACAGCGTGTATATGAGTGTGTGTGAAATAAATGGTATAATGTATAGGTACTATATCTGTGTTTGTTTGTGAATGCTCCTGCCTGCTTCTGTGTAGTTATGTATCTGTGATGTGTGTGAAATAGACGCAACCGTTTAAGTGTATTATATTTGCAGATAAAACATTTTACATCATAATTTTATGTAACAGTTTTTGTTTTGCTTGAACCATCAACTTAATAATTGTTTCTCCCATAGGCACAAGGAGTGTGATTTTGGTGGCGGGGAAATCCAATTACATTGAGACCAGTAATTGGCTAGTAGTTTATTTTATCGACCGCTGAAGGATAAAAGGCAAAGCTAACCATGGCGGGATTCGAACTGAGAATGCAAAAGACAGTAACTAAATGCTACAAAGCAGTTTGTTCGACGCTCTATCCCTCTAATTTTTTAAAATTATTTTAAAGTGTCTATAATTATCTAAAATCCTTCTAACGTAATTTACGTAAGAACATTTGTTAAGAAATATTCCAACCAAACATCAGCTGAATGATGAGAACATTCACTCTATTACCAAATTTCTCCACATTAGTTAATATTTTCAATATATTTTGACAATGAAGAATAGTGTCTTTTTTTTAGAAGTATGCTAAATACAAAAGTGTGAAAATTATTATTTGTGTGGAATTTGGATGTTCCTGGCTTTTACTGATACATCATCATCACAGTCATCATCATCATCATCATCATTATTATTGATAGCGTCAGATGAAATGCCATTGCCGGATTTTATTTTGGTTTTTACATTCTGAGTTCAAATCCCACCGAAATCAACTTCAATTTTCATCCTTCTGGAATCGATAACATAAGCTACCAGCTAAGTAGTGGAGTCGATATAATCGATGTTCCCCTTCCCCCAAATTGCTGGCGATGTGCCTAAATTAGAAATCATTATCATTAGAATTGTAAATGTAGGAAGAGTAGCTTCATTGAAGATTGAAATGAATGAGATTTCCCTTCCTTTATTTAATCTTATTTATTTATTCATTTATTCATTTTCTAAAGGGGGTTCTTGAATTCTTCAATTGATCACCTGAAAGGATTATAGGAAATCAATTAATACATTACATAAATGTTGCGCAGATGTGTAACGAAAGATTTCGTCAGATCAATCAGATAGAAAAGCAGTGAACTACAGGTTGGTGCATTTTAACGGGCATTATAACCCTAACAAAAATATAATATGTTTTATTACACCATTTCAGATATCGTGTATTTTCAGAAAATAATTGAAAATAAAAGAACAGTCTTGAAAATATAAAAGCTTCTTTGTATTTCGTAATGCTTCACCGACATTATCCTTAATTTTTTCAATTAATGTGAAAATACATGGCTTGGTGGTTAGGTGTGTATACGTCATAATTTTAACAGCGTTGAGATATGTCATGGAGGAAGACTCTCTATTTTGTCCAGATATGATTTTCTCGTTTGGAAAGGGAGCAGTAGATATAGCAGAATCACAGATAGGCTGGCAGAGAAGGTAGCCTTCATATTTGAGAGGTGCACAGTACTTGTAGGCAGTAGGATTTCTCGAGAAATGAACTCTTTCAAATATTCCGGAGGCTCACTAAAAGTAGTAGATAGCTTTTGTTCTGTAGGGGACTTTAATAGCAATGGGCGCAGATGTACTGGAAGTGTTGTAGTCTGCGTGAGAACAGGATGGAAGAAGATCAGGGAGCTGTTACCTCAGCTAGTAACAAAGGGCTTTTCTCACAGAATGAAGGGTAGATTATACGATAGTTGAGTTCGAAATGCAATGTTTCATGGCAGGAAGACAAGTGCTGATCTACAAGAGATGGAACGTTATGAGATGTAATGTTAATGTAACATGGAAGACAGAGCACAAGCAATATGAAAGAAAGGCTGCAAATAAAACGCATTGAATATACTGTGCAAGAGAGAAAGTTTCACTGATGTGATTATATAATTCATAAGCAGAGTCATAGTTGTATAAAAGCGTGACCAGCACTTGATGTGGATGACACCTGCAAAAAAGGCGAGTAAGGAAGACATGGGATGATGTTGTGAAGTATGAACTCAGGAAAGAACGTCACAAAGGCGATCACACGGGGCCTAGATGATAGGCAATATGCCATAATACAAAGGACGGGTCCACCAGTACAAGCACTGCGACTCTCGAAGTAAACGTAATGAGAGACAACCAAAGACTACAGGTTTGATAATACTAATGAAAATAATGTGTACAGTGCTCAGGTACACTACAACTCATCAAAAAGTGTATGTATAGTACATAGGGTAATGTACAAACGTCAGGAAAATTAACAGTGCATGATTCATGATATACACATGTGTGCATGTGTATGGATGGGGTACATCAGGTGTAGTTTTGGCGAATTTCGGGAAGTATGAGGGTTTTAAAGGATGCAGTGTCTCGGCAGCTAACAACTGACGCAGGCAGTTTGTTCTATGCTTCAGCAACTCTAAGCGTGAACAAATGTTTCCGAAAGTCATGGGAGCTGTGCTGTTTTCTGATTTTGTAGGCATCTCCACGTGTGTTAGACACATGGAGATCAAAAAGGTGCTCAGGGTTGTTGTTGGCGAGATGGTTAATAAATTTGTGGGTGTTTACCAAGTCCATTGCCAGACGTCGGAGCTTCAATGAATCCATGCCCAGAGAAGCAAGGCGTTCAGAGTATAGTAGGTGTCTGATGGAGGGTATGCGCTTGGTTGCACGTCTCTGAACAGTTTCCAGGAGGTCAATGTTCTGAGCAAGATAGGAGTTCCAGACTGATGATGCGAATTCCAAGTGTGGTCGTACCATAGCTGTATACAGCTTTAAATAGATGGCTGGAGAGCGGCTAACAAAGGTCTTGCTGAGTGATGCCAAGACACCCTCGGCCTCCTTGACGATCTTACAGACATGCTTTGTCAAACACAAATCGCTGCTGACAGTAATGCCCAGGTCACATTCACAAGAGGACTTCTTGATATCAGTGTTGTGGATGGAGTATGTGGACGCTGGATTTTCCTCCCAAATTGCATGGTGGTACACTTGTCCACAGCCAGCTTCAGTTACCAGTCTGTGATCCATTGCTGCATTGTGTCCAGGTATGATTGTAGGAAAGAGTTATAGATTTCAGGATCAGTCCTTTTGATTTCAAGGTATAGCTTGATGCCATCTGCATATTTCAGTACCGTGGCATTCTTTAAGTTGGCATCTATGTCATTAATATATGCCACAAACATGGTGGTCGAACGTGCGGCAACTTGATTGTGCTCGAACTGTTATACCACATATTACAAGATGTAAGAATTAAGTAGCATTTAGTGGCTGAGTTAATAGAAATGAGGCTTGCATACTCCGATGGATGTGTAATATTAGACTGCAATCTTCAGATACTAACCAGCAACTTACAGCTACAAGTAATATATTATTCATAAAAACAAGCGTTCATATTTTGAGTATCCTATATATATATATATATACATATATATCTTATCGTTTGTTTTGTTATTTCTGTTTGCCTTTTACACACACACACACACACACACACGCCACCCTCCTATATATATATATATATATATATATATATATATATATATATATATATATATATAATTATAATAAAATAAAAGGAGGCTGGACTTGTGTAAATCCTTGAAAGGTTTATTATACTATGATCATTTCAATGACCGGGTTCTGTATGAATCCGGTGATATCACAAGGTATTCTTCGAAATATGATAAATGAATGTAACAGATAAAATCCATGGGGCTAAAATTCATAGACCCGAGGACGACCGACCATCTAGCATCTTCCACTTTAGCCGGTCGCCCTGAAGTGCTGCCCATTCGGCCTACTTAAGGCTATCTGGTGAGGGGGCTAATGCTTATAGTGTGCTACTAACCCCCCGGTCTTGTAGCATGACATTAACGCAGACATTTCTTCTTCCTTTCTGTCTTTCTTCTCTTTGACCGTTTTTGAAGGAGAGTGGCGGTTTGATCATGACAATGGACTCGGAGGTCAACTGGATTGGTCCCACCCGCGACAATAATCTTTCTACATAGCCCCACAGGTCGGTAACGCCCGGGCAGTGTACAAATGCGTGCGCGACAGTTTCCTCGTCGCGCACGCATCTCGGACAGATGTTTTTCGAAGGGTCCCTACCCGGGCACCCATGTCTGTAGAGCTTGTCTCGAACTGTTAGAGTTCCTCGGTAGCACTGCCAGGCCAGGGACTTTTGGAAGTTGTCCATTGGTCCCGGGCCGAAGGTCCTCCCGAACATACTGGCCAGTTCGTCCTCCTCTACGCCCAGAGTTTCTGAGAGCGCGTCGTCGCACTTGCTGCGGATCAACCCTCTATAGAATGTCGTCGAAGTGGAGTCTCCACTGAACGCCGGGCCCGTTTGCCAGAGGACTGTGAGCGCCTGAGCACATTCGATGTACCAGTCACCCATTTTCCACGGTCTTTGCTTGACCCAGGACTGCAGCTCGGTCAGCGAGACGAGTCGAGGATAGGCTCGCTTCATGAACGGAGCCCACACCGGTTGTCCGGTGGTGAATACGGGGAGGTGCCGCAGCCTGAGCGTGTGTTTGCGCATCGTCAGCCACGGCATCCCCAGCCCTCAATTTGAAGGGTGTTGGCAGCAGATAGATCTTCTCGCCAAAGGAGCCCGTTTCTTCCAAAGGAATTGGAAGATCACGTGCTCGATTTTGGTGAGCGTTTGGGCTGGACAAGGCACAACGGTCAAGCGGTAGTAGATGACGGACGCTATAGATAGATAGATAGATAACTTTCTATTTATTTGCCACCAGGGCGTCAAAGATTGGGACAAATACAAGGGGGGGGGGGGTTACGTACATTTCAATGGACGTGTAAAAACATATAACAAATAAAATTCAATAATCGAAGTTCTCAGTAGGGAGGAGGAGTTGACGTAGGTCGCACACACCCCCGAAAAAAATGTGCAACCCTCCTCCTCAGGAGCACAAAGAGCGGGTGCTCACTTCCTCTCCTCTTTCTTCTCCTCTCTCACATACAGGCTGATATAGAGACAAGGCCCATTCACTCGGGCCATTCTCGCCACTTTCACCCACCTTTCATAAAACTTGCGGTACCTGCGGTAGAGCACCTCTCTCTCCATTCTGATCCTTCTTCTAAAATGGTACTTGAAAAAAAGGACCAATTGTTGGCCGGAGAGAAAAGTGTCTGACCTCAGCCCTTTCAACCTCGTCCACCATACAACCTCTTTCGCCATAGATATCACACAGAGGAAAACAACCTCTCCTTCGTTTTTGAAGGGGGAGGCGGTTTGATCGTGACAATGTACTCGGTGGTCAACCGGATTGGTCACACCCGCGACAGTAGTCGTTCCACATAGCCACACAGGTCAGCAACGCCCGGGCAGTGATCGAATGCGTGCGCGACGGTTTCCTCGTCACGGACGCATCTCGGACAGATCTTCTTCGAGGGTTCCCTACCCGGGCGCCCGTGTCTGTAGAGCTTATCCCGAACGGGTAGAGCTCCTCGGTAGCACTGCCCAGCCAGGAACTTTTGGAAATTGTCCATCGCGCTCGGGCCAAACGTCCTACCGAACAGACTGGCTAGCTCGTCTTCCTTCATGCCCAGAGCCTCTCCGAGACCGTCGTCGAACTTGATGCGCACCAACCATCTATAGAATGTTGAGGTTGAGTCTCCACTGATTGCCGGATCCGCTTGTCAAAGGGCTGTGAGCGCCTGGGCACATTCAATGTGCCAGTCGCCCATTTTTATCGGTCTTTGCTTGACCCAGGATTGCAGCTCGGTGAGTGAGACGCGTCTCGGAAAGGCTCGCCTCACAAAAGGGGCCCACACCGGCTGACCGGTGAGGAATACCTGGAGGTGCCGTAGCCTTAATGCGTATCTACGCATCGTCAGACACGGATCGCCAGCCCTCCGTTCGAAGAGTGTTGACAGCAGATGGATCTTCTCACCAAAGAGGCCCGCTTCTTCCAAAGGAATCGGAAGAGCGCACGCTCCATTTTGGCGAGCGATTCCGCTGGGCAAGGCACGACGATCAGACAGTAGTAATGACGGACGCTATATAAGTGTTCCCCACCTCCGCTCGACCTTTCAGGCATAGTTTGCATTCTGCCCACTTCTGGGCGAGTGCAAACACCCTTCCCGTTAACTCGTCCCTGTTTTTCTCCACCTGGAGGTCCGGTCCGAACCAGACCCCGAGCAGCTTCACCGGTCCATCCGTCCAGCATCCGATGACGCCATCGGAGGGCATCGGTTTGCCTCTCCACGTTCCGAGTTGCAAAGCAACGGACTTGTCCCTGTACAGCTTGGCTCCTGTAAACCTTTCGTATTCCTCCAGTAAAGTGCCGATCTGCTCGATTTCCGAGGCGCACGACACCATTAGTGTCACGTCATCGGCGTAGGCCGACACCGCTTTCCGCAATCCCAGTTCCAAGGGGATTCCCTGCAACAGCTCCAACTTCCACAGTAGTGGCTCGAGAGCCAGCAGATACAGAAGGGAGGAGAGAGGGCATCCCTCTCGGATGGATCGCGCGATTTGGAACACCCCGAGAGGTAGCGATTCACCTTGACCCTCGAGCAGGTGTTGCTGCTGTGCATTGCAGCAATCTAGCCCCTGAAAACGGGTCCGAGCCAGCCGCCGCGAGCACCGCTTACAGGTACCGATGGTCGCCCCTCTCAAACGCCTTAGTTTGATCCAAGTTGATCAGGGCCCCACCAAAGCCGGGTTCGTTGCCTACCCTCTCTAAGATGTATCGCATGAGGTGGAGGTTGTGGTGTATGGACCTGGACGGCATTGCGCATGTATGCGCTTCTCCCAGCAGGTTCCCGACGACAAGCGCCAACCTCTTCGCTAACACCTTGGCCAAAGTATTTAACTCTGTGTTTAGCAGAGATATGGGCCTGAAGTTATCTATGTCATCCTCCTTGTTCTCGCCCTTCCTCACCAGCGTGACTACGCCCTTGGTAACAGAACTGGGACTACTCCCGTTCTGTTGCCAGTTGCAGTAGGCCGCCTCGAGGAGATTGGAGAACAAGTCCAGCATCGCTACATAAAGTTCGTATGGTAGACCATCGAGACCGGAAGATTTGCGTTTGCCGCATTGGCTCAGCGCTTCCCCTATCACGGCGGCTGAAATCAGCCTTTCGCAGGTTTATGGCCTCCCCGTCCGAGAGCCGCGGCAGACCGTCGAGGTATGGACAGAAATCCATGGCCCCACCCGGCCCGCCGCCCCTCCCGAACAGTCGTGCAAAGCTCCGTTGAAAGGCCGCGCACATCCCTTCAGGTTCAAGGATCACGCGTCCATCCTGGTCCTTCAAAGTCCGAATCGTAGACTTGTTTCCACTTTTTGCCTGTCACTCGGGCCCAGCTAACAGCTTTGGCTCCCTCGTTACCCAGAGCACGTATTTTACTCCTGATCACGCAGCCCTCGTGCTTCGCGTCAAAGAACTGGTCTAGGGCCCTTCTTGACGCTAGCACGCCGGCCACGTTGTCACTCCTAACCGCGTCTTCTACTCTATCTATCAATTCCTTTCAGTTATATTCCTATCTGATGCTAATTCCCGACTAAAACCTATCGATTCTATTCTAATTTCTCTCTTGAGAGAGCCACACCACCTGCTGTTGACAATTGCCCCGTCAACCGCTGCTTAACTAGAGTGCTAATCCGCTTATTGTAAGCTTTGCTTGTCGGTAAGAACAAGTTTAGCTTCCAGTAACCGGCTCCTTGTCTCTGGGTTCTATCAAGGTTGACCACTCCGGTAACCAACTTGTTATCCGAATAGTCAACCATGAACATTCGTGGACAGCTTAATATGTCCCTATCCTTATTTCTAGCTAGGAACCTATCTAGGTACGACATAGATGTTCCGCTACGATTAGACCACGTCCACAGTGGCACAGTCGGAAAATCTAGCCGATATCTATCGGCCAGATCAAATCAGCCGATTAACCCTTTGAGGCTGTTAAACACAGCTCTATCGGGACATGCCCCTACATAGTCCCATCGTGCATCCAGGATACCATTCCAGCCCCCACTAAAAGCAAGGAGCGAGACGTTCCCAGAAAAGTCTCTAGGCGTTGGAAGAAGTCCGGTCGCGGTGTCCCAGATGGGGCATACGCTGCCACCAGCCTGAAGGCTCCACCTTCACTACTGCCGACGTCTAGAACCACCAGTTGGCACTCCGGGTCCAGGTGTACCTTCCTTGTTGCGAGGTCCAGGTGTTTTCGCAGCAGAACGACCACCCCACCCCAACCCCCTGACTGACAGAGAGATGCATAGATCTCAAAGTCGTCGAAGATGGGTGCCAGTTGGTGCTCGCTGCTGATCCTGGACTCGCAAATAGCTATCACATCCATCCTGTGCGACCTGAGGTCATTTAAGAGTTTACCCTGCTTCCAGGACATCCCCAGGCCGCGCACATTTAAACATCCAATTCTTATAACAGCCATGTTGGTGGTGAAGAGTTTAGAGTGGATAAAAAGGAAAATACACTACCTGTCCTTCTCCTGGGGACCAGGCTGCACAATTTCCATGGGGGTGTTGGCGGGGTTGTTTGGTGGAGGGGGGGGGGACATCACTGTGTGGTGGGGAAACATTTCAAGAGGACGCGGTTGCTAGGTCTAGTACAGGGGTTCCCCCGTCCTCGAGAAGGTTCTGTTTGAGCATTACATAGGTGTCCCTTGGGATCCTAATCATTTTTAAATGCGGTTTAGTCGCCGCATTGGTGAACATTTTCCCTTCGGTTTCCATCGAAGGGTCTTTGTCTATTATTTGCACAAGTGTTTTGTTGTTTGTGTTGATGTATGTATACTGTTTTTGTTGTGTTGTGTTTGTTTTTGTTTGTTGTTCTTGTGTGTGTTTGCCTTTTGTAGTATGTGTTATGTTTTCGGGAGGGGGTGGGTTTTTTTGTTTGTGATGTTTGTTCTCTTTGTGCTGGTGGCTGTGTGTTTGTTGTATTTTGGTTGATGTGGTGCCTTCTTTTCTTACATTTTACCGGTTGAAAGGGTTCTCCCTCGTCGTCACTGGGTGACATTGATAAGGGGTCCTCGTCCGTGTTGTTGGAGAGAGGTATATTTTGGGGTTTTGTTGTGGTTGCTTTTGTATTTGTTTTAGGTGGGGAGGGTTGGGTGGGACAGTGTCTTGTGTTGTTATTCTTTCGTGTTGTTGTGTGTGGGGTGGGCAGAAGCGTCTTTTTTTTTGGGGGGGGGGGCAATTAAAAGAGGACAGGAAGCCCTCATGTGACCACTTCTTGAACAGTGGTAGCACGAAGGCCGCCTGCCTTCAACAGAAATGTTTATGAAAGCGACTCCATCTAGGGACACACGCAGCGGTATTCTTGCTATCCGTGCTGGTCTCATTTGGACCAGAACTTCACCCATTTCCAGAATTTTTTTTTGATTCTGTGGTGTCTTTTGCGGGAGTGAGGAGGAAAGGCTTACAGCGTTGTGCTGCTACCTTCTCTCTATCACTTTCCTTGGGGCGCGTGGCATGCCTCGTGTTAATGGCGTCCATTGTCACTAAACGACTTTTTATCGATAACTTATAACTATCAAATTTCGCCCCCAAAAGGGGCGAAATTTATTTTACCCAACGCCTGCAGGCTCAGGCGAGGGTTAAACACAACAAATAACAAGTAGCTTAAACAAACCTACCTCTTCTCGTAATAAATTCCGACAAAATGCAGGAGCGAAACAAAAACACGTCTGTCTTCGTCGAGGTAGATAGTAATACTAATAGTGTTTTGGAAATTATTCGATGTTGTTCTGTCAGGTTGGAACAACTAATCTAATTAATTACAGCTGCTACCCAATCATTCGATGTGAGGACAAGAAATACATTCTAGAAATTAGAGGGGTCGCATTCGATTTAACGTGGTGACACACTCTCGCATACAACAGACACACACACACACACATATATATATATATATATATATATATATATATATATATATATATATATATATATATATATTTACGAAATCACACTACCACAAGATGCTTTGAGCACCTATGGCATCGTACCAACGTGCCAGACACTATCTTATTGAATGGTAACTTAAGTGAATTCTAGATACAGACGAAAATCTAGTCTTGATTTACAGGCAAGGGAGAACCTTCTCTTCTGTTATAGTTAAGTATTCATAGGTTTGTATATAAAGGTAACTGATTAATTTATTCAAATATTGAATATATATATAAGCAAATAAAAAACAGTACTCACTAAACAAAGTAGATTTACATAGTATATTCCAATGTCTTTTATTTTTAAGTAAAAGGAAAAGGAAGAGAGAGGCAAGGACTCTAGTGTCACAGAAGAATGGAGAGGGGAAGGGGCAGGGTGATGAGCTCTGGGCATAAGGCGCGGCGGTATTGGAGCTGCTCCCACGAACATGACTGCAAAAGCATTCCTGCGGACAATAGCCAGCGTATAGTGGCAATAATTAGGGTTATCAATAAAATCAAAACAACTAATATCAACCCATCGATAAATCAAATCAATTAATAAAAATATTAACATTATTTATATATACCCAAACCAGGGCTGATGTGACCATTGCCAATTGTTAGTATCAATTGTATAAATAAGTGCATAATCTAAAAGTCAGTTGTATAACAGCCCGGAATTAGCATATGGATCTTCACCTCCTGTAAATAACACAGGGAAAAATAAGATATTTTTCAAGTACATATAAATCTCACTTACATTATGCCCTGCTGTCTTTAAAAAAGTAAAGAAACATTGGATCATTTAATCCTAGATGAGTAATGCTAAATATATAAATGAAAGAACAGATTGTTTATGGCAGTAGTGGTTTTAATTCTATTTCTACTGACTCAGTGATAATATCTAGGCTACAACGCTCAGATTACTTGTCGCTAATGTCGATGAGACAACATAGAATCTTTTCTTCCAAAGTCAGCTTCGTTAACCTTTAATCTTTATAACTCATCTGTCTGAGGCACATACACTGTGAACTATAGCAGATATTTAATGGACTGTGGGGTGATGAAGTGTATGCAATCAATCTAAAGAGAACTACATAGAAATATATAGATTGCACTGCATAGATTTTATTTAGTTTAAGGCATCGCAGTACAGTGATCTGCTGTTGACGGCCTGATTTTTCGGTAAGATATATAGCGTAGTTAGATGAGCATACATGTAAAAGCAAGCATTTGGAGTTCCTCATAGATGCATCCACATTCATGCATATATATATATATATATATATATATATATATATATATATATATATATATATATATATATATATATATATATATATATATATATATTACATATATATACATATGTATATATACATACATATATAAATACATATATACATACATATATATATACATATATACATACATATATATATATATATATATATATATATATATATATATATATATATATATATATATATATATATGTATATATATATATATATATATATATATATATATATACATACATATACATATATATATATACATATACGTGTATATATGTATATATATATATACATATACGTATATATATATATATATTAATATATATATATATATATATATATATATATATATATATATATATATATATATATATATATATATATATGTACATGCATATCTGTATATGCATGTATATGCATGTGTGCACGCAAGTGTGTGTATATATATGTGTGTGTTTATATACATATGTGGATGTATGTAGTCATTCAGAGACATGCATGCATATAAAGACACCCATCCTTACCATAACACACACATACACGCACACACTCACACGCACACGCACACACACATATATATGCCTATACACATTATATCACTTACCATTCATACAGTGTATATAATATAATATAAAAACTATTTTGTCATCTGTATGTCTGTATGAATAGAATTTAATGAAACAGATTCTCTCAGTATTTCTTCTTTCCATTTGAATTTGATTCATTAGACAGAATATAGAGGGAGCGGGTGTGTAGGGGAGAGGGATGCGGAGGAGATGAGGATGATGATGATGATGATGACGACGTTTATGGTGATAATGATGATGAAGATGATAATGATGATGAAGAAGATGGAAGAGATGGTGGTGAAGATCGCGAAGACAAGATGAAGATGAAGAAGAAGAAGAAGAAGAAGAAGAAGAAGAAGAAGAAGAAGAAGAAGAAGAAGAAGAAGAAGAAGAAGAAGAAATGCAACGATGCCACTTTCTTTCATTGGCTGCTGCAGTATAATGTGCATTAACATTATTGCACCTGCAACAATTTACTAAATGCACCGACACATATATATCTCACTATGGGATTATTTTGTTGTTGTGCTTCACCGTGACAATAATAACAGTCACGTCTAACTGTCTGCTACACAACTGTAAAAAAACCCATTAATTGATAACAATACAATCACAATTCCTTTACAATGGTTGTTACCTTATGTTCCTACTGGACAGAATTACCATTGACAAACTTACCATCTCATATTGCTTATAAAATATCGGATGTGTATTGTCTCATGGTTTTGGTGGATAGAATTGCCACGAAACACCGTTAATTGACAATATTCCTTTCTTATGTCCTTTACAAAACATCTAATGGATAGATGTTACCTCATGGTCCTTGTAGGCAGAACGGATTTTTGTATTTTCCTGTAGTATAACGAGGGCTCTACCCTGGCAAAGTCGCTTCAGCTTGTGGGGCTCGTTTTGATGAAGAACCTACCTATCTATCCGTCACAATAACAGTAAATAGGGAGATGGTTCAAAGACCTAAGATATCAAATGATTCCAACTATTATGAGTTCTACAAGAAGAGAATTTAAGAGGCTCATTTTGTGATTGTTCTGATCATTTCGATTCTGATCAGAGTGCGCAGTTCAAAAACCTTAAATTCATAGCGAAGGTCTTCAAAATATTTAAATATAAACGTACAACATATTATTGAATATACAATACGCACATTCATATTACATCGCTATTTCATCGAAATATATATATATATATATATATATATATATGTGTGTGTCCTACTCGTTCCTATTACCCACTCTACTACCCTAAGTATTGAGTACTTTGGTGCGTTATGGTCCACCTGGCTCCTTACCACATTTTCTTCGTTTTATATATATATATATATATATACACACACACACATATATATATATATGTATATATATATATATATATATATATTTATATATGTATATGTATATATATATATATATATATACATATATATATATGTGAGAAGAACCCTCTGACGAAAGTCTCCTTCTCAATGTTGTTCCGCATGGATTATCCATTTATTTTTTTGAGACTTGAAACCGCGCGGTAAGTGTAAATATAGTAAGTACAGTAAACTTTTTAAAATTTATTTTTAAACTTTTTTCTCTATTTACTAAACCTTGATTATATATATATATAAATGATTGTCATCCGTCGATTTCGACGTATGAGGATCCAAATGACCTATTTAGTTCATTCAGTTTAAGTGTTTATATCTGGCATGTCATTTTAGAACTGCCTAGGGTTTGCAAGTAAGTTCAGAGGTCGTGCAAGAGTGAGATTTAATGGATAATTATGCTGGTATGTTAGATAATGCTTTTCACCTACCTCTTGATTCTTATAGCCTATGGATACAACCGGGATCGAAGTTCCTGATCCCATTATGAAACATAGATCTTAAGTTCTTACCTTCAAAGGCCACATCCTCTAATGTCTCATTGGTTGCTAAAAGATTACTTTTCAGCTTGTCTTTTTAACTAAGCCAAGACCGCCAAGCATTTCTATATCCAGCATAAAGCTCGCAGTATATATATATATATATATATATATATATATATATATATATATATATATATATAGACGTATACATATATAACAAACACATAGTTCATCGCTCTAAATGCCTGAAAACAATAAATGTAATCTGAGTTTTTTGAATATTAATAATAATATTGGATTCGTTTGCAATTATGCAAACAGCCTCTGTATGTCAGTAGATTTATACCGTCATTCTCGCTCTTGTCTTGGCATGTAAACAGAACTGCAGACACTAATGTTTCTGGGTGATTACCATTCATCAGTACAGTATACACAAGAGCAAGAATGACGGAACATTCTACTGAGATGGCTTTAAAGAGGCAGTTAGCATAATTGCAATCGAATCGAATATTATTATTAATATTCGAAAAACTCTGATTACATTTATATATATATATATATATATATATATATATATATATATATATATATATATACATATATATATATATATATATATATATATATATATATATATATGTATATATATATATATACATATATATGTGCATATATATTTATATATACATATATATATACATATATATATATATATTTATATATATATACATATATATATATGTGTGTGTACGTGTGTATGTGTGTGTATAGTGTATATAGTTCAAGTAAACAATAAACAGATGTACAACATGTCTTATTAGTTTCACGCTTTATATGGAAAAGGGGAGAGAAGGTTCGATGTGTCGGGATTCAGCCCTTCTTCAGGAGTACAAAAATAGAGACAGGATCACAAAGGATAGATACAAAAATGGAGGTAGTCTAAGTAAAGAAAAAATCGAAAATGATATACATGTCCAGTCCCTTATCCAATTCATCCTTTACCTCAATCGCCTCCTTTTCAATTTCCTCACTTCTATAAAAGAAAAACACAAACACAACTCTCTCCGCTCCCCGCCTGCCGTCACCACTCAAACTCAAATCACTTCCAACCCTAATCCCTCCGTCCCATCACGTCCCATCCCCTTTTCTCTCCCCACCACTGAATCTGCACACGCTTTGCCCAACCACCTTAACCCCTCCGCCTCCCTCTCTTTCTCTCCCTCACTTCCCTGCACTGTAGCCAACATATCCCAGGACCTACCACTCTCCGAAGTTGAGAGCTCCCTCCTCGCCCGTGGTTTGCGTTTTATACCAATCACATCGATCTGCGACGAGTTCCGCACAAATGCAGATATTGAAGGGTTCTTCCGTCGATTAAAGCTGAAAGCTTTTTTTCCCGACACGCCATCTTCGACACAGACGGATGACTTTACACGTCTCAGTCGCCGGCAATCACATTGGACAGTTCAGCACCTCGAATCCTTTGTCGATACTTGCTGGCGTACTGTGAGTCGGTTCCGTTTCCGCCAGCATTCTCGTCGCTCTAACATCACGCGAACTGATCTCTCCGTTCTTCGCAACCTTCGGTGTCGCGATGACATTGTCATCAAACCCGCTGACAAAGGTGGCGCTGTGACGGTTTAGAGCGCTGACCTCTTAGGGATGAGGCTCTCCGCCAGCTCCACAATACCTATTTTTAACACCCTTTATTCTCCGATCCAACACCTGGCTACCAACAACTAGTGTCCTCCACCATCCACTATCTCATCTCCTCCTCTCTCCTATCCCCTACAGCCACCAACCTTATTGTACGCACCCCTCGCACACTCACCATCTACTTCCTCCCCCAAATACACAAACAAAATAATCCCGGCCGTCCTATCATTTCTGCGTGCAACTGCCCACAGAGATAATTTTTGAATATTTAGTCACCATCCTCACCCCGTTAGTCGGCAATCTCCCCTCCCCCATCCACGATACAAATCATGCCCTTAGACTCTTCAACTCCTTCTCCTTTTCTCCTGGTCTCTCCCGCCTTCTCTTTACCCTGGACACCATCTCATCCTATATCGTCATCTCTCGTGATAGCGGCCTCCACGTTCTGCAACATTGTTTTGATTTACGCCCTAACCCTTACCTCAGTACTACCAGTCTTCTCCGTCGGGCTGAGCATGTTCTCGCCCTCAATGGCTTTTCTTTTTCGGGTGAATGTCATCAGCGGGTCTCTGGGTAGCGATGGGAGCCAGAATGGGTCCAAACTATGACAACTTGTTTGTTGGCTACGATGAAGCGCAGATCTTCTCCCAGTACGCTGGACCGACTTCTGAGCTATACGGTCGTTATATCGACGACTGTATTGGCACCACCTCTTTATCACGAGAACAACTCGACTGTTTGCTTTCTTTTTTCCATCCTGATCTCAATTTCACCGCCTCCGTCTCCGATTTTTCTGCCGCTTTTGAGATATCTCTCTATCTATTAATCACTCTCACCTCACCTTCTCTACTTCCATCTTCATTAAACCAACAGACTCCGAATCTTACCTTGACTTCACATCCTCTCATCCAACCCACACCAAACACTCCATACCCTATTCCCAATTCCTCCGTCTTCGTCGGCTCTGTGGCCAGTATGACGATTCCCTTCGCATTCCCTTTCTCTTGGCTTCCTGCTTCATCCAGCGTGGATATCCACCCACCCTGATCCAAGCTGCTCTCACCCACGCCCGTGAAACATACCACACCACAGCCATCTCACCTCACCCCGCCCTCCCAACACCGTCTTCGTTTCCCTCTCACCACCACCCCATCACCCTACCACTCCGGCGACATATCCTCTATACCTTACGCATCCTCTTTTCTGACCCCGCCACTTCTCGTTTTTGTCCAAACCCACGCATTACCGCTTTTAAGCGCACCCGCAACTTCCACGATCTCCTGGTTCGCAGTTCCTTCTCGTCCTCTCCCACGACTCAACCCGGCTATCATTCTTGTTCCCGTTCCCGCTGCAAAACTTGTCCCTTCATTTCCACCCTCACCTCTCTTACAGACCCTAACGGGTCTTTCCGTACCCGCAGCTCGTTAGGTTGCACATCCACCCACGTTGTCTATGCCCTCCGATGTTCGCTTTGCGGATCTTTATATATCGGACAGACGGGACGCCGTATGGCGGACCGTTTTGCCGAGTATTTGAAGAACATACGACTCCGTTTGGATACTCCTGTCGCCTGTTATTTCTGTTCTCCTGGTCATTGTTCCCTACATGTTTCAATCTTGTGTGTCCTTATACATCATGGATCACAGGCCTCGCGCACCAGGACTGAACAAATCTAATTCACCGCCTTGGGTCCTATTCCCCTCTTGGACTCAATGGACAGGGTATTAGAGAAATTGGGGAGGTCACACTCCTAGATTCCTATCGCTTTCTCTTGATCATTAACATCTTCTCTTACAACTAATACAGGCCGACTATATATGCTCATTCCACTTTTCCCTTCACTGTTCTGTATAGACACATACACACCCTTATAATAACATACTTTTGCTCATAGCTTCGTACTTACATGCACACACACTATTTTACTCACATATACACACACACTTCTACTTAGCTTCGTAGGGACGTATAATAACACACACACACACAAACGCGCGCGCGCGCACGTGCACAAGTATAGCTTTTTTTACAAAACCGTTTTTTTTTTCATTTCAGATAGAAGGTAGAACGGCTATATAATCAATATTATGGATTCTTTAAGTTCTGAGTTCAAATCATGCCGAGGTTAACTTTGCCTTTCATCCTTACGGGGTCGATAAAATAAAGTACCAGTCACGCAGTGGGGTCGATTTAATCGACTTTCCCCTCCCCCCAAATTGTTGGCCTTGTGCCTATATAAGAAACCATTTCAGGTAGACGCGCTCCATCATCCACTTTTCTAAAAAATAAATCATACACAAAACGCCAGCACCAACAATTTTGCAAGAGATGTCAACAAGACCTGTCATTTTTATCTTAAGACATTTTTTCCAATTCCAACCCACCCGTCCCCTAAATATATCTTATTTCTCATTCTTTCTTCTGGTGAAGGACTAGCATCCGAAACGTTAAGACCCTCTTCCTGCTATATCAAGCGTTAACCTAATATATCCCTCCCATTTACTGTACCGATTGTGTTGTTGTTTGTTTACCTTTTACATATATATATATGTATATATATATAAGTGTGTGTGTGTGTGTGTGTGTGTGTGCGTGTGTGTGTGTATAGGGGGAGAATTGCAGAGTCCTTAGAACGTCGTGTAGAACGATTTGCTGTATTTGTGTCGGCTCTCATCGCTTTAATTTTAAATCCCGTCGAGGTCAACTCTGTTTTTCATCCTTTCGAAATCGATAAAAAATAGTACCAGAGTGACCTAGGATGGAATCTATATATATGTCCCTCACTTTCTCTCTCTTCCTCCCTCACTCTCCCCCTCTCTCTATCTCTATCTCTATCTTTGGAAGACATCGGCTGTGATCAGTTCCGGAGAAAGGATTGATGCCCCAGATTTAAAATGCCCAAGTTACACCGTATGCTATGACGACATACCTAC
>OZ024743.1:253204785-253229785 GCA_964016885.1 Eledone cirrhosa | reverse complement strand
CGCCAATAACACCAGCATCAAAGACAACAACAACACCAAGGAAAATACGGATGATACCAACATCGGTGACAACAAGAATAACAACAACAATAACAACAATAATGACAACACCACCAATACGGATTCCACAAAGAAACCAAAAATCTCCTTTACGGAGAAAGTTCAAAAGAAAGAACAATTGATATATCTCGACATAACAAATGCTGAACACCTTTTAAAGGACGCTAAGAGATATGTCACCTTCGAAAAAAATGGTGCTTTCAGCATCAATTCTCCGGTAGAAATTCGCAAGAAAACTGCTCTCAAAACGATAGTTTTTAGGACAGTTTCCAATTCTACCCGAAAACCAGTCCAATTGTCACAGAAAGATATTGAACTGGTTTTCAAAGATTCAATGAATGATATTGCATTCATTCAAAGAAGCAAACTTTTTGGGAGTATTTCGGTACTCATGAAGGATCAATTGACGGCTCAAAATTACTCTGTGTCGCCAATTGTATCCAACCTGTACACCTTTTTCCCTACATACATGGGAAAAAGGACACAAAAGATCAGAATCACAAGTGTCACACCAAAGATGATCATATGGTGGATACTGTGCGGCTTCATCAATTTTGATGAAGACAGAATACTGTCAGTAGGAAAGTCCCCCAGAGATGTATTCAATGGGACTAGCATTGAAGTTCTGGTGCAAATGAGCCCAGAGCGAATAGCTATGATCCCACAGCGTGTACTTCTGGACGGACTCACCTACATAAACCTTTCGGTTGAGGGTAGGCGGCCTTCATGTTACCATTGCTTTAGCAGGGTTCACCTGAGGGCTTCCTGTCCTAAACTAATGAACCAAAAAAAGGCTCTTCTGCCGACACCCATCAAAACAACACAACCACCAACACCACCACAACAACAACAACACCAACACACAAAAATAACCACAACAAACACAGTCCCACCCAACCCCACTCCACCTAAAACCACTGCAAAATCACATATAGACACAACAGCTCCCCAAGACATACCCCTCCCCAATCACACAGACGATACAACAGATGAGGCTATCTCGCCATCACCCAGTGAAGACGAGGGAGAACCCCATCGCTCGAAAAGAAAGAAAAGACATCACAAAAGCAAAAAACCAGCAAACACTACCACAAACATACAACCACCAACACAAACAACAAAAATATCACAAACAAAACCCCCACCTCCTGAAAACAAAATACCTACAACAAAACGAAAGCACACACAAGAACTACAGACAAAAACAAACACAACACAAGAAAGTTACACTTACACTTACATAAACACTGAAAACAAAACACTAATGGAGACCATCACGAACGACCCTTCGGTTTTCACCGAAGGGAAAACTTTCGCCCACTCTATAAAAAATAGCAAAAAACTGAACCTAAAACTGATTAGGGTCCCTATACAAACTTATAGGTCCCTAAAAGAAACATTTGAGAAGGATGTGGGGAATTCCTGCGTGAAACCACTCAACCGCGTCCTTCTCAAATGACTCCCCACCCCAGACACCCCCATCCCACCAGACCCCACCCCACCAAACATCTGCGTCCCCACGCCGCCGGAAACCACCACCCATCCAGACAACCCCTCCAACACCCCCATCGAAATCGTGCGGCCTGGTCCCCAGGAGGCGAAGGGTGAGTGATCTCTTTTCCTCTTTTAACTTTTCAGCACCAACATGGCCAATATAAGAGTTGGATGTGTGAACGTACGCGGCCTGGGGATGCCCTGGAAACAGGGCAAACTCTTAAACTACCTCAGGTCGCACAGTTTGGATGTGGTAGCCATTTGCGAGTCCAGGATCCACGGCGAGCGACAGCTGGCCCCCATCTTCGATGACTTTGAGATCTACGCATCTCTCTGTCAACCGGGGGCTGGGGGCGGAGTTGCCATTTTGCTGCGGAAACACCTGGGCCTCGTAACACAGACGGTACATCTGGACCCGGAGGGTCGACTGGTGGTCCTAGACGTTGACGGTAGTGAAGGTGGAGCGTTCAGGCTGGTGGCCGCATATGCCCCATCCGGGACACCGCAGCCAGACTTCTTCAAACGTCTAGAGACTTTTCTGGGAACGTCCCGCTCCTTGCTTTTTGTGGGAGACTGGAATGGAATCCTAGATGCACGTTGGGACTATGTGGGAGCATGTCCCGTTAAAGGGGGGTGTAACAGCCTCAAACAGTTAATCGACCGATTTGACCTGGCCGATAGATATCGACTAGATTTTCCGACTGCGCCACTGTGGACGTGGAGTAATCGTAGCGGAACATCTAGATCGTACCTAGATAGGGTTCTAGTTAGAAATAAGGATAGGGACATGTTAAGCTGTCCACAAATGTTCATGGTTGCCTATTCAGATCACAAACTAGTGACCTGCATGGCCAACCTTGATAGAACCCATAGACAAGGACCCGGCTACTGGAAGCTGAACTTGTCGTTACCGACAAGCAAAGCCTACAGTAGACGGATTAGCACTTTAGTTAAACAGCACTTGACAGGGGCCATTGTCAACAACAGATGGTGGTACTCTCTCAAGAGGGCAGTTAGATTAGACTCGATAGTTTTTAGTAAAGAATTAGCGTTAGATAGAAATAGAACCGAGAAGGAACTGGTAGATAAAGCAGAAGAGGCAATTAGAAGTGGCAACGTAGCCAGCGTGGTAGCAACGAGAACGGCCTTGGACCAGTTCTTCGACGCAAAGCACGAGGGCTGCGTTGTCAGAAGCAAAATACGTGCTCTGGGAAACGAGGGAGCCAAAGCTGTTAGCTGGGCCCGAGTGACGGAGGCAAAAAATGGCAACAAGTCCACGATTCGCTCTTTGAAGGACCAAAACGGACTCGTGATACGTGAGCCGAAGCAGATATGCGCGGCTTTTCAGCGGCACTTTGCTCGACTGTTCGGGGGGAGCGGCGCGCCTGGAGAGGCTATGGATTTCGGTGCATACCTCGACGGCCTACCGCGACTCTCGGACAGCGAGGCGAAGTTCTGCGAAAAGCCGATTTCAGCCACTGAGATAGGGGACGCGCTGAGCCAATGCGGCAAACGCAAATCTCCAGGTCTCGACGGTCTACCCTACGAATTTTACGTAGCAATGCCGGACTTATTCTCCGGTCTCCTGGAAGCGGTTCCATATTACGCGATCCATTCGACAGGGATGCCCTCTCTCCTCCCTTCTGTACGTACTGACTCTCGAGCCACTACTGCGGAAGCTGGAGCTATTGCAGGGCATCCCTCTGGAACCGGGACTGCGGAAAGCGGCGTCGGCCTACGCCGACGACGTGACAGTAATGGTGTCGAGCGCCTCTCAAATCGAGGAAGTCGGCACCTTACTAAAGGAATACGAAAGTCTCACAGGAGCGAAGCTGAACCAGGACAAGTCCATCGGTTTGCAACTCGGATCGTGGAGAGGCAGACCGATGGCTTCCGGTGGCGTCGTCGGACGCTGGACGGAAGGACCGGTAAAGCTGCTCGGGGTCTGGTTTGGTCCGGAACTCCAGGTGGAGAAGAACTGGAACGAAGTGACGGCCAAGGTGTTTGCACTCACCCAGAATTGGGTCGAGTGCAAACTATCCTTGAAAGGTCGAGCGGAGGTGGCGAACACTTTTATAGCGTCCGCCATCTACTACCGCTTGACCGTCGTGCCTTGTCCAGCCAAAACGCTCGCCAAAATGGAGCGCGCGCTCTTCCGATTCCTTTGGAAGAGGCGGGCTCCTTTGGTGAGAAGATCCATCTGCTGCCAACACCCTTCTAACGGAGGGCTGGGGATGCCGTGGTTGACGATGCGCAAACACGCGCTCAGGCTGCGGCATCTCTACGTATTCCTCACCGGACAACCGGTGTGGTCCCCGTTCGTGAGGCGAGCCTTCCCACGACTCGTCTCGCTGACCGAGCTGCAGTCCTGGGTCAAGCAAAGACCGAGGAAAATGGGCGACTGGCACATCGAATGTGCTCAGGCGCTCACAGCCCTCTGGCAGGCGGACCCGGCGATCAGTGGAGACTCCACTTCGTCATTATATAGAGGGTTAGTCCGCAGCAAGTGCGACGACGCGCTCGGTGAAACTCTAGGCGTAGAGGAAGATGAACTGGCCAGTCTGTTCGGTAGGACCTTCCGCCCGGGACCGATGGACAACTTCCGAAAGTCCCTGGCCTGGCAGTGCTACCGAGGAGCTCTACCAGTTCGAGACAAGATCTACAGACATGGGCGCCCGGGCAGGGACCCTGCAAAAAATATCTGTCCGAGGTGAGTGCGAGACGAAGAAACCGTCACGCACGCATTCATACACTGCCCGGGCGTCACTGACCTGTGGGGCTATGTAGAACGACTATTGTCGCGGGTGGGACCAGTCCAGTTGACCACCGAGTCCATTGTCATGATCAAACCGCCACCCTCCTTCAAAAACGAAGGAGAGGCGGTTTTCCTTTGTGTGATAGCTATGGCGAAAGAGGTTGTATGGTGGACAAGGTTGAAAGGGCTGAGGTCAGACACCTTTCTCTCCGGCCAACAACTGATTCTTTTTTTCAAATACCACTTTGGAAGAAGAATCAGGATGGAGAGAGAGGTGCTGTACCCCAGCAAGTTTTATGAAAGGTGGGTGAAAGTGGCGAGAATGGCCCGAGTGAATGGGCCTTCTCTCTATATCAGCCTGTAGGTTGAGGAAAAGGAGGAGGAGAGGAAGGGAGTACAGACTCTTCGTACTCCTGGAGATGAGGGTTGCACATTTTTTTCGGGGGTATGTGTTACCCATATAAACTGTCTCCCTCTATTGGGGAAAATCGACTAACTTTTTAAATTCCATCTGTGATAACATTTTACACGTTTTTATTGTATGTAAACTGCCCCCTTTGTATTTGTCCCATTCTTTTGTGCCCCTGTGGCTAATAAAGAAATATATCTATCTATCTATCTCTCTTTCTGTCTGACGCGTGAAACATCGCCGGTAATCTTTTTTGTTAATTTCTATACAAAAAAACGAACTAACTGTTTGAAAAAACATAACATTTTGTAGATTAACCCCCAAGCTGAATTGTCAGCTGGGTGGTAATCCCAGTTTTCGTCCCTGCAGGGGCGAACATTTTATTTTAAAAGTTGTTTTAAAATATCAGAGTTTACAAACTAAATAACTTGAGCAACACAAGAACGCTGGAGAACGTTAATAGAGAAAAGAGAGAGAAAGAGGCAGATATTAACGTTATATATGCTTCTGCTACTATGGACGTCGCCATAGATACGACTGTCAACAAAGAGGAAAAAATATTACCACTTGAAGATTTTAAAATTTCTACCGTCGAAGCGGAGAAAAATAACAATAAGACACAGGAAAACACAGGAATTAAAGCCATTAACATACTTACACATGAAAATGACATCAACAACTCTATAGATACATCTACACATAATGTTTCAACTCGACAAGGAACTGAGATTTCCAACACCGAGGCTAACAACGATAACAACAACAACAACAGCAACACCACACAGAAAAAGAAAATGTCTTTCGCTGAAACAGTGAACAAAAAACAAAATTTTATAAATCTTGATATCTCCAACGCAAGAGATATGCTCCAGCAAGGGAGAACATTTGTAACTTTAGAAGAAAGAGGTTGGTTTAGAATTAACTCACCCCTTGAAATAAAGGAAGACACAATTCGCAGATCAGTCACCCTTAGGACTGTGTCAAATTCCACAAGAAAGCCGACATTTGTTAGCCAAGCAGATATAGAAGACACTTTGAAGTAAATTCTAGCAAATGTCGATTTTCTCCAGCGAGGAAAACAGTACGGAAGTGTTTCCGTACTGTTTAAAAGCGAGTCACTCGGCCAAAAATATTCTGTGACACCAATGGTGTCAAAAGCATACACCTTTTTCCCTACATACATGGGAAAAAGGACACAAAATATAAAAATAAAAAACATACCCCCAAACATTAACATCTGGTGGATCTTGGCTGGCTTCGTAGAGCCAGAAACTGATATCATTCTTTCGATACGAAAATCTATTCGACAAAGGTGGGCGAATACAGATTTGGAGATTCTGTTGCAAATAAAACCGGAAAGAATCTCCACAATATTCGAAAGAGTCGTCATCGATAATAACAACAAAATAAACATTTCGGTAGAAGGACGAACATTTCATTGCTTTCGCTGTGGTAGCACAGCACACCTAAAAGCCTCCTGTCCACAAACACACAACAACAACATCATTAAAAAAACACTATTACCAACACCAACACCAAAACAACCACCACCACCACCACAAGTACAACGACAGACGAAACGAGCAAACACCAAAACTAACAGACACTCAACCAGCAACAACAGAAAAAACAGAGACAACAACCCTGAAGAACACAGCCCCACTCCAACCCACTCCATCAAACACTACCACAAACACACACACCGAAACACCACCACCACACAACATACCTCTATCCCTCACACCTGACGATGATTATTCATCGACGGATGAAGCTGCTTCTCCTTCTTTAAGTGAAGAAGAGGGAGAACCGTGGAAATCTAAAAAACAAAAAATGAGACACCACAAAACCCCCCAAACTCCAATCACCAACACCAACACACAACCACAACCACAAACAACACAAACAACAACGCACTCAAACATGCTCTTATCAGCAAAACCAGCACCAACACCGCCCCTCAAAAAGAAGCCACCATAAAAAGAAATCTCCCGGGCGAAAAACAAACTGAAACAACACAACGAAAACACAAACAACAATACGCATACATCAACACAAACAACAAGAGTTTGATGCAAGTCATCTCCCAAAATCCCAAGGTGGAGACGGAGGGCAAAACTTTCGTCTAGGCAGAATCGTCTCCACACCTTAAACTTATAAGTGTTTCTGTGGAAACCTATAATAACCTAAAAAATAAATTTTCACAGGACGTGGGCAACCCCTCGCACAAACCCATCAACAGCGTCCTGTTAAAATGTTTCCCCACCCCACCCAACACCCCATCCAGCACCCAAATGGAGATTGAACAACCCGATCTCCAGCAAACGAAAAGGTAAGAGCACCTTTTTCTCCAAATTTTCTTCACCAACATGGTTAGTTTACGAGTTGGAACCGTGAATGTGCGTGGCATAGGGATGCCCTGGAAACAGGACCAACTTTTAAACGATCTTAGGTCACACAGAATGGATGTGATAGCCATCACCGAGTCCAGGATCCACAACAGGCAGCAACTAACCCCCATCTTCGACCACTTTCAGATCTACGCATCTCTCTGTCAGCCAGGAGGTGGAAGTGGAGTGGCTGTCATGTTTCAGAAGAACCTGGACGTCGAAGTACAGCAAGTACACTTGGACACGGAGGGTAGACTGGTAGTCCTAGACGTGAACAGTATTGGAGGTAGAGCCTTCAGACTGGTGGCCGTTTATGCCCCGACCGGGCAATCGCAATCAAGGCCAGACTTCTTTAAGCGTCAAGAGTCTTTTCTGTGAACGTCTCGATCCTAACTTTTAGTGGGGGACTGGAATGGTATCCTAGATGCACGATGGGACTATGTGGGAGCATGTCCCAGTAGAACGGGGTGCAACAGCCTCAAAACTTTAATCGGCCAATTCCAACTGGCCGATAGGTATCGACTGGATTTCCTGACTGAACCACAGTGGACGTGGGCAAACCGCAGTGGGACATCTAGATCGTATTTAGATAGGTTCTTCATTAGAGAAAGGGACATGGAGATGTTAAGCTGTCCACGATTGTACATGGCTGCCTATTCAGATCACAAGTCAGTCGTCTGCTTAGTAAACCGTGATAGAATACATAGACAGAGACTGAACGTGTCGTTGCCTGTACGTAAAGCTTACAGTGAACGGATAAGTAGACTAGTCAAACAACAGTTAACGGGAGCCATCGTCAACAATAGATAGTGGTACTCTCTCAAGAAAGCAATCAGAATAGAATCGATAGGGTATAGCAGAGAGTTAGCCTTAGAGAAAAACAGAATAGAAAGAGAACTAGTAGACGAGGTAGAGGAGGCACTTAGAAGTTGCAACGCGGCTAGAGTGTTAGCGTCGAGAACGGCACTGGACCAGTTCTTCGATGCGAAACACGAAGGCTGTGTGGTCAGAAGCAAAACACGTGATCTAGGAAACGAAGGAGCGAAAGCTGTCAGCTGGGCCCGAGTGGCGGAAGCAAAAAGTGGCAACAAGTCCACGATTCGGTCTTTGAAAGACCAAAACGGACGCGTGCTACTTGACCCCAAGCAAATGTGCGCGGCCTTTCAGCGGCACTTTGCGCGACTGTTTGAGCAGAACGACGGTGAGCCGAACGGGGCAATGGACTTTAGTTCCTACCTCGACGGCCTGCCGCGTCTCTCGGACACGGACGCCGAGTTCTGCAAAAGACCGATGACGGACACTGAGATACGGGACGCTCTGGGCCACTGCGGGAAACGCAAGTCACCCGGTCTAGATGGTCTACCCTACGAGTTTTACATAGGCATGCCGGTCTTGTTCTCTCGCGTCCTCGAAGCCGTTGACTGCAATTGGCAGCAGAACGGGAGAATTCCCTGTTCTGCTGGCAAGGGCGTAGTAACGCTGATCAGGAAAGACGAGAACAAGGGGGACGAAATTAACAACTACAGGCCCATAACTCTGCTCAACACAAGATTTTGGCCAAGGTGCTAGCGACGAGGTTGGCGCTTGTCGTCCAGAACCTGGTAGGGAATGCGCAAACGTGTGCAATCCCGACCAAATCCATACACGACAACCTCCACCTCATGCGATACATCATAGAGAGGGTGGGTAGTAAACCCGGCTTCAGTGGGGCTCTGATCAACTTGGATCAGTCTAAGGCATTCGATAGGGTCGACCATCGATACTTGGAAGCGGTTCTCAAGGCGGCCGGTTTCGGTCCCGTGTTCAGAGGATGGATCGAGGCGATGCACACCAGCATCTGCTCGAGGGTCAAGGTGAACGGCTACCTATTGGAGCCGTTCGCAATCACGCGTTCCATTCGACAGGGGTGCCCTCTCTCCTCCATTGTGTATGTGTTGACTCTAGAGCCACTATTGCGGAAATTGGAGCTGTTGCAAGGCATCCCTCTAGAACCGGGACTGCGCAAAGCGTGACGGTAATGGTGTCGAGCACCTCGGAAATCGGGGTGAGAGGCAACTTACTGAACGAATACGAAACGCTGACGGGAGCAAAACTAAACCCGCACAAGTCTGTCGGTTTGCAACTCGGTATGTGGAGAGGCAAACCGATGACGTCCGACAGCGTCGTTGGACGCTGTACGGACGGACCGGTGAAATTGCTTGGGGTCTGGTTCGGTTCAGACCTCCAGGTGGAGAGAAACTGGAACGAGGTCACGGCCAAGGTGTTTGCACTAACCCAGAAGTGGGCAGAGTGCAAACTGTCCTTGAAAGGTCCAGCGGAGGTGGCGAAAACGTTCATAGCGTCCGTCATCTACCACCGCTTGACTGTCGTGCCTTGTCCCCGTGATCACCTCGCCAAGATGGAACGCATGCTCTTCCAGTTTCTGTGGAAGAAGCAGGCTCCGCTGGTGAGGAGATCCGTCTGCTGTCACCACCCTTCCAACGGAGGGCTGGGAATGCCGTGGCTGATGATGCGCAAACATGAGCTGAGGCTGCGGCATCTCCAGGTATTCCTAACTGCCCCCCAACTGGTGTGGGCACCGTTTGTGAGACAGGCTTTCCCACAGCTCGTCTCGCTGACGGAGCTGCAGTCCTGGGTCAAGAAAAGACCGACAACGATGGGCACCTGGCACATTGAATGCGCTCAGGCGCTCACAGTCCTCTGGCAAGCGGGCGCAGCAATCAGTGGAGACTCCACTTCGACATTCTATAGAGGGATTGTACGTTACAAAGGCGACGACGTGCTCGGAGAGACTCTGGGCATCGAAGACGATGAGCTCACCAGTCTGTTTGGTAGGACTTTCCGGCCGGGACCCAAGGACAATTTCCAGAGGTCCCTGGCGTGGCAGTGCTATCGAGGAGCTCTACCGGTTCGTGACAAGATCTACAGGCACGGACGCCATGGCAGGGATCCTTCGAAGAGGACGTATCCAAGAAGCGTGCAGGACATTGAAACAGTCCTGCACGCAATTGTACACTGACCGGGCGTAACCGACCTGTGGAACTATGCAGAACAACTGCTGTCGCATATGGGAGAAATCCAGTTGACTACCGAGTCCATAGTAAGGATCAAACCGCCAGCCTCCTTCAAAAACGAAAGAGAGGCCGTTTTCCTCTGTACGGTGGCTATGGTTAAAGAAGTTATATGGTGGACGAGATTGAGAGGACTGAGGACAGATGCCTTTCTCTCCGAACAACAATTGATTCCCTTCTTTAAGTATCACTTTAGAAGAAGTATCAGAGTGGAGAGAGAGCCACTGAACCCCAGTAAATTTACTGAAAGGTGGGTGAATGAAGCGAAAATGACCCAAGTGATTGGGCCTTCTCTATTTATAAGCCTGTAGGTTGAAGAAGAGAGCAAAAGGAAGAAAGTAGCACTTGCACAACACGCTCCTGGAGTTGAGGGTTGTTCTATCGACGGGGTATTAAACAACCCATTTGTGGGGCTTCCCCCCTATTGGGGATTTCGATCGTTTTAATTGTTTGTTTTATATTTTTTACACGACTGTATGTAAAATTTCCGGCATGTCTTTGTATTGTCCCCTTTTCTTGTGCGCCCTTATGGCAATAAATAAATATATCTATCTATCTACATATATATATATATATATATATATATATATATATATATATATATATATATATATATATATATATATATATATATATATATTACTAAAACTCATTGGTTGCTTGCTTTCTTACTTGTAATGTAATACAGCCAAAAGGGCGCACAGGGAGAAAGTACTTTGAAAGGAGGTTGAACCTGAAATGGGAATACAAATGGTATAAAACAAGTTTCGCGTAAATCGGACAAGGGTTCCGAGTTATGTGGGTTTTCCGGGTACCACCATAATTAGAGAGAGAGAGTAGGATAGATAGAAAGAGAAAATGGTTGTGAGAGAGTAGGTTGAGAGACAAACATAGAGAGTGTAAGAGAAGGAGACAGAGACGGAGAATGGAAGAGAGAAAGAGAGAGAGCTGGTGGAGTTGTGTTGTATATATATGTGCGTGTGTGTGTATATGATCAATATATATAGATCACAGACAGCCATATATTTATATATATATATATATATACACACACACATATACATATATATATATACATTTATATATATATACATACATATACGTATATATATACGGGCCTTCCAGTTTCACTTAACATTATATACATGCCTGTGTATATTTTAATTATTTAAAAACTATTTTTACGTGAACATAATTTAAAAAAAATATTTTGAAGTGAACATGACCCAACAGTATGCTACTAAAACTTTGTGAATGTGTGCCTGTCAGTAATTTAATACAGCGAAAACGGCGCATAATGAGAAAATACTTTAAAACGAAGTTGTGCCTGAAATGGGAATACAAATGGAATAAAACAAGTTTCGTGTAAATCAGGGTACGGGTTCCCGAGATACGTGGATCTTCCGGGTACCTTCATAAATACAGGGAGAGAGAAATAAAGAGAATGATATAGTAGTTGGAAGAGAGTAAATTGAAAGAGAGACATAGCGAGAAAGTAGAGACAGTCACTGGATTTCGTTGCCAGAAGATTTCTCCATCTGCATTGTAGAGGCTTCCAAACTGACTATTTTTATACATATATAAACAGTCTATCGTCTTTTGTCAAATCGAACCAAGGAAACTATGTTTCCATTTGCTAATACTATTTATCGGTCGCAACTACTGGTAGAAGGAGCAACGTGAAATAAAGTGCCTTGACATAGAGAGAGAGAGAGAGAGAAGAGAAATGGAGCGAGTGAGAGAGAGAGAGAGTGAGAGAGAGCTGGTGGTGCTGTTAAATGAAATTTTAATACGTGACTTCAAAGAATCGAATACAGCATTACTGTATCTAGATAAAATTTGGACTGAATATTAAGTCATGTGTATCATATAACTTGTATTAGGACGGCATGTTTGTGGCGAATATTTCCTGCTAAATAGGAAGGGTTTCTAAGTCTGTGTGTATATGTGTTTATATATATATATATATATATATATATATATATATACACACACATATGGGATAACAAATTATGGTTATGGGTAATGCAGTTAGAGGTTGTGAGTACTTTGTATTATGGATAGTTTTAACGTACGGCGTTGTTTGACTCAGCAAGAGGTTTCCTTAGTTAGGTGGCGAGTTCACGTGAATTCCTAAGCAGGTTAATCTTGGAGTAATAATAGTCAAAGAATAACATGGCCAACACTACAAAAAGGGTTTTATTTACAGTATTAAGAATGGTTTCATTGATTACGATATCTAAAGATTGCTAATCACTCGAAGTTGTGTCAATCAATCTTATATACAGTGTATGCTTAATCAAATCATCGGAATAATAAGTCTTTCACTATATATATATATATATATATATATATATATATATATATATATATATATATATATATATATATATATATTGGTAAACGGAATAGAAAATGCTGACACATTGTTCACAGTTGAAAAATGGTTTAATTAGGAATAAAAGAGTATTAGTGATTGTATGGGTTAGTATTCAGTTGTGGTTTTAAGTTTCTAAGTTTTTACCGGTTGCGCATTTCTAAATGCTTTTCAAAAATAATTTTGAGATAGAGTGTCCGTGCTGTTTGCTCTGATCAGAGTGTCCGTGCTGTTTGTCAGATCAGAGCAAACAGCACGGACACTCTATCTCAAAATTATTTTTGAAAAGCATTTAGAAATGCGCAACCGGTAAAAACTTAAAAACTTAAAACCACAACTGAATACTAACCCATACAATCACTAATACTCTTTTATTCCTAATTAAACCATTTTTCAACTGTGAACAATTTGTCAGCATTTTCTATTCCGTTTACCAATATATAATAACTTGTGTGTTACACCTCCATTCTTTTAACTATATATATATATATATATATATATATATATATATATATATATATATATATATATATATATATATATATCGATATATATATCGATATATGTGCGCGTGTGTGTCTATACATATATATTTGTGTATCACAGACACCCATATATAAAAATATACATCCACACACCTATATATAAATATACACGTACACACACACATGTATTTATATATATATATATATATATGGGCCTTCCAATTTCATTTTACATTATATACATGTCTGTATATATTTTAATTATTAAACAAATATGTATTTATTGAATATGACTTTAAAACCTATTTTTAAGTTAACAAGAGCCAACGCGTTGTTGGTGGTCTAGTAAAACATAACTGGCATTCCGTCACTGCAGTAAATCTTACTCACATTGATAAAAATCCTTTACTTATAAAAAGGCTGATATGCTCATATTTGTCTTCCATTGTAACCATTTTGATACCAAGCTGCTCGAAACAATCGCGTGTTCTATGACACAAAAACACTTATTTCAAAGGGTTTATATGTTTCTAAAAGCCATCCAACATAACTTTAAAATTAGGGATTGGAATTATATGAGATATTTACACCATCTTAATAACAAGACAGTTAGTTATAGTACTAAATCCGTCCAAATGTTTATGTTCAAATTTATTTGAAATGCATCGGTAGTGTCTCTTATTCGAAATACGGAAATGAAATCGTTAAATTGTTTATATTCATGTAACGAATCCCACAAATTATTTGTTGACACTTTAACAATACCCGCAGTTTACTATTACAATCAATTAGTACGTTATATTATCAACCTTAAAAGGATGGAACAGTAAGTCGACGACGGTGGAATTACTCTGTAATGTGCAAGTGCTTGTGTTACGATAAAGAGCATCCAGATTGCGCTGAACGGCTGCAGTTCTTGTATCACAATTAAAAGCAACGAGTTCACACTTTATGGCTACAGAGTTTGTCTCACAAAGAAGTGCACCTAGTCCGTATTGTAAGGCTGTAATACTTAAGTCACGATGAAAAGTATATTGTCCACACTGTAAGATAAAATGATCCCTATACATGCTGTAAAGTGGTTGGTGTTTGGAAGGCAATCCAGCCGTAGAAGGCAATCTCCCAGTAAAAATTGTAAAATGGTTGGCATTCGGAAGCGCATCAAGCCTTAGAAATGATGACAGAAACGCTGGTGTACGAGCAAAGCGATGTCACCTGACCAATCCAACCTCGATATGTAATAGCTCTTTTAACCCATTCGTGCATGGAAAATAGACATTAAAATGTGATGATAATGATGATGATGTATATATTTATACAAAACACACAGTCGGATCACATATTTCATAGCATCCCTTCTAAACCAATAACAAGCATGCCAATACACCTGCTCACCCACCATTCCTGAACTGGTATATCATTTATTGACCCTGGCTGGATTAAATGCCAAGTTGAGCACAGCAAGGATTTGAACTCAGAGCACAGATAACTGAAACAATGCATGTTGTGTTACACTCAAACAATTTCGCCTATCTATCGCCCCACAACTGCTATTTTATTTAACCTCTACACAAGGATCAAAGATAGTGTTGACCTCGATCTCGGTGGAATTTGAACTCAGAGTGAAGCAGTCTAATCGAAAACGGAGGCAATAAATCTGCTGCTCTAACGACTCTGCCAATACACTGCCCTATCGAATGTAAACGGTAAATAGTAACGACTGGACTTCTCCAAGAATGAATATATTTGATCTATCTATTTGCAATAACGATGATAATTATTAGAAGTGAAAGAGGCAATTGAGGATTTGATTGTACTTATTGATACTTATATGATAGGTAATTGATTATTTCCTCTTAGTCCTCATTTCCTGAATAAGTCTCAACTAAATGAAGGTATGTATATATATATATAAAGAGAGAGAGAGAGAGAGAGAGAGAGAGAGAGAGAGATGGAGAGAGGGAGAGAGAGAGATAGAGAGAGGGAGAGAGGGAGAGAGAGAGAGAGAGAGAGAGAGAGAGAGAGAGAGAGAGAGAGAGAGAATTATATGATATAGATAGATATATACATATCAGGGAAAACAGTCATTCATATTATGATATATATTTAATATAAAGTCCCTCTGATATACATATATATATATATATAAATTCTCTCCCCTAGTCACCTTTCTCAGCCGCCTTCGGGGATGTAACAATAGTTTAATGTGTAAGAGTCGATTATTTGACTATTAGGGAGTGGGGAGACTGCTTTTCCTATATTAAGTATATTAAGTATAATACAGATATATATTTTAGATGGTTTTACACACACACACACACACACACACACACACACACACACACACACACACACACACACACACATATATATATATATATATATATATATATATATATAGGGAGAGAGAGAGGGGGCGCGCGATATATTAGATCAGGAGATAGACAGAGGAATTGGTAAACAAGGTATTTATATTCTTTGATTAATCAGAAATTCAGTTATGGAACCAAATGTTATTGATGTATGAAATGGTCGCTCAGAAATTACCAGTACATTATCCCATTCTGGCTGGATTGCTTATTGACAAAGTTTATTTACGATTTAAAGACGCAGGCATGGCTGCGTGTTAAAGAAATTCGCTGCTGAAACATGGGTCCTTGTGTTCGGTTGCACCGCATGTTGTCTTGTACAAGTGTCTTTACTATAAGCTCTGGTCAAGCTCAGTAGAAAGATGTCATGCATGGATTAAGTTCGCTTCACGATGAGATCGAGTTTCAATCCCACAGCATGTGATCTTAGACAAATGAATTTAATATAATCTTGAGCCATGTTTTCATGTGATATTTTGTAGGCATGGCTGATTGGATAATAAGTTCACTTTAGAGTCATGAGATACTGGGTTCGATCCCATTGCATGTCGTCTCAGTAAAGTGTCCTTTTGATAGACTTACGTTAACTAAATTTTTGTGTATGAAATTGGGTAGAAGGAAATTATATGGAAGGTTCTTGAATAGAGTGTACCATTAATTCCAATCTTCAGCCTTGTCACATCCAGATTTTGTTTGACCCGCTGTTGTCGTTTAGGAATTATATTAAGTGTATGTGTGTTGGGAATACGCAACCAATTAACACATTAATGACATTTAGTTAATCGAATGGCTGAATGCTCATTGTTGAGGATTCTTCCTTTCTGGTTAACATTCAAATGCAGCACATCCATAAATCTCTACACATGTATATAGTACACAGTAATATACAGGGCGCGGACGGTATTTGAGGACACATGCATTTTTAGTCATTATTTTATTTGACTAATGGTTTTGAAAGCTAAGAATGATGATTTATAAATTTCTCTTTTTCTGAAAGCTGCAAGATCTTTTGTCCACAAGATTCGATGTGAGTTAAAGAAAGAAGATGGAAGCGTATTACCTGTATCATTTCAAATGCTCTGATTCTATCAGGACAGCTGAATTTATTCAGGAAGTTAAGCGAAACATTGATGACAACCCAGGAAAATCAATGAGATCAATTGCAAAACATTTTGGTGTGTCAGAAAAAACTATCAGAAATGTTGTGCATGAAGACATCAGATACAAATCTTACGTGTTGAGGAGAGGTCAATTCATGTCAGAAAAAACAAAAGAAAACCGTTTAATCACATCCAAAAGACTTTTGAACAAACTTAAAAATCCATCAGAAGATGATGTGATTTGGTTTTTCTCAGACGAGAAAAGCTTTGACCAGGACCAGAACACTAACAGAAGGAATGACAAGTGGCTATGTGCAGACCTTTTTGTTGTTCCAAGAGTAATGCACACAAAATTTCCTGCAAGTGTCATGGTTTTGGATATTGTTAGCAATGAAGGACATGAGATGACTCCTCACTTTTTTCCACAATGCCTTAGGTTGAATGCTGCTGCGTATATTGACGTTCTGGATACAGTTGCTAAGCCTTGGATGAACAGTGAATGCAATGGAAGGTCTTATGTCTTTCAACAAGATTC
Organism: Eledone cirrhosa; assembly: GCA_964016885.1. NCBI lineage: Eukaryota > Metazoa > Mollusca > Cephalopoda > Octopoda > Eledonidae > Eledone > Eledone cirrhosa. The sequence continues at coordinate 253,212,740 of OZ024743.1, read as the reverse complement.
TGCACCATCACACAAGGCTCAAATGACACCAGAGTGGATGGCCAAAAAATCTCAAGCCACTGGACTACTATGTAAGGAGCATTGTTGAGACAAATGTCAATGAACACTCCCATAGAACCAAAGATTCTTTGAAAGCCGTCACAATTCGAGTCATGTCCGATATGAACAAGGACCAATTAATCCGAGCTTGTAAACGATTTCAACCACACGTAGAGGTAGTTATTGATACTTATGGTGGTTTTATTGGATGAAATTATTAAATTAATAATTTAGCTTTCTGTTTATGTTATTTTTATAAGAATACAGTTTTTTTCTGTTATTATATAGGCGTTTTTTTTAAAACCTAAATCTCTCTTCAAATACTCTCCGCACCCTGTATATATATATATATATATATATATATATTATTATTATGTAATAAACAACATAAGGCAATTATTCCATTTACCAGTGGTTTCTTAAAAGCAAAAGGTTTTGCTTTCAATCCTCAGAATGAAAAAACCAGGATTTTTCATTCTGAGGATTGAAAGCAAAACCTTTTGCTTTTAAGAAACCACTGGTAAATGGAATAATTGCCTTATGTTGTTTATTACATAATAATAATAATTAAGCTCTGTTGCTTACATAGAGCACTCTTTTTTCCTGGACTTTTCCGATGGAATTACTTCATATATATATATATATATAATGAGTCCCGGCATTCGCCGTCCCGGTTATTCGTTAACATTTCCTTTGAATCTAACAAATAATTGTTCTGGGAAAAACACCGCATATTCGCGGAATCGTAAATATATTCTGCGATTATTTTATGGCTTTCTTCGTGACAATATATATATTTTTTAACGCAAAATCATTAATAAAAATGCACCGTATTTGCCGGCCTACACGACGTATGCAAGCGAACGCAAATAGTAATCCTGCAATGAACCCTACCTATCAGATTCATACTGCACAAAATTAATTAGATTCAAACACTTCGCTCAAATCGATATCACAGTCAGTATATACTTATATATGTGCGTACATTCATATATTCGGTAGATGCGTTTTAAGTGTAAAATCAAAGAGTGAAAGTCTACTTAATACATTTAACAGATTTCATACATTCTCAACTATGACTTCCCTTCGGTGATACTCCCGTATGTCTCGCTCCATAAGAACATACTGTACATCTGGGAGAATGATAATGGACTTTGATGTTATAACTGAACAAATGAGAAAAATACTTCTTAGATATATCTCAATGTTATCAGATATCATGTCTCAGGAATAATCAGCCACTTACGTTATAATATAAAATGCACTGTATCTAGATTTCAAAGGACCGGCTTTGTCCTTGTATTAATTCTTTTTGAGAATTACATGTCTCTGTACATGTGTGTGTGAAAAAGTACGCTGCTTGTATTGAAGTACAAGATGGGCTGTACTTTCTCTCTCTCTCTCTCTCTCTCTCTCTCTCTCTCTCTCTCTCTCTCTCTCTATCTATCTATCTCTCTCTCTCTCACCCCCTTCTCTCTCTTTCGATACATAGAAAATGAACAAACAGAACACAGGAGGCAATTGTACACAGTTATATTAGGTTCAAACATGGTGGAAGTGGGGGAGGCTTCGGCGTTTCGGACAGAGATCCTTCATTAGCAGGAGGAATAAGGAAGGACGTTAAAAATAGTGTGTGCACACGCGTACACACGCACATATACACACACAATCACACACACGCACATAAACACACACATATATATATATGTAAATATATATTACATATATATATATATATATATATATATATATATATATATATATATATATATATATATATATATATATATATATATATATACATACATACATATATATATATATTGTTATACTTTGGGAGAGTCATGTTGCCAATAAGAATCACACGCACCAGATGCTTTCACTTCAATTTATTATTATAATAAATTAATTATAAATTTATTATAATAATAAATTGAAGCGAAATCATCTGGTGCGTGTGTTTCTTATTGGCAACATGACCCTCCCAAAGTATAACAATATCGGTTTCAACACACGAGTTCAGATAAAGAATCTTGCTAAACAAATTCAGAAACGACATATATATATATATATATATATATATATATATATATATGCACATACATAACCATGGGATTTGCACCTAGAAATTCTCCTCCGAAGTACGTGTCAGGACTATGTTGTTTGTGGAAGACCAACAGTCGCTAATGCTTCATAGTCTCCCCTACCTACGCCACCGATGTTTTCCAAGGGAAAGGCAAAGGCCGATAAAGCTTGAAACGAGTGACGTCGCAACTCATTTCTACAGCTGAGTGAACTGGAGCAACGAGAAATAAAGTGTCTTGCTCAAGAACACAACGCAAATCCCGCTCCAAGGGTCGAACTCACAACCTTATGATTGTAAGCACGACGCTCTAACCACTAAACCATATATCTATATTTACATTTATGTATTTGAAGATGGAGTAACAGATTAAGACCAGAAACAAGATGAGGCACAATAGAAAAGAAGAGATAGTCATTGAGGAGGTCACATAATGTGGGACGAAAGAACTTTGATGAACTAACAAATTACGATTAATAAACATAAAGGGAAAAATGAATATCTTACGATGCGTGTGTTTCTTTTTATAGGCAGTAGTGTCAAAGTGACCATCGTATATATATATATATATATATATATATATATATATATATATATAATTGGCAACAGATACAAAAACTCCGTGGTAACCTGCTGTCGTAAGAGATTTACACCGTTTTGATAAGGGCCCGCATATAGGGGAAAATACAATAGACATGTTCAGTGGTAAATCTTCTGCATAAAACTCGAGTAACCAATGTCAAAACAATAACAAAAAATTAAAAATGCAACAATGAAAATTCCCCCAATAGGGGAAGAGAAAATCAGGGGTGAAAAACGAACCCCACCAATCCTGAACCACCCAACTCTCCAAAGCAGCTAGCCTACAGGAACATGCTCATAGTATGCCAATTCCCACGGGCCATCTTAGCGACATTCGCCCACATTTTAGCAAATGTACTGGGGGGGGGGGGGGGCACTGCCTTCTCTACTCACAACTTTTTCTCCACGCATCCCAGGAGCCACCATAAATTCAGTCATAGCAGAATCCTAGGAATGTGGACCTTCACTGTTCCTCTGCCCATGTGGGACAGGTACCTGATAATGTGGTCCGTTCTACAGGAGCCATCGAATGTTTATTGTAAGCGCCTAGGTTTTGGTGCCAAACATTCTGGCCCTTGTTATGTACTCTACGTCTTTTCGGATGCATTTTAGTGCAGCATCCTTTTGAGATTGGGGGAGGGGGCAATTCCACTTTAAGTGCTTGCACCGAAATGCATCTATAAATCAGCGTCGTTCTTTGGGTTGCTGTCATTATTTCGGCCGGGACGGTTAGGTTGGCTCGGGTTTTTTCTCGCGAAATTAGTTTACAAGCCTGGGCAAAACAGTCTTCCTTGTCTGAAATATCCACTGGACAGAAGTGCATTGGTCTTGCAGCCACGGCTACGAATATGCTGTTTTGTTGTTCGTTCTGATCTTGTTATTCTCGTTTTTGTTGCTGGTTCTGGTGGTGTCATTTGTCTTAACGTCGTTCTTCCTCTCATTGTTGGTGTTATCGTCACTTTTGTTTTCACTTTTGTCGCTGTTCCTATTGTTGGTGTTGTCATTATTTCCCTTGTTGCTCTCGATTGTTTTGTTTTATGTTTTATGTTTTATGTTGTTGTTATTGTTGTTTGTGATACTGCCTAAAGTGTCTTACTTGTCTTAATGGTGGTGGTGGGTGGGGGGTCACTCCACTCATTGTTTGAGATGTGGGCTTATTCCATCCATATTTTTAAATGTAAAACTATTTGAAAAAACATATTAAAGTTCCCATATTTGGGCTCAAGGCCCAAATATTATGGGATCACCTTTTTCACTTGGAAAAAACAGGTGTTCTCTGATCCGTTCACAACAAAATATTACAACCAAATACAAATATAAACAACCTAATTCACAAACCTATCGGAGCACAGAATCGCACGTCTTCACAATTTAGTTGCCAATAATAATAATAACAATAATAATAATAATAATAATAATAATAATAATAATAATAATAATAATAATAAATATTATCTGCAAAAAAGTGCTGCACTATTCTATCGGAGAAGAAATTTATTGAAAAAAAATGTCAGATCAATTGTTACGATCTATAATGATTATAGATATGGTGACAGACGTTATCTAACGAACACCAATAATGCTGGCTCTCTCTCTCTTTTTATATCAATATAATTTTTTTTTTATTTTATTTTATTAATTTCGATTTTTTATATTCTTATATTTAGTATTACTTCCAGTAGTTCACTATTTCTGGATACAACAACATGAGGAAGAAAAGAACAGAGAAACAAAAAAATTGATAAAATGTAATATCAATGCAGCCGATATTCATAATTGTTGGCTGTATCGAGATTGAATATATATAAATTGGAATGCCACCTAAGATGCCACGGAGGAAATGTATCATACGACGGATTCTTTTCTTCTGTCTTTCTTTTTTTTCATCTCGTTTTATTTGATTTTGTTTCGTTTTATCTTATTTTGTATCGTTTTATTTTATTTATAAGTTGGCAGAGAACAGACTTAACCTCATTTACAATTACACCCACGGACACGCTCTTCTGATTGCTTCTAGCGTCTTGTGTTCTGGATGGGAGATATGTGCAGATTAGAGTACAGATTTTTAAACTAAACCACTTCGTTCATACGAAACATATACGCACACACACACACTTGTTCATACACAGTCTCAGTAGATAGATATTTTTCGATATGGTCTTGTTGGAGCTTATGGTTCTTGGCGTTGTTAGGCGTTCTTCATTATCGATAATTCTCTCCACCCCCCCTTGTCTCTCATCGATAGATCGAACGCCTCAGGTTCGCTTACGAAGACAATACCTAATCCTTGATTTAAGCTATAAAGCTGTATTTCCTTTAATGCGTGTACAGTAAAAATGCCTACTCCGTGTGTGTTTGTTTGTGTGCGTCTGCGTGTGTGTGTGTGTTTGTTTGTGTGCGTGTTTGTGTGTATGTGTGTATGTATGGGTGTACTGAAGCCGATAATACGGCAGTGTTCCAGTCCACATCTGCAGTTGACAATTCCATTCTCATATATAACTAATAAGTGTTTCTACTTTTGGCACAAGGCCAGCAATTATCCTAGTGTATTACTGGTACTTTATTTCTTCGACTCTATAATTATGAAAGGCAAAGTTAACCTCTGCGGGAATTGAACTCAGATCATAAAGGGCCGTAACTCTTTGCTGCACAGCATGGCGTCCGTCCCTCTACCGATACTGCCAATCCACGCCCTTATATATAACTAATAATGATATATGATATTTAAAGACGGAAGAATAAGTTACTGTATTCTAATGACTGAAACTAGACCAAGAATATACATATTATTAGTAATACCGTAAACAAAACTGTCAATTTAATAGACATTATATATATAGGCACGTATTCTACATTATCAGAACTTCTTTGTGCTATGGAAACTGACAACTTTATAAATGTATTACTAATATATATTAAAATACATAAATTACCTCTATGTTTAAATTTCAGGGATTAATCTTTCATGATATGAAATCATATTCAAGGTAATTATCTATAATATGTATATATATATATATATATATATATATATATATATATATATACATATTATAGATAATTACCTTGTAATTATATATATATATATATATATATATATATATATATATTAATATATATATATATATATATATATATATATATATATATACATATATATATATATATATATATATAGTATAACTGAACAAATCGTAATGGCCAGAATCGCTAAGGTGAAAAAAATACTAACTACAGACAATAGGATTTGTTAGACTCAACTTAAGAATAAATAAAATAAAAAAAATACAAACGTGTGTTATACACTATCCAGTTTTTTATTATATTTAGAAGTGATCAGGATACTAATTTCTTCACCCGCTGATCAGCTCGGAGTTTGGTATTCCTCTTCACAAATACTATTGCGAAACAGTACTATCAAAACTGTCCGGGTGATCGGTAGTTACCACAATTCTGGTTTGTATTTATTTTTCTTGATTTATTCTTAAGTCTAACAAACCCTATTGTCTGTAGTTAGTATTTTTTTCACCTTAGCGATTGTGGTCCATTACGATTTGAACACATATATGTATATGTCTGTGTTCGTTTTTCTTTTTTCTTCAGTTATACTATACGGCTCGTAAAAACCACTTTCCTAGAGCTAAATTACTGTAATGAGACTATTTTGAGTTTCTAACTCAATACATGCCTTTGATATATTCGGCTCCGTTAATTCGTCGAGCTAATTCAAATGTCGAGTAAACCCGGCTGTTATTTTTAGTGGCGTGAGTCTGCGAGACACGCTAGGTTCGGGAACCACGTGTGTTACATATACACACACTATCCAGTTTTTTTAAATTATATTTAGAAGTGATCAGGATACTAATTTCTTCACCCGTTGATGAGCTAGGACTTTGGTATTCCTCTTCACAAATAATATTGCGGAACAGTACTATCAAAACTGTCCGGTTTATCGGTAGTTACCACAATTCTGGTTTGTATATATTTTTCTTGATTTATTCTTAAATTGAGTCTAACAAACCCTATTGTCTGTAGTTAGTATTTTTTTCACCTTAGCGATTGTGGTCCATTACGATTTGAACACATATATGTATATGTTTGTGTTAGTTTTTCTTTTTTGTTCAGTTATACTATACGGCTCGGAAAAACGTCTTTCCGTAGAGCTAATTTACTGTAATGAAACTATTTTGAGTTTCTAACTCAATACATGCCTTTGATATGTATATATAACGAGAGAGAGAGGTGGGCGGTACATATGAAAATATACATAAACATATATTATAAGTTTATATATAATAAACATATGCGTAGCCTCACTGTCAAAGACAAAATATTTTTCGTAACGAAAAAAAGTATTTTTTCTCTATTTCCTTCTGTGAATATATCATACAGTTACCATAATGTTTGAGAACAGAAGACAGAAAATGTAAACGAGAACATATCAATTTGAAAAAGGGTCATATATGACTCAAATAAAAAAAATAAATATAAAATATGGGCGAGGACAACGGATAAAAAACCACCAATAATGAGACAGTCTACCTTTATCAGTCGTGTTATAGAGAATCGTTGTTTTGGTGCTTTAAAATCAATACAACTGTCCCCAGTGTACAAGGGACAGTAACAAATAGACTGAAGACAAGAGGACTTGCTTTCAATGATTTACAAATAAGATGCAACTGAAAAAAGAGTTATAGACGAGAGCCTGAAAGAGATAGAGAATATACAAACACAGATAAAATATTTTTTTCTATTTGTTTAGACGTTAATACCTAGACAAACACAACCAGCAGAGAGCAAGGTGAATATATATATATATATATACGTAAAAATGAGTAAATATACGATATATACTCGTATAAAAGTCGAATGTTTTAGTCCAGTATTTAAGGATAAATTCAAGGGATGCCACAATTAAGGTCTTGAAATTCAAACTAGAATCCAAAGTACCGTATCAGTATCAGAAGCCGAACTGATTTCTAAACGAAGAAAAACAAAATCACAATGAATTATAGTAATATTGCCGATTCTATGCACCGAAACACACAACCTAGTAAAAAACAAAATCCATAATAAAGACTTCGGAGAACTTATAAATATTTACACTTGATCTTTTACTTGTATCCATCAAACGTAACAGACTAGCTAAGTGCAATTAATATTTATCTCATAATTGCTGTAATATTACCGTGGGTAATAAATATACTGGTATGCCACTACCTACCATAATAATCTGCACATGACCGATACC
>OZ024743.1:253197285-253199785 GCA_964016885.1 Eledone cirrhosa | reverse complement strand
ATATATATATATATATATATATATATATATATATATATATATATTAATATATATATATATATTAATATATATATATATATATATATATATATATATATATATATATATATATATATATATATATATATATATATATATATTGTACATATGTGCTGTATTAAAAAAAAAGGCATTATAAGTTTAGAAATTGATGCTTTGTAAGAAACGCATTAAGATGCCAGAATTGCGCAGAGGGACTTTTTTTGTCACAAGTAAAAGCATTTCCCAGTTACTGGTAAATATATTAAAATATAGATAATGACTGCCTCCTACATATAATATACAGATATATATTGTGTTTTTATTGGGAGGGGGTCTTCTTTCTTGTGTAGGAATGTTCATTCGTGAATGCTCTGTTCTCTACAAAAGAGAAACACATGCTATTATGAGAGTATTGGATCATTGTCTATAACTGTTCATATCATCATTACACACCTATTCTCTTGTTACGAGGGAACTAGGTGGTATGTGTGGGGGGATATTTATCTGAATATATTAAAGACACACACAGACACAAACACATACATATATATATATATATATATATATATATATACATATATATATATATATATATATATATGAATATAGACATAGAATATTCGAAAATATTCTGTATGTTTATAATAAACATTTTGAAGACCTAATCGCTATAGAATAGAATACGTCACGTATTACAATTAGATTCTCGATAAAAGCAAGGGAAGTAAGTCTACGCGTTTCATTCTTGTTAGAATTCATCAGGACTACATATCCAGTGCTTTCATCGAGAATGACATAGCTAGAGACTTATAGAATACTTAGCTGTGTACAGGAACTGGTTTGAAAGAGCGGTTGCCGGTCCGGCAGAAATTAGAAATTGGAATAAATGCTCTGAAATAGCGATATATATGTGAATATAGACATAGAATATTCGAAAATATTCTGTATGTTTATAATAAACATTTTGAAGACCTAATCGCTATAGAATAGAATACGTCACGTATTACAATTAGATTCTCGATAAAAGCAAGGGAAGTAAGTCTACGCGTTTCATTCTTGTTAGAATTCATCAGGACTACATATCCAGTGCTTTCATCGAGAATGACACAGCTAGAGACTTATAGAATACTTAGCTGTGTACAGGAACTGGTTTGAAAGAGCGGTTGCCGGTCCGGCAGAAATTAGAAATTGGAATAAATGCTCTGAAATAGCGATATATATGTGAATATAGACATAGAATATTCGAAAATATTCTGTATGTTTATAATAAACATTTTGAAGACCTAATCGCTATAGAATAGAATACGTCACGTATTACAATTAGATTCTCGATAAAAGCAAGGGAAGTAAGTCTACGCGTTTCATTCTTGTTAGAATTCATCAGGACTACATATCCAGTGCTTTCATCGAGAATGACACAGCTAGAGACTTATAGAATACTTAGCTGTGTACAGGAACTGGTTTGAAAGAGCGGTTGCCGGTCCGGCAGAAATTAGAAATTGGAATAAATGCTCTGAAATAGCGATATATATGTGAATATAGACATAGAATATTCGAAAATATTCTGTATGTTTATAATAAACATTTTGAAGACCTAATCGCTATAGAATAGAATACGTCACGTATTACAATTAGATTCTCGATAAAAGCTCTTTCAAACCAGTTCCTGTACACAGCTAAGTATTCTATAAGTCTCTAGCTGTGTCATTCTCGATGAAAGCACTGGATATGTAGTCCTGATGAATTCTAACAAGAATGAAACGCGTAGACTTACTTCCCTTGCTTTTATCGAGAATCTAATTGTAATACGTGACGTATTCTATTCTATAGCGATTAGGTCTTCAAAATGTTTATTATAAACATACAGAATATTTTCGAATATTCTATGTCTATATTCACATATATATCGCTATTTCAGAGCATTTATTCCAATTTCTAATTTCTGCCGGACCGGCAACCGCTCTTTCAAACCAGTTCCTGTACACAGCTAAGTATTCTATAAGTCTCTAGCTGTGTCATTCTCGATGAAAGCACTGGATATGTAGTCCTGATGAATTCTAACAAGAATGAAACGCGTAGACTTACTTCCCTTGCTTTTATCGAGAATCTAATTGTAATACGTGACGTATTCTATTCTATAGCGATTAGGTCTTCAAAATGTTTATTATAAACATACAGAATATTTTCGAATATTCTATGTCTATATTCACATATATATCGCTATTTCAGAGCATTTATTCCAATTTCTAATTTCTGCCGGACCGGCAACCGCTCTTTCAAACCAGTTCCTGTACACAGCTAAGTATTCTATAAGTCTCTAGCTGTGTCATTCTCGATGAAAGCACTGGATATGTAGTCCTGATGAATTCTAACAAGAATGAAACGCGTAGACTTACTTCCCTTGCTTTTATCGAGAATCTAATTGTAATACGTGACGTATTCTATTCTATAGCGATTAGGTCTTCAAAATGTTTATTAT
>OZ024743.1:253192285-253194785 GCA_964016885.1 Eledone cirrhosa | reverse complement strand
GGCCGGTTTATAGTATATGCTACAGGCCTAACACTAACTTAATCCAGTGCTGAATGTAAGTTGTAAACCAGGTGTCTCAAATTCAAGTGTTCAAAGTGGCTTTACATCCTAAGAGAAGAGACACAGTGGGCCAAAGGTGAGATTAGGGGTGGGTGTGATTTCCCAAAGTTATAATGATAATCTGCAATACAGCTGATAAGCTGCTTTTTTTTTAATCAAATTAAATATGTGTATGACAGTAAGCGGGATATGTGAATTGGTATAAAATGTATGAGGACAAATTTTCCGTTTCCGATCTTCAGCCGTGAGCCATAGAAAAGTAGCTTGCGGACCGTGTATTTAAGATTTCTGCTGTAAATTATCTGCAGATTTAGAATAATATTACTGTTATAGAATAATATTACTGTTATTTCATGGTGTGTATCGGCGGTGAATTGGCAAAGTCGCTAGTACGCCGGATAAAATGATTTTCTATATTCGTTCTGGCTCTCTACTCTCTGAGTTCTAATTCCGTTTAGGACAACTTACCCTTTCAGGTCGATAAAAAGAGTACCAGTTAAGTACTGGAGTTGATGCTTTTTCTATCTCTTTCTCACATCCTCTTATTTTCTATCCTTCTCTCGAAGATGTCTGCTGTGTTCAGACGTGGAGAGGGATGGGCTCCTCCAGGCATTAAGGTGCCAAAAGAACACCGTATGTATGTCACTACGGCGCCCATACGAATCCACCAGGAATTACAGGACCATACATTCATACATTTCATGGTATTTAGGTCCGTGGCTTAGTGGTTGTGAGTTCAACTTCTATTGGCACATTGTGTCCATGAGCAAGACAGTTTATTTCTCGTTGCTCTAGTCTATTAACCTGTCCAACATCAGTAGTGCCTGCAATTCATATAGCGAGCCTTGACACATACACACTGTGTCACGCTGAATTTACCTGAGAATTTGTAGATGTAATTCAAAGAGACAGCCTTGTCAAACACAGTGCCACGGTACATTTCCCAGAGAATTAAGTTAAGAATATACATATCTGTGCAAGGTTCAGCCACTTGCACATTAATTTCACAACCAGGCTGTTCCGTTTATCAGAACCATTCAAGAATCCTCGTCGGAACTGACAGATATCCAACACTCACAGGACACACCCCATGGTCCAGGTTGTGATAATGTCGAAAGTGCAACCACGTAGAAACTGTTTAGACCGGAAGGTTCACTAAAATATGTTGGTGGATGATGAAACAAAGGGGACGATGGTTTCATATGGTGTGACAGAAAAGTTTGACCGTTTTTCATGACAATTTTCAAAGCTGTCTACATTAAACCTTTCATTACTATATTTCTAATGAAAGACACTGCCTATGAGTTTCAGATAATTTTTAAAATAATTAAAAATTTAGTAGGATTTATAATACAACTCATGATTTATCTGGTGTTTGGAGCATAACACATCAGTAGTTCTTACGTAAAAGAATGATGGAAGAGTTTCGATAACTTTAAAATAAAGAGATATGCATATTAGAATCTGAGCCGGTTTCATTCTATTTGTCATCAAAGTATTTATGTTTCCTTTTTTCTTAACTGATATAATTTGGTATAATTGTTTCTACTTTAGGCACAAGGCCAGCAATTACCCAGTGCATTACTGGTACTTTATTGTATCGACCCTGTAAGGATGAAAGGCAAAGGTATAATAAAGGATATTTAGAATATGTGTTCATATATCTTCTTTCTATAATCAATACTATTTGAGGTTGGTATTTTGTAATATAAAATTTAAGGGTTTTTATAAGTAGTCTCGCTGAGATTTATATCATGAAATGTTAAGTTTAAGGGTTTCATATATTCGTAATATATGGGGTTTATATCTAGAAATATCAAGTTTGAGGGTTCTTTATAAGTCTATCAGTAATATATGGTAAATGGGTTGTAACATTATTAACCCCTATCTAAATCTGGAATTGGGTCGAGATATAACTATACTGTCTTCTTGTCGACCACTGACTTATTTGTTCGCTTTATCTTAGATATTAAGGTATTATTTGAGGGATATTTCGTTCCTATAGCTAGAAAGTGGACTGGCCATATAGAGGCTACACCGTTGAAACGCCGTCATCATAGATGACTCAGCTAGGGTGACATTTGAATACACAGGTGTGTTAAGCATTCAAGCCCAAATAGACTGAGTCGGTGCCCGGATAATTAGCACCTAACCATGACCCAAACTACGCTTCCTTCCTTTAGGTATGCGCTCACTTTTCCCAAATAAATTAGTTTCAACTTACAAGTTGTTAAGTTGATGAACCACGATCTAGAGAATTTTTGCTCTAAGCACACTAAAAATATTACAGCCCTCTTCACCCCTTTAGATATTTACACAACGAAACTACACTGCAAATGTTTTTAACGGATAGTATACCTTTACAAATATGTATAAAACTGTGTGCCTTTAAAGGTTGGTAATGCGCTTCCCTGAGGGAAGCGTATTACTAAAATAGCTA
>OZ024743.1:253174785-253184785 GCA_964016885.1 Eledone cirrhosa | reverse complement strand
TATATATATATATATATATATATACATATATATACATACATATACATATATATATACACATATATATATATATATATAAGCACTTTAATACATGAATACACTTACATCTGACTATACACATCAAACATATATATATATTTACTTATTTATATACATTTTCACGTATATATACATACTTATGGACGTTTTTAGACACATTCATTATCGCATATTTGCACCTATTCTCATCAGCATATCTTTCCATTATTAGTGTGGTAATTTAAGGTTATTAATATATGTTGAGAAGAGATTGTTTTTATATTTTTCTAACTAGATTAAGGTTTATATAGTTGGGGGATGTCCCTCTTTTATGTAATATTCGGCTTGTAGTGGGAAAAAAGGGTTTTAGTTCTGTGACGGCAGAATAATGTTCGTTCAATTCTGTTATTCAGCAGTTTCTTCTTGTGTGTGATTATGTAATAAATCTCAAGATTACACAATTTACAGAAATTTTGGCTCCTGGAAAAGCTTTGGGTTTTAGCTAATTTCTCCCATTTTAGGGTAAACTTTTGATCGTTATCCCTGAGCGTCCAAGCTTTTTCTTCTAAAGTTGTTACATTTCTTTGGCTCTGGTGTTTTATTGAGTAAGAATGCCTATACAATCGAGATTTAAACGATGTTGCCGTTGATCCCACGTAATACCACTCGTTGCCTCCGGATTTAATGGTACACTTATAAATAATATTTTTTTCCAGGCAGTTATTGCCGAGGGGGCAGTTGTCAGGATAGGTGCAGTTACAGTTGTGTACGTTGGGTTTTCTCTGGAGTAGTATTGCGGACGAACTTAGGTGTGGTTTATTTATGTTCTGTAGTGTATTGTTTACTGATTTTTTTGTGTTCTTTGTACTTAAGTTCTTAGTGTTTTCGTTTAACCTTCTAGTATTGATCTTTTTTATGTGTTGTTCAAGGTTTAACGCTGTAGAGTATGACAGTCTTATAGTGGTAGGGTTTAGGATTTTGTGGTATTTGTGTGATGTGGGAAAATGTCTTTTAATTATTTTAAAGAAGAGTACTGGTAAATTTGTACTAATGGAACTATTGTATTCGGGGTTATACCATAAGTACTCTTTGCATCGCTTTCTATTAGTTTTGTTTGTTGGTTTACTGGTGTGCATACTATGGTAGTAAGTGTGGTTTGGTGTTGTGTTATTATATCTACCTATGTGGGATTTATTTTGGGTGTTTTGATTGTTCCCATCTATGTACTCTATTTTGTTGAGGTAGCCTGCTTTACTAAGGGCGTTATCGTAGTACTCGGCGTGTTCCTTAAATACTTGTATGTTAGAAGATAGACCCGAGATTCTAAGGGAAATATTTTTAGGGATAGATTTAATTATAGAGATGGGGTGGTTAGACCCAACATTTACGTATTTGAGATTTTCATTCAATTTATGAAACGGTTTAATCAAACCAGAGTTTAAATTGAGTGTGACATCCAGGAAGTTAACTACTTTAAGGTTGTATTCATATGTTATAGTTAGTCCTATTTCGAGTAGTAGTTTTCTTATATCTTTGCGTAGTTTTTCTAGTTTTTGGTTATTAAGGTGTTTAGCTAGGAGGAGAACATCGTCGCGGTATATTCCGCCGTGGAGATTGCTGAATTTTTCCTATATATATATATGGCCTCAGCCGGATGGCTGAAACAGGTAAAAGAGAAAGTAAAAGAGAATATATATATATTATATATATATATATATATATATATATATATATATATATATATATATATATATATATATATATATATATATATATATATATATATATATATATATATATATATATATATATATATATATATATATATATATATATGTGTGTGTATTTACATACATATATACACTCACACACATATATATATGCACGTATATAAAAATAAACATAGAGCATACCATTATATCTTGACACCGTGGCGGTGGATGTGCAGTATCGGTAGAGAGTCGGACGGCATGCTTTCCAACATAGTTACGTCCCTTTACGATCTGAGTTCAAATCCCGATGAGGTTGACTTTCTCTTTCATCTTTACAGGGTCGATAACATAAAGTACCAGTAATGTACTGGTGGATTGCTGGCCTTAGGCCTAATGTAGAAACAATTATTTCTTGACACCTCTTAATATATATACAGTGGCAGTCAGGGTCTAAAAATACCCGGTTGCCAGGAGATGAAGGGGGCCCAACTACATATAGAATGCTATCATTTAATTTTTTGTAATGAATAAATAGCATTTTCAGAAAATATGAGTGGAAACAAAACAGTCCAAACAAAGTTTTGCGGGAAAATATCTTAACTTCTCCAATAAAATATATTATGTATTTTGCGAAATCCAGAGACTTTTAATAATTGTTTCTACTTTTGGCACCAGGCCAGCAATTACCAGTACATTACTGGTACTTTATTTTATCGACCCCCGTAAGGATGAAAGGCAAAGGTAACCTCGGCGGGATTTGATCTCAGATCGTAAGGGGACGTAACTATGCTGGAGACTTTCAATAATGACCTTTGTTCTTTCACACTCACTCAATATATGTATATGTATATATATATATATATATATATATATATATATATATATGTGTGTGGGGGGGAGGGAGACGTACCGTGATATATGGGGTATATATCTATATATGTACGTTATTTCGGGTTGAATCGGAGGTAACCACAGTAAGTAAGGTACTCAATACATAGCAGAGTATAAAAGTTTTAATATAGATGAGATTCTACAGGACTGGAACTGTTACATTCTTTAAAAATCATCAGGAATCTCATATATATATATATATATATATATATATATATATATATATATATATATATTATATATATATATATATTATTTGTTTGTTAAAATAATCAAATTAAATTAATTCAACGGATAAACACATAGGGATAATAGGTTGTTACCAAAATGCCAGAAGATTGACAAGTCGACCCTAAATAATAATAATTGTTTCTACTTTAGGCACAAGGCCAGCAATTACCCAGTGCATTACTGGTACTTTATTTTATCGACCCCCGTAAGGATGAAAGGCAAAGTCAAGCTCGGCGGGATTTGAACTCAGATCGTAAAGGGACGTAACTATGATGGAAAAATAATTATAATAGCCCTAGGAAAGCAATGAACGACACCACAACTTTTAAAATTTGATTTTGAAAGTACGTTTATAATTATTAATTTTTACTTTACTGTTGTAGCTGTCTCCGCAGCTAGTTGGAGGAATCATAGATGTGGAGATCCTGGTCTGAAGTTCGATCGTGCTCTGGTGTAGTATTCCAGCTAAACATTTTCATTTTTTTTCTATGGGATGTAAAATAAAAACTAAAATGGACTACATGTACCTCTCGACCAGGATTGAACCCAGGACCAGGATATCCGCCGTATCTAGTGTCTACTGTTAGTCCACTACTACAGCTACAAAATTCTTATGAAAATGCATACTTATAAACATACTTACACAATTTTCAAAACAAAAATCATGTGATTTCGTTCATGTCTTTCTTAATGTTATTGCTCATATTTAAGGTCGACTTCTAAATCATTTGGTTGTTCCATAAACTACATCCTCGTTTTGGTTCTCATCTATCTAGACTATATTTTAAGCTGTAATCCATATTTCGTTCCTGTTGCACCTCAGCCCCTTCTCACTTTCTCTCTGTGATATTTCAACCTACTATGATTTGGGCTTAATTTATACATATATGCATTTTTATATGTCGGATTAAAACTTACAATTATTGTCATTATATATATATATATATATATATATATACATATATATATATATATATATATATATATTGACTTTTATGTTTATTGACTTTTTAAAAGCATTCGATTCCATCCATCGTGGGAGGATGAGAGAGATACTTCTAGTCTACGGCTTGCCAAAGGAAACAGTAAATGCCATCATGATGTTATATAAAACACTCGCGCAATGGTGCGCTCACCTGATGGAGATACCAATTTCTTTGACATCATTGCAGGAGTACTCCGCGGGGATACTCTTGCACCATATATGTTTATCATCTGCCTCGACTATGTATTGAGAAAAACCCTGGACGAAATCTTAGAGCTTGGTTTCACTCTCACAAAGCGAAAGTGCAGACGCCATGCAGCTCAGAAAATCACCGATGCTGAGTATGCGGATGATTTAGCGGTCCTCGCTGACTACCTTATGGATGAAACATCACTACTTCACAGCATCGAATCAGTTGCAAAGAAATCGGACTCTATGTCAACGGAGGCAAAATAGAATATATTTGCCTGAACCAAGACTCCTCAGTTGGTATGCGAAATCTAAACGGCCATATAATCAAGCAAGTTGGCAACTTCAAATACTTGGGTAGCTATATCGCCTCCACAGAACATGATGTTAACATCAGACTGGGAAAAGCCTGGGGAGCATCGAATGCAATGGTAAAAATATGGAAATCAAGCCTGCCGGCCAAACTGAAAGGGAATTTCTTCAGAGCTGCTGTGGAATATGTGCTTGTTTATGGCTCTATCACTTGGACGCTAACGTCGAAACTGGAGAAAAAGCTAGACACACGTATGCTGCGTGCTGCTTTAAACATATCTTGGAGGGCACATCCAACAAATAAGGATCTCTATGGCAATATAGCACCTGTCAGCAGGTCAATACGTAAACAGAGACTCAGATTTGCTGGCCAATGTTGGCGCAGCAAGGAAGAAAAAGCAGGCAATGTATTGTTATGGAGTCCATCTCATGGAGCAAGAAACGGTGGTCGTCCCAAGAAGACATACGTCAAGCAACTTGAGGACGATACTGGATGCACTGCGGAAGAACTGGCAAACGCTATGAGAGACAGAGATGGATGGAGGAAACGTGTCGTAGAAAGCCGAGCAAGCTCGACCTGATGATGTTGATGGTACATATATATATATATATATATATATATATATATATATATATATATATATATATATATATATATATATATACAGTGGTGGACAGGAGCAAAAAATATTGGTTGCCAGGATATGATATGAAGGGAACCCATCTACATATAGTATGCTATCATTTAATTTTTATAATATATAAATAACATGTTCAAAGAATACATAAATGGAAATCATACAGTGCAATCAAATTTTGCGGAAAAATATCTTACCTTCTCCAATAAAATTCGTTATGTATTTTGCGAAATCCAGAAACTTTCAATAATGACCTTTGGTCTTTCACACTCACTCAATATACATACATATATATATATATATATATATACACTAATAAAGAACTGCGTTTGGTATTTCGTAGCTAACTAACGTCCGCTTGAGTATATATACAATAAACCGGTTGGAACGAACTATAAAGATTGCAACATAATAAGTACATGACAACTGTTTCATTATCGATGAACTCTAGGTACGATCGATCACCTATGATTATATATATATATATTTCGAAAATATTGTTATATATATATATATATTAATTAAAATAACAGATTAATGTTTAATCAAAGAATCGCTTGAAGCCAACCTCTCGGTCGTTAATTACCTCGACGTTACCCTCAATTTATCGAATGGCTTATATTACCCGTATAGAAAGCCGAATGATGCGCTTAATTACATAAGTAAGCATTCTAACCATCGTGCCAGCATAACCAAGAACCTGGTAAGAAACGTTTCTTTGAGGCTTTCCCGTCTATCTACTAACGAGCATATTTTCAACGACCATTCCACATATTACAATGAAACTCTTGCTCGGAGTGGATTTGTCGATAAGGTAGCATATACAGAGTACGAGAATAGACCTAGAAGAAATAGATCCCGACGCATTATATGGTATAACCAACCATATAATATGGTGGTGGCCACACCATTAGCTAAGATATTTATATCCCTTATTACGAAGCATTTTCCCCCGACACATAAACATTAAAAAATGTTAATAGAAATACTATTAAAATTTCTTACTGTACGACTCCTAACCTTGCACATAACATCACAGCTTCAAATTTAGCTAAACTACCTTGCCGTAGAAACACGTGCAACCCCGTAGTTAGTACTAACTGTAGTTGTAGGAATCGGGTTGATTGCCCCCTATCCGGGAAATGCCTCTCCAGTAACATTGTCTACAAATGTAAGGTTGAAACACCCACGTCCCGTAGGGCCTACATAGGGTTAACCGCCAATAGATTCAAGCAGCGTCTTTACATGCATACCCATTCTTTTCGTTACCCTCTAAGAAGGATTATGACGTCACTTTCAGCTTATATCTGGAGTCTAAAAGACAACCACACCCAATATAAGTTACACTGGGAGATCCTAGCTAGGACTAGATCGTATAACGGAAATAAAAGACCATGTGACCTCTGTGCCGCTGAGGCCCTGGAAATACTCTACGGCACAGAACACATCTTAAACAAAAAATCTGAGGCAATTTCGGCATGTAAACATAAATTGCACAAAACTGTCCTGTATTACAGCCCCACATTATACCCTAACGGATAGTACTATCTATACGCGGATATTTTACGTCTTGATGTGGTAGCTAAGTATATGTTATGTTTATACCATTACTTATTTGCATAGGTAAGTATATATTACCTGCATGTTTTGTGAAGGTACGTATACTTTCTCGTACGTATATTTGATTGTATATGTTATGGCGTATATTTTATATATTCTGGTACTTATGCTTTTGGTTATGTGTATACGTGAGTTTTGCGTCTGTGTGAGTATGCGGGTTCGTACGTATGTAGGGTGTGTGTATATGTGTACTTCGTGTTATGGTTGACGTACGTCTCCGAACATATGTGTATTTACATGTAGGTATGTCTGTGCGTTTGTTATATACGTATTTATTTATTTATATACGTTTATTTAATTATTTGTATACACGCACACACACACACACACACACACATACTTATATGTGCGTGTAATTGTATACCTATGGCGAGTGTTTTCGCGTATGCTTGTGTATGTACGTATTAGGATGCGTGTATATATTTATTTAATTTCAATTACCTCTGTATTTTATTTACTTTATTCTTAACTCTGAAGTCGAGAATTATTCGGTTTCCTAGTTAGAATTTTAGTCTACGACTTCAGTTATACCGTTTACGTAGTTTTGTCTTTGCGTGCAATTGTTCTCCACGCACCACATATGACGTATTGTCTTCGTTTTTTTCCCTTCATTGCCAGAGAACGTCTCTCTGAATCACTTTAGAGAATATTAGTCTACGACTTCTTTTATACCATAAACGTGGTTTTGTCTTTGCGTGTAATTGTTTTTCACCGCTCCAAATAATGACGTATTATATTTGTTTTTTCCCGTTCTTTGCCAGGGAACGTTTCCACGAACCAAAGTATCGTCTTCCTGTCTTCCCCTGGTTGCAACGGTTTTTGAAATATTCACTTCTGCGTTCATAGATTGACTTTCTTAGTTTCAGAAGATCCCGTTAAGGGTGAAAGCAGAGATTCTTTGCTTAAACTTTAATCTGTTATTTTAATAAATATCTGTACTAGGGTTCTTATATATTTGATACATATTTATCCTTATCGAGCCCTCTTTTTATTATTATTACTATATATATATATATATATATATATATATATATATATATATATATATATATATATATATATATATATATATATATAGGCTCATTTACTCTATTTGTATGAATATCAATAGGGCCATGATTCAAATAAGGGGATTTGAATGTTTTGAATCTTTTTAAAATATCCTTCACCACTCTTTCCGTCATCTGAAACATAAAACATTTCCGAAGTGTTTGGAAGTTGGATTCGTTGGAAAGGGACGAAAAGAACGGAGGAAAATATTCTCCTCGAACCTGAGATGGATGTTTTTATAAAAATGTACCGTAGCTATATATATATGTGCATAAATATATATATATATATATATATATATATATATATATATATATATATATATATATATCACGATAAATTAATGGAACCATAGGCCCTCGCCATTTCCTGTAAATAATGTGCTCAAAGGAGAAGAGAACCTGAACTCTTTAAAATACAATATGTTGAAAAGGTAACACACCAGAGAGAGATATACAGTGCGCTATCAATAAAACAGGGGAAAAACCACCAGTGTATGGAATCTATAATCTATGAAAGGCAGACTATAGACACGATAATTAAAAATATAGATTAAAGCGTAAATAAATACATCTATAACTATATAACACACGTACAAATCCAAAGAGATGTTTCGCCAGTAATTTGTTGACAGAAATGGAATAACCTCGGTTCATCAGCGTGTGTAAGGCTATACATTTCAGACAACACTAAAAGAATTTTAAAAGAGACTGTCCAGCTACACGTGGGAGAGAGAAGTCACAGCGTGTTTAAGGGCAGTGAACCAGTGGCCTCTGAGGGACGAACTGCTAGAAAGGGCAGCCCAAAACCACTCAGAGAAGTGTGCTCAACCAAAAAGAGAGATAGTTAAAAAATGTTATAACGAGCGAAATATCACGATAAATTAACGGAGCCATAGGCCCTCGCCAATCCCTGCAAATAATGTGCTCAAAGGAGAAAAGATCCTGAGCTCTTTAAAATACAATATGTTGAAAAGGTTACACACCAGAGAGAGATATACAGTGCGCTATCAATAAAACAGGGTATATATATATATATATTAGTGAAAAAGAACAAAGGAACTATTATGACATTATAACAAGTTTATTGCCGACAGCCGTTTCGTCCGACCACATGGTGGGACTTTTCAAGGCACATAACATGTGATTGTAAGATCATTATTTACATCAACGTATCATTCAAGGCTAGCAGTTTGAAATTGTGGTATACATCAGCAACTCCGCTTGTATAGTTGGGGTCTATATTCTAAGGGGGCTCTTTTATATTAGTTGTCCTGGTCAGGGATTGAAGTTTAAAAATTAGATAATATATAATTTACGCATTAACAGTAAACTAAAAGACTTGGGGTCCCGTAGAAGCACCTTAGAAAATCCTTCAATAAGTACATAAAGCTTACAGGCTCCAATAAACCTACTAGACTAGAAGAAATTAAGAGGCTAATAAAATAAAAAATAAAAATATAAAGTTTCCCTAAAACATATATAAAGTTTCCTATGAAATTCCTTCTAGAGAAAAAATTTTTTTTCCCGAAATAAAAAAATTCTTGCCCCGAGATCACGTTTACAAATTTCAGAAAACTTACGAAGTTTTGATATTCCCTACTAAGTTGAAAGAAACTAATCAATTAAAGGTTAATTCAAAGAGCCTTCTATATCCCTGAGCTAATTTTGCCTGACTGTTAGTAGTGTTTTGATTACTTGTTAATTAGGCAGGAATATATATTATTATGTCTTTGTTAATCCTGTATCAATAATTTTATAATAATTTTTTGTGATAATACATTGTTAGATTACTGAAGCTACCTTATACCTTCTTAAAAATACATTTTATAATTATTGTCTTTTTGCTTATGTATTTTCTTATTTACCACATTCCTTAATCTTGCCCAACTTGATAAACTCCTTGAATTGCTCACTAATTAAATTACTTAAATTACTTAAATGATTGTATCTATTATGCCTAAGTTGTATCTGTTGAAGCAGCCCTTTGAAAATTCCTCGGATATCCCAAATACCGTAATTTTTAACTTTTAATGTATAATTTTCCTCAATTCGTTTTTATATATATCTTTAAAGGCTCTCTAAAATTTTAATTCTTCGAAGGGTCTCTCGGAAGAAGTTCCTGTTAAAAATATTAAAGGGGCCTTTTCTGAGAGAATTATAGAAGGCTCTTTGAATTAACCTTTAATTCATTAGTTTCTTTCAACTTAGTAGGGAATATCAAAACTTCGTAAGTTTTCTGAAATTTGTAAACGTGATCTCGGGGGAAGAAGGTTTTTTTCTTTCGGGAAAAAAATTTTTTCTCTAGAAGGAATTTCATAGGAAACTTTATATATTTTTTAGGGAAACTTTATA
>OZ024743.1:253134785-253169785 GCA_964016885.1 Eledone cirrhosa | reverse complement strand
TCTATGTATGAGCGGGTACATGTGTATGCGAATATACACGTGTGCGTTTGGATTTTGAATTGTGGGATCAGAGAGCAAGAGACGATAGAAGAAAGTGTTGTGGTTTCAATGAAATAGTTGTACTCCCAGTTCCATGAAGTGCTCCTGGTCCAAGGAAATACACCAGCAGTTTAGTGCGGTGCAGGAACCGTTCAATTCGACGCTGTAAGTAGTGTAAGCTATGAAAAATATATCCCCTACTACGCTAAACTGCAGAGAGATGTAGGTCGGAGGAAGGTTGACGTTGTGGGTTGGTTGGGATTGATTGAGATTAGAATCGATGTGTGGGTGGTGTTAGGAGGGAGTTGTAGGGGTGAGATTGAAGGTTGGCGTGTAGTGGTAGTGGGGTGCGTTGGATGAGAGGGTAAGAGGGAACATTAGAGGTGTGTGTGTGTGGGAAGAAGGCACGAATTTATTTTGCGGAGTTTGGTTGAGGTTAAGAAGAGGGAAAGTAGGTGTTAGAGGTGTTTGAGAAAAAGAATAAATAAATATACATATATACACATATATATATGTGTGTGTGTGAGTGTGTGTGTGTGTGTGTGTGTGTGTGTGTGTGTGTGTGTGTGTGTGTGTGTGTGTGTGTGTGTATGTGTGTGTGTGTGTGTGTGTGTGTGTGCGCGCGCGTGTGTGTGTGTGTGTATGTTTGTGTGCGTGTGAAAGTTTTTGTAGACACCTGACCATGGCCATTGTTAGCTTAAGTGAACCTTAAAATTCAGGAGTGGCACCCCCATTTTGAACTTGTCTATAGAATTCTTTCTGCCTTTGTTACTCTAAATATAGTTTTTAAATAATTTCCTTTTCTTTAAACCCATCAACCAATGACCTCCACCCATTCCAATCACCACCTTCTCCTACAACCAGAAAATGTATAAATACCATCATATTACTTGGACAGTCGGGTTCCTGATGATTTCTCCCGAATGAAACAGTTCTAGTCCTGTAGAAGCCTTTCTATATTAAATATATATATATATATATATTAGTAATAATATTCAATTCGTTTGCAATTATGCAAACAAGCCTCTTTTAAAAGTCATGTCAGTAGAATTAGCCTCTCATTCTTGCTCTTGTGTTGGTATGTAAACAGAACTGCAGACACTAATGTTTCTGGGTATTTTCCTTCATCAGTACAGTTCACTGTTCACCTGCCAACTGTCAGTGCTAGTGAAGATATATGATATTTTCTAAAATATAGAGTGACTGATCGACCTGTTTTGCATATTAGCAGACTGGCTGAACAGTCAGATCTGCATATTAGCCAGATTTGCAGATCAGCAGACTGTCCAGTCAGTTTACTGTATACGAGCGATCATTCGTTGGCTTTGCCATATTCAAATAAAAAAAAATTTCCCTTAGAACCTAACTAATATTTGGTCGTGGAAAACTCGCATATTCGGAAAATCGCAAATATTTTCCGCGATTTTTTAAAAGGCTTTTTTCGTATAAATATATATCTTTTTAACGCTAAATCACTAATATCAATACACCGTATTTGCCGACGCATAAGATTTCTCTTTTTTTTTATAATTCTTTGATGTTTTTAGGCATTTTTATGGACCACGTCCAATTTTCGCAGCTTTTCACTCTTCACGTGTGCTTTAGGAACGTAGCCGCTGCGAATACCGGGAGACAATTATATATATATATATATATATATATATATATATATATATATATATATATATATATATATATATATATATATATATATATATAGAGAGAGAGAGAGAGAGAGAGAGAGTATTTACGTATCGAGAGAGAGAAAAAAGGAAGGATAGGTGATACATGTAGTTATTTGCCAAATAGCGTATGCAGAAGGTGCTCAATACTAGTGCTGGCAGTGTTAGATACTAGAGGTGTTAATATCTAGGGGGTGAGAGAGTTAGCAGAGCGTAAGCACGTGGAAAAGTAAGAAATAGGAGAACAGACCGTTAATACATGTTTATTTAAAACACCACCTACGTACGTTTCACCGGGATGGGCTTCTCAAGGGAATAAATAACTAAAAAGTGTTCCTTACCTGGCCCTAAAAGTGTTTTTGGAGGTAAGTTCACGTCAGAGTTCATTCTTCGCAAAAAAGCGTGTTTTGATTTTGCAGTAGGTCAAGGGAGGTAACTCTGGCCGGTGTTAGGGCAGGCTTTCCCGGATAAATTTTTTATCCGTTACAAGATGTAGTTCCAACCTTACCATTGTCGATACGCTATCTTAAACATTTCTAACACTTATAACATGCTTTAACACCCCACACAAAATATGTTTATTTCAACCGTATTATAACTATTTCCTCATTGATTGTATTGACTCCTGCATTGTACACCCATAACATTAACTGTTCTCCAATGATAAGATATCTTATATCTTATATCTTATGTCTATCCTATCCTACATGTTTCCTTGCTTGTAAACTTTTGCCTGTACTCTTTGCTTATAACTCTTATATATTCAACCAGAGCTGCTTGTAATTGTGTTCTCTCAAGCATAACATCTTTTTAACTTCTTAACTCCTGATTTTCCACATGATGTCTATGACACAAACAACACTTATGCATACTAAATGTTCTGAATGACTAGTATTCTAGTAACATGTTTTGACGTTCCCGATGCTCCAATGAATCCAGACTTCTCTCTGGAAGAAACAATTGTCAGCAAATAAATGTTCTAAAATATGATCCTTTTAACACTTTATATATATATATATATACACACACATATATATATATATATATATATATATATATATATATATATATATATATATATATATATATATATATATATATATATATATATGTGTGCGTATATATATGTATGTGTGTGTGTATGTACGTGTGTATATGTATATATATATATATATATATATATATATATATATATATATATATATATATATATATATATATATATATGTATATGTGTATATATGTGTATGTATATGTATATGTATGTATGTGTGGATGAAGGTATGTGTGTATATATAGGTGTAAGTGCACTAAATCCCTTTCTATCAATCTCCCCTCTCCTACCAACCACAGGAAGATATATGTATGTATATTGCTTCCACCCCCTCACTGACGATCAGCTGGCCATCTGGCCATTGCTAAATTTGACCTTTATAAAATAACCCACACCCCTAAATAACTTCTCATTCACTACCAGAAAGGCACCCAGCAGTCAACAAGCTGCTACCAAGATGAAAACTACTGTGAAATCTCACAATGAATTTTATACTTGAATTTTCAAATCTCAAATTTTAACTCTTCTTATTATTAATTTTTCTTAATATTAATCAACATTTGAAAAGATGGCTTTTGCAGACCCATCGAAACCGGTCATTTTTTATACCCTTTATTATTTCCTTACCTTATAAAATTATATGTTTTTTCACAAAAAAGTATTCTGTCTCTTATATATTCCATGTGCCATTACCAACCTCAATTTTCTCTATAACCTTCGTTTTGTGTAGTAAATTACACTTTTCATATATATATATATATACATATATATATATATAACCCGCCCGTCTCCTCAATCTATTTTATTTCTCATTCTTCTGATGAAGGACTAGCGCCCGAAGCGTTAAGACCCTCTTCCTGCTTTATCAAGCGTTAACCTAATATACCCCTTCCATATACTGTACCGATTGTGTTGTTATTTCTGTTTACCTTTTACATACACACATATATATATATATATATATATTAATAATAATAAATTTGAAGACTAAAATCCAAAGAGGGCTCGATAAGGATAAATATATATCAAATATATAAGAACCGTAGAGCAAATATATATTAAAATAACAGATTAAAGTTTAAGAAGATCCCGTTAAGAGTGAAAGTAGCGATTATTTGCTTAAACTTTAATCTGTTATTTTAATAAATATATATATATATATGCACACATACGGCAGGCTTCTCTAGGTTCCATCATCCAAATTCTAGTCACAATGTATCGTGAACTCGAAGCTATAGTAGATGACATTTTCCCAAGATGCCGCGAAACAAAATTGAACCCCAAACCATGTGGTTGCGAATTAAGCTCCTTAACCAGACAGCTACGTCACCCTACTAGCCTAAAACACGGCCGCGTCTACGTATTCTAATGTTTTTCCCCCTTCCTCTCTGTAACTCTTACATACCTACAGACATACTGTCGCCTTTGTCTTCTTTTTTTTTCTTTTTACCCTAATCTGGTTTCCATTTAAATCTAATTCCCCTTCCGCTTCCGCGCTCCCGCTTTTGGGGTTTTTTTTTGGTCTACAATACACCTCACTATGCCTTCTCTTCCACCGTTATTTAACTATATACCCATGTATGTATGTATGTATGTATGTATGTATGTATGTATGTATGTATGTATGTATGTACGTACGTACGTACGTATGTGTGTGTATGTGTATCCTCCATGTTAAAACAAATAAACGTGTACCAACCTGTATTTTAACGAATAACATATTCTTATTTTCCTGTATACCACCCCCGCACTCTGTTTATCGATCTCCCGATTGATCTGTCAATACACCAATACATCTCTTGCCCATGGCTCTTACCAACCTGCACCAATCGATTCTCACCAACAAATTTAAAGCAGTTCCATAATGGACATAAACGTTTTTACATATAATTGTTTCTACTTCTTGGCCCAAGGCCAGCAATTACACCAGTGTATTACTGTATTACTAGTACTTCATTTTATCGCCTATGGCTATGTTGTGGCTTAAATATTCCCATCGCCACCGTCTAATAACTGAAACGTGTAAAAGAAAAAATAAAGAAAAGTAGACTACTATGTGAAAACGTAGTAAGCTATCACAAGAAGTTCAATTTTAGCAGAAGGTGGTGATTTCACATCGCTTATTCTTACTAAAGTTAATTTTTTTTTATTGAAACATAATATCTGACATTCGGAGTTCTACTTGTCTACTAAATGAGTTAATTAGAGATATTGTGATGAAATTAAAGTAATTACGCCGTGAAAGAGCCATTCCCAACCTTCAAAACCACACAGACTATTAACTTCACTTGTTATTTAACGTTTATTTCTTGGTGTTCTAATTTTCGTCATACCGTTTGTCACCTGGTCACTGAAACAATTCTGTTGTGTTAGTGACTAGGTCATTTCTTATTGGATCGGGTTGGAATTGACCCCTCGTAGGAGTAAGCGCCGCGTTTCGGAATGACCATTTTAACACATCCGCTTCGCTATTCTCAATGCTTTCTCTATACCAACCGCTGAAAATATGGAGTGACTTTCGCCTGGGTATCAACATGGTAGGGCGTAGTCTCCCACCCCATTCCGGTTTGTATCATTGTGATAGTTATGATTGAGTATTCTTTATCACTGATATTCATACACACATTCAAGCTAGATTGCTATAGTAACTGACGATCTCTTAACATTTGTAACCGCCCAAATATATCTATATTTAATGTGTATTTCCATCACTCCCCTTCCCTTCCTGTCTCCTTTCTTCCTCCCTTCTCTCTACTAATCTCTCCTCCATTTCTCTTTGCTTCTTTTCTTTCTCCCCCAACATAAATAGATATATAGATACATATATACAGATTCATACATACATACATATTTATATATGTGTGTGTGTGTGTGTGTCTGTCTGTATATATATATATATATATATATATATATATTCGGGTGTCTCTTAAAATGGTGAGGATGACTACATTATTTAATAGTAAAACACTAAAACTATATTATATACTTCTTAGTGAACTGAGTTTATCCGTGGCCGTGTGTTGAGACTAAATCAATTATACCGTTGGTTATTCATTTTAGTCATTCAAGATTACACCAAAACTGTTATATTAGCTTAAAAATTATTATTAAATTAAACAGTGCCACAAAAATGTTGACACCAGGAAATATATATTAGATAGAAAGTGAATTTAATAGTTTCTGTATTTTATTTTAATGGCGAGAATGATACTTTGTGCCGCAATGTATTTACTGTGTGTGTGTGTGCGTGCGTGCCTGTGTGTGTGTATGTGTGCGTGTGCGTGTGCGTGTGCGTGTGCGTGTGTGTGTGTGTGTGGTGTATGTGTGTGTGTGCGTGTGTGTCTTGAATCATGTTCGAAACTGCGACAAAAATGTTGACACAAAGAAAAGTGAATTTAATAGTTATTTAGCGTTTTAAATGGCTACAATGGTCCTTACTTACACGATATAATTACTGAAACGGTAGTGTTTACAGGAAATCTATCAACCTTAGTATATGTAGTCCACCCTTCACAAACCAATCTAATATTTATCGGTTATTCAGTGCTGCTCTTATTGTTTATCATTGGCAGTATCGGTAGAGGGTCGGACGCTATGCTTTGCATAACAGAGTTCAAATCCCGCCGAGGCTAACTTTGCCTTTCATCCTTACGGGGTGGATAAAATAAAGTACCAGTAATGTACTGGTATAATTGCTGGCCTTGTGCCAAAAATAGAAACAATTATTATTTTTAAGGGCGGTGGATTGGCAATATCAGTAGAGCATCGGATAACATGATTTGCTGCATACAGTTACAGTTCTTTACGTTCTGACTAAAAATCGTTTCCGAGATTAGCTTTGCTTTTCATCCTTACGGAGTCAATAATTTAATGTACCAGTAAAACACTGGGGTGATTTAACCCACATTCCTCTTCCCTGACCTTGTGCCAAAGTGTGAAAGAATGATTAGAGTCGATAGTGTCGGACAAATGCTAAGCGGTATTTGTTCCAGGTTTTTACGTTCTGAGTTCAAATCTCACAGAAGTCTACGCTGGCGTTTATCATTCTCGTATCCATAGAATAAAGAGCCAGTTGACCTTTTCCTCCCAAGAAATTGTTGGCCTTGTGCCTAAATTAGAAACCGCTATCTTTATTTTTATTTGTTTATTAATTTACTTAATACTGAAAGCAGACTTTTAAACTTAAGTGACTTTACTGCAATCACATTACAGTGATGGCGAAAGGATATGGATTGTCGGTCAGTTTCTATTATAGTTTTGAGGTTGTCTGGCGCCTCGCTGGCTCCGCAGGCTAGAAATCTTCCTCCTGAGAGAGAGGGAGAGAGAGAGAGAGAGAGAGAGAGAGAGAGAGAGAGAGAGAGAGAGAGAGAGAGAGAGATTATTATTATTCCAATAAAACCATTTCTCTAATTTGATACTGAATATTGTGGTGATTGACACGAGAGAGAATGGGGGCGATGAGGGAATGTGAGAGAGAATCATAAATAGTGTGCATTTTATCAGTAAAATAACTTTGGACGTGTCCCAGATTCTATTCCCATAAGACATCGCTACTTAAACCTGCTGGGGATTTTTCGAGATAGAAACATAGAAACCAGCAGCTGCTTCCTCTGGCTAGACATAAACATCCGTGAATTCTTTTTGCGGTTTTGCCGGATAAAAGAAATATCGTTCAGAGCTAAAGAGTTCATGACATTTCTCAATATATACTTAAATATCCTTGCTCTATCCTTTCAAAATGGCGTCTACATCTTTTAGCTCAGATTAGATCAGACATGAGCAGAGAAAAGAAAAAACAGTTCACATAATATCCATTTTTTAAGCGTCTGTTAAATATCTATATCTACAACTGTCTATATATATATACGCGCGCGTGTGTGTTTGTGTAATGTGTGTGTGTGTGTGTATGTGTGTGAGAGAGAGAGAAAGAAAGCGAGTGAGAACATGCACACACATCCATGCATCCATCTATCCATCCATCCATCCATCCATACATACATACATACATACATACATACATACATGGTGGCTGCCAACTCGTTTTCGAGTACGGCCACTACTTTATATCCATGTAGGACAACCCCTACCGATGCGCTGAACGAGTGTGACTTTTTAGTCCAGCCAGCGACTTGAAAACTCTGGTACAAACACTACACTTGTGATAATTACTGACACATAGTGCTGGGCCCATGGTACCATGTGACGACAAGTGCAGAGAGATCTCCAGATATAAAGCAATGCCTGTGCCGTGAAGCTTTTATAGTGGGCAAAGGCACTGCACAAAGCCAGTCCCACTCTCTTCACCAAGATGATATTTACCAAAAAGAAGAACAAGTCAACATCATTGGATACCATCAGGGTTGCAGGTGTTATATCAGAGTTTTCATTCTCCTAGGATTCTGCCTTGACAAAGGCTAAGGGGTCATCTCTCCCGGTGATTTTGGATGGCCATTGACTCTTACGAGCTCCTTTGCCCTTTGACAGGTTTTGTTTTTAGTCCTGCAGGATGTCCAAAGTCACCCTCCTCACCAAGAAACCTTGGTGGGGTTGCCAGTTTAGTCGCCAACGACCCGACCATGAGACAGGTTGTACTGGGATACATGTTACCAGTAGCACCAACTTTATTTATACATACATACATACATACATACATACATACATACATACATAAACTGCCTCAATACAAATCTTGAGATGCTGGGCTTCAGAGAAATAGAAAGAACACGACAAGTTACAATCCAGAACAGTAAAATTATATAAAACATTCCTAAAACTTCTCCATCTAATAACTGTATCTACACATGTACAGATACAAAACATATGCACATGCACACATACAACTCAAAACATCCACATCCACACTTACAATAACATCCATACCGGCACACACATGTATGCATGCAGACATACATATCTACCTAGTTGATGTGTAAATTCCAATGAGCGAGTCTTGTGTCTATGTTAGAAACCGACTCTCCCTCTATTGGCAAAAAATTGTGAAAATATAAAAGCAGAAGAATATACAAAAACACACATATAGAGATAGAGTGGCTGTGTGGTTCAGGAATCACATACATATGTACGCATGGGTTATATTGAAGATTAATAACAACGTTCAATAGGGTGAGAAATAAAATTCTAATTTTATTTTTTAATATTCGGCAAGGTCAGCCGTAACTCAATAGACTGACAGAGATATACAGTCCTGATGAAAGGTAATGACCCAGAAACATGTTGATTGTTCCTCAAAGCCAATGTTGTACAAACAGGTGTCGATAAGTCACCGGCACAGCTTCAAATCGGGCTGTTTGTTTACAAACTAATCGAACATTATTATTTAGGGCGGTGGATTGGCAGTATCGGTAGAGGGTCGGACGCCATGCTTTAAAGCATAGAGTTACGGCCCTTTATGGTCTGAGTTCAAATCCCGCCGAAGTTAACTTTGCTTTTTATCCTTACAGGGTCGATAAAATGAAGCTGCAGTAATGCACTGGGATAATTGTTGGCCTTGTGCCAAAAGTAGAAACGATCATTATTAGTGCTCGATGTAACTCATACGCACATATGTATATGTATATAGGTGTGTGTATATATATATGTATATAGGTGTGTGTATATATATATGTATATAGGTGTGTGTATATAAATGTATATAGGTGTGTGTATATATATATATAAAAGGAATTCCAACTTTGTCTGATAAACTCGTTTTATTTACAATCCTTTAAAATTATAATGATATTATAATGAAATAGTATGGTAGAATATTAAATATTAAATGTTAATTGAACAAGTACTTTCATGCTTTCGCAATCTTCAGGTTCATATTCAGTAGTGACAGTCAAGTTTGTAATTTTCGAAAATTGCAAACTTGACTAGATTCTGAGGATTTGTTCAGAGGTAAATAATGTAATGGAGAACGAATGACGCAACTTCGAGCGATTAGCGGCTTCTAGACTCACCTGATTAATGAAACAATTGTTAATACCTGAAATAAAGCCCCTTGTTGTACAGCCAACCATGTTACTCTTCAGTCGTTCACTATTATTACTCCAAGTATAACCTACATAGGAATTTCCGCGAACTCGCTGCCTAACTATGGAAATATCTTGTTGAGTCAAACAAAGTCGTACGTTAAAACTATCCACGACACAGAGTACTCACAACCTCTAACTGGATTACCTATAACGATAACTTGTTATCCCATGTATATATATGTGTGTGTGTGTGTGTGTGTGTGTGTGTGTGTGTGTGTGTGTGTGTGTGTGTGTGTGTGTGTGTGCGTGTGTGTGTGTACGCGTGTGGGTGTGTACGCGTGTGTGTGTGTGTATGTGTGAATACTTACATATATATATAGGGTTAAGACATCCTTCGGTCACGAATGACCATGGGATTGCACCTAGAAAGTTTCTCTCCAAGGCACATGTCCGGGCAAGGTTGTTTGTCAAAGACCAACAATCACCCATGTATATCAATTTCCCATCTCCATCCAAGCGATGTTGTCCAGGGCACTATTGAGATCGCAATTCATTTATTTCTATAGCTGAGTGAACTGGAACAACGTTTATATAAATACATATATATATATATATATACATATATATATATATATATATATATATATATATATATATATATATATATATATATATAACGAAGGTGATGTGGTAAGGAACCAGAAATAGCCGTCGAAACGGCTTGAGCTCTGCCGTCGGGGTTAAACATTTTCCTATATATATATATATATATATATATATAAATATATATATATATATATCTATATATATATATATATATATATATATATATATATATATATATATATATATATATATATATATATATATATATCCTGGGTATGACATTAAACTACATCCAGTGGCAAGGCTCCAGTTCGGGAGTTCAGGAGATGTGGGGAATGTGGAGTTACCCCTTAGTTGTCATGACTCCCAGGTCTGCCCTGGCCCGGGGTGGTAGTACTTGTTAGGGCTCCATTTATGGGTTAAATAACTACCTTATTCGGGTGGCGCCGGTAAGGTATTGTCAGCCATTGAAAAGAAATATGGAGAGTCAATCTAACGGCACTAGGGTTAGAGCCCCTAATTACACTGTCAAGGAGCAGCCTGGTCGTTATGACTCTGCTGGCTTAGAGCCACAGAGAGGGCCAGTGGATGATGGATCAGCTGTCTCTGAGACAAATATAAAGAATGCAGTTTTGTCCTGCAGAAGAGCCATCAAAATGGGCACTTTGAATGTGAGGACTATTCGAACGCTGGAGAAGAGAGAGGAGTTGGGACATCTGTTCGAGGAGAGTGGTATACAGATACTTGCGATCCAAGAACACAGGATTCTACACGATGAGCCCGTGAGGAGTGTGATGATCGGGAAAAAGAGCCAGCTCATCACTACATCGGCAGTGAAGAACACAACAAATGCTGCAGTAGGAGGAGTGGGTTTTGTGTTCAGTGCAAAAACCAATTTGTTGGTGAGGGAAATAATGCCTATCTCCCCGCGAGTGTTGAGGGTGACCTTCAATGGAAACCCAAGACTGACAGTCATCTCAGCCTATAGTCCAACCGAGGGGGACAGTGATGTGAATGCCGTGGAGTTCCATGAGGAGGTGTGTAGAGCTGTCAACACCACTCAGGCACACAATATCCTGCTTGTTTTGGGGGACTTCAATGCACATCTGAGTAAGGAGGGCTGTGAAGATCCTTGCTGGTACTTCCATAACAACACCAACCGAAATGGAAGACTACTGAGAGACACCCTGCTGGAGGCGAACTTGATGGCGACCAACCTAAGGTTTAGGAAGAATCCGGGGAAGATGTGGACCTACATCTCAGATATGCACCTGTCCAAGTCCCAGATTGATTTCATTCTGGTGAGGAAAAAGTGGCGGAATAGTGTTCTGAACACGGAACCATACAGCTATTTCAGTACACTGAGTAGTGACCACCGGCTTGTTATGAGTGAGGTCCGCGTGAGCTTAAGAAAGAGCAAGGCTCATCCCCGGAGAACAATCTATGACTGGGGAGCTTTCAAGGAAGATGATAAGCTACAGGAGAGGTTCACGCTGGAAGTGAGAAACAGGTTTAGTGCTCTGTGTGGAGAGTCAGAGGAGAGAGAGATTGGATGGACTGAGGAGAGTGTGACGAGGAGGTACGGGCACTTCACCAATGCAGTGACGAAAGCAAGTGAAACCCTGGTGCCGAGGAAAAAGAACAAAGGGAAGCACGTCAGCTCTGCAAACCCAAAACTGTGTGCAGCCAGAGAACACCTGAAAGCTGCCAGGGACCAATTCTATGCTGATCCTACGGAGGAGAGGATGGAGACTGTGGAGGTGATGAGGGAAGAGCTCTGTACCGCTTACACTGAGGTCAGAGAGGAGGCACTGATAGAGAAGATCAGAAGTGTGGAGAGAGCGGTTGACAGATCTGGATGTAAGGAGAGCTGGATGATCATCAACGAGATCACAGGGAGGAAGAAAAGGTGTTCGAGTCAGATCCAGGGAACGGGGCCCGAGGATAGGAAGAGGAAATGGCTAGACCATTTTAGGACCCTACTAGGAGAGCCACCCTCCACAGCCCAGAGCACTGGGGAGATCAGGCGGCTGTTTGAGGAACTGGATGTTGAGACAGAGCCCTTCACCAGAGAGGAGCTTCAGAGAGCCAAGAAGAAGATCAAGGAGGGAAAGGCTCATGGAGAAGATGGAGTGACATCAGAGGTGATGAAGAGGTGTGATTTTGATGATATCATCCTGGGGTTCTGTAACGGGGCACTGGAGAAAGGAGTTGCCCCGAATCAGTGGAGGATCAGTAACATCGTCCCAGTGCCAAAGAAGGGAGATCTCTCTAACACCAACAACTACCGGGGGATCTCACTGACGTCACTTGTGGCAAAGACCCTCAACAGGATGATTCTTAACAGGATCCAGCCTGAGATGGAGAAGAAGCTCAGGTACAACCAGAACGGCTTCAGAGAGGGTAGATCAACCACCAGTCACATTCTGATGCTGAGGAGGATATTAGAGGGAGCTAGAGCAAAGTGCCTTCCTGCGGTCATGGTTTTCATTGATTCTGTGGACCGTTACTGCCTGATGAAGATCTTACAGGCTTATGGAATCCCCAAGAGGATAGTGGACCTGATATCACTGCTCTACACCAACACCAAAGCCCAAGTCATTATACCTGATGGGATGACAGAGTTCTTTGAGATACTGGCTGGAGTGCTCCAGGGAGATACATTGGCTCCCTACCTTTTTATCATCGTAGTGGACTATTGTATGCGCCTTGCACTGGAGAAACACCAGGACTCTGGCTTTTCTGTAGCACCGGCCCAGAGCAGGAGAGTTGGGGGCGAAAAAGGTATCGGATGCTGAATTTGCCGACGACATAGTTTTGGTGACAAATACAGTGAAGGAGGCAGAGGATTTGATGCGGGAGGTTGAGACTGTGTCGATGAGTGTGGGGCTGAGAATGAATGAGACTAAAACAAAATATCTGGTAGAGAATGTTGAGAAGCCAGAGGGGATCACTAATGTAGGCGGGAAGCCGCTGGAATTGGTTGAGGACTTCCTGTATTTGGGAGCAAAGATTGGGAATACGGAGGATGATGTGGTTGAGAGGAAGAGCAAGGCCTGGGCGGCGTGTCACAGCTTGAGATCGGTGTGGAAGTCGGACCTTCGTAGAGACCTGAAAATCCGCCTCTTCATTGCTGTAGTGGAGTCTGTGCTGCTGTATGGGTCTGAGACTTGGACACTGACCAAGAGACTCACTCAGATGGTGGATGGGTGCTACACGAGAATGCTGAGGATGGCTCTGAACATTAATCAGTATACACTGAGGATGAAAAACTCAGAGCTGTATGGGAGCATCCCAAAAGTCAGCTCAAAAGTGACACAGAGGAGACTGAGGTTGGCTGGACATGCTCACCGACATCCAGAGTTGACATTGCACTCAGTGCTCCTTGGGGAGCCCCTACATGGACACACTAGAAGAGGAAGACCAAGGTTAACATATGTTGATGCCCTAAGGACAGACACTGGTCTGTTGGAGATGTAGGATATGGCAGCGATAATGAGGGACAGAGACCGCTGGAGCGAACTCGTCCATGGATCTCGGGAATGTTACCCGCCTTATATATATATATATATATATATATATACAGTATTTTCCGTTGTGTTGTAATATAAATATTACACACAGTAGATTATCAGCTCACGTAGAGTTTGCTCGACGGTTCCAGTTGTAGTTCCAAAAGTAATCCGGAGAAAAATAGAAAGATTTGAATGGATACAGTTTAGTTGAAAGGAATTTATTGACACGTGTTTCTATAACAGTTACATAACCTAAAACAGCTATCTACAAACTTTTAGTTATGCAGACATTCAATATTTCAATGTTATTATTTACTGTCATTTCATCTGATGAAATGACAGTAAATAATAACATTGAAATATTGAATGTCTGCATAACTAAAAGTTTGTAGATAGCTGTTTTAGGTTATGTAACTGTTATAGAAACACGTGTCAATAAATTCCTTTCAACTAAACTGTATCCATTCAAATCTTTCTATATATATATATATATATATATATATATATATATATATATATATATATATATATATATATATATATATATATATATATATATATATGTGTGTGTATGTATATATATATATATATATATATATATATATATATATATATATATATATTAGAATTGGAGCTCTTAAATAGCAATATATATATGAATGTATATATAATGTATTTTGCAATACACTTTATGCTTAATTAAAAGCATTTTGAAGACCGTATGATATCGTTTTAGAGTAGTGACAAACTCACTTACTTTAATCTCAGCAAACAAGGTGAGATAAGCCGACAAGGCCTTGTTTCGCATTTATTGATGCTTATCAAGGCTAATGTATAATCAGTTCCTGATTATTTACTAGAATTCTATAAGAATATAACATCAGTGATCTCAGTAAACAGGAGGGAGTAGTTAGCCTTGATAAGCATCAATAAATGCGAAACAAGGCCTTGTCGGCTTATCTCCCCTTGTTTGCTGAGATTAAAGTAAGTGAGTTTGTCACTACTCTTAAACAATAGCATACCTTCTTCAAAATACTTTTAATTAAGCATAAAGTGTATTGCAAAATACACTATATATACATTCATATATATATTGCTATTTCAGAGCTCCAATTCTAATTTTTAATTTCTGCCTCACCGGTAACCGCTCTGTATAATCAGTTCCTGATTATTTACTAGAATTCTATAAGAATATAACATCAGTGATCTCAGTAGACAGGAGGGAGTAGTTAGCCTTGATAAGCATAAATAAATGCGAAACAAGGCATTGTCGGCTTATCTCCCCTTGTTTGCTAAGATTAAAGTAGGTGAGTTTGTCACTACTCTAAAACAATAGCATACGGTCTTCAAAATGCTTTTAATTAAGCATAAAGTGTATTGCAAAATATACATTATATATACATTCATATATATATATATATATATATATATATATATATATATATATATATATATATATATATATTTATTAAAATAACAGATTAAAGTTTAAGCAAAGAATCGCTGCTTTCACCCTTAACGGGATCTTCTGAAACTAACAAAGTCAATCTGTAAACGCAGAACTGGATATTTCAAAAAACGTTGCAACCGGAGGAAGACAGGAAGACGATCCTTTGGTTCGTGGTAACGTTCGCTGGCAAAGAACGGGAAAAAACGAATAATACGTCATTAATAGGAGCGGTGAAAAACAATTACGCGCAAAGACAAAACCACGTTTATGGTATAAAAGAGGTCGTAGACTAATGTTCTCTTAGGTGGTGCATAGAGACGTTCTCTGGCAATGAACGAAAAAACGCAGATAATAAGTCATATGTGGAGCGTGGAGAACAATAGCACGCAAAGACAAAACCACGTAAATGGTATAGCAGAAATCGTAGACTAAAATTCTAACTAGGAGACCAAATGAATCTCCGCTACAGAGTTAAGAACAAAGTAAATAAATACAATACAGAAGTAATAGGAACAAATAAATACATACACGCAAACAGTTATATATATATATGTATGTGTGTATGTATATATATATATAATATATATATATATATATATATATGTATATGTATATATATATATATATATATATATATATATATATATATATATATATATATATATATATAATATATATGGAGAGGGTCCTGTTGCCAATAACAATACATTTCCAACTGGTTGGTTGGTTCGATAACAGGGTGGTTGTTTATATAGCGTCAATGCTCTTTCGTCTCACATTCTGTGACTTGCTCAGTGATTGTTATATATTCTTTTTTATATATTGTGTCTCTCGTTTGTTCTGTCCGTTAACACTGCCTTTCATCCATTCGGGTCGATAAAATAAAGTACCAACAACGCACTGGGATAATTGTTGGCCTTGTGCTAAAAGTAGAAACAATTATTATTTTCATGCTCATAGACCTAAGAAATATGGCTGCTGAATTTTTTTTTCTTCTGTTGAAGATGTTCTTTCAGTTTTATTATCCGGATGTTGTGTGATGT
This sequence comes from Eledone cirrhosa, assembly GCA_964016885.1. Taxonomy (NCBI): domain Eukaryota; kingdom Metazoa; phylum Mollusca; class Cephalopoda; order Octopoda; family Eledonidae; genus Eledone; species Eledone cirrhosa. The sequence continues at coordinate 253,153,419 of OZ024743.1, read as the reverse complement.
TAATGTGGGTTTTAGACAACGGCTATCCTACTTACATGTGAAATAACAAGATGTCAAATTTTCCAGTAACCCTGAGGAACTTGCAAGTCCTTACATCCATCTTGATAAGTTGTGTCGTCTTATGAGCACACTTAACCTCCATGCCTAGAATATATGGCAGCCCTCGGGTGCTGCATTTTGACATAAAAACAATTGTTTTGCAGGCAGTCCCCGAGTCAAGTTTTTATTTTTTATTTTTTATTTTTCAATTTCCGATTTCCCTTTTCTCTAAGTTCCGTGATAAGTTTGGCTTCAACTCAACCCTGTTTGTAGTTCTGTCGTAGTTTGTAGTCCTGTTTGTAGTTAGCTGATGAGATTTTGCATCATAATTGGATGATAGAGTTGGGAGATTGAAATATGTATAGTAATTTCACTGAATTAAGATGTTGCAGCATCTCTTCCAGTCCGACCTTCTATTATTGTTTAATATATATACTAGTAGAATGGCCCGGTGTTGCTCGGGATTCTAAACATAGACTGGCATGTTAATCCCTCCTTATTGAAACAGTATGGAGAAGTACGAATACCTCGACCTGGGGATGGTATCTACATTTTGTGCTGATAAAAAAAATTCGTCGGTCGTAGATTACCAGGAGTTTAACGTAATTGGGTGCCTGAGAGTAAAATGTTCAACCCACGAAAGCCAAGACGATAGCATTAAGTAAAAAGGAATTCGACAAACCGAACATGTATTTGTTGTGCTATGGTACGATGAAAGCAATAGTTACAGAGAAGTAAGCATGTGGAAATGCAGGGGTGGAGAGCATGAAGGAATTTAGTTGGATACTTTTAAGGTTACAGACCCTAACGCAACCAAAATGCTAAACAATGCGGTCCCCGGGCAAAAATTTGAAATCTCTTTTAATCAAAATAAGTTGTGAAACATACATAATGGATAAGCAAAGTTTTAAAAAAATCGGTTGGGTACTTCTCGAATTAGAGGCCCTATCGCAACCAAAATGCTTCAAAAAATCTATTTTTCGCCTAATGCGGTCCCTGGGGCAAAAGATGAGAAAATCTGTTTTGCTGAAAACACTTTAAACGACATAAGTAAAGCAAATTTTGAAGAAATCGCCTGGATTATTGTTCCGTTATGCCTAAAAAAAGCATTTAAAGCCTAAAATATGCAGTTTTTCGCCTAATGCGGTCCCTACCTCATTGAAAAATTGAAATATCTTTCGCTGAAAAGACTCACACGACCATAAGTATTACATGTGTAAAGTTTGAAAAATATCGGTTGGGTGGTTCTCGAGTTTTAGGAAGACAGACAGACAGATATTCTCTGTTTTAGATATATACTAGCAGAATTGCCCGGCGTTGCTCGGGGTTCTAAACATAGATTGGCATGTTTATCCCTCCTTTCTGAAACAGACTCGTCGTATGTTCACCAATTGATGCAGAAGTCCTAATAAAAAGTGAAGTCGCATTGAGTGAATAGACAAATAATTTTCCATTTCAAAAGCATATAATTACGTTCCCTCTCTTTGTTGTTGTTGTTTTTGCTGCTGTCGAGCCTCGTGAAATAAATACGTTCGTTTATATTTTGTTATTGTGTATGCAAAAATATCTGTACACGAATATATAATTATACATATATAAAATAACAGATTAAAGTTTAAGCGAAGAATCGCTGCTTTCACCCTTAACGGGATCTCCTGAAAATGAAAAAATCAATATGTGAACGCAGAAGTAAATATTTCGAAAAACGTTACACACTATATATATATATATATATATATATATATATATACACGCACATTATATATACATGTATATATACACGCACACAGATAGCGAAGTCAATGTCGTAATGCAGACAGCCATATATACAGACAGATATTATAAATGCGCGACGTTATAACTATGTATCTATCTAAAAAGATAGACTAAGAAAGATAATGCGATCGCTAACCGGCGCCTAATGCGGGCTCTAGGGCATTGAAAATTCGAAATATTTTTTGCTTAAAACACTCACAGACCATAAGTATTACATGCGTAAACTTTGAAAACAATAGTTTCGGGGGGAGGGGTCTCGAGTTTTAGGGAGTCAGACAGACATTCTCTGTTTTATATATATATATGTATATATATATATATATATATATATATATATATATATATATGAAAAAGTTTGTCCTCATCAGTGGCCTTCCAACCGTCGTAGGCATTTCGTTGCATTAAAGGCCATATACCTCAGGTTGGTGCGAGCAACGGCTAAATCAAATCGTTGGGACACGTAAATAAAGGGGACGCTAGGGTAAACAAACAAAATGGTTTGAGCAACAGAAAGTGATGAAGAAGAAAGAAACAAGTCCCAGATTTCTATGAATATAAATTCGGTGGAATCGTGAACGAGAGAATAAAGACCATCAAACCTGGTTGAAATGTGAGCAAGGAAGGAATTTCGCACAGGTCTAACGGGAGGAAGAAGGGGTCTGGTCTGCGAATTCGGTAAACATAAGTTCTGTGAAGTCGCAGACGAGAGAGAGAGAGAGAAAAAATTCATACCGGCTTGGTCAAGTGCCCGCGAGAAAAGGATTACGGACAGGTCAAACGGGAAGAAAGGGGAGGTGGAAAGGTAGTGACAGAGAGTGAGTGAGTGAAAGTTGAGGAAGAGGCTAACAGAGAGAGAGAGACTGCTAGAAAGGGTAAAGACACAAAGAACGGTGGTCTTTATTCTCTCGTTCACGATTCCACCGAATTTATATTCACAGAAATCTGGGACTTGTTTCTTTCTTCTTCATCACTTTCTGTTGTTTAAACCATTTTGTTTGTTTACCCTAGCGTCCCCTTTATTTACGTGTCCCAACGACTTTTTTTAGCCGTTGCTCGCACCAACCTGAGGTATATGGCCTTTAATGCGACGAAATGCCTACGACGGTTGGAAGGCCACTGATGAGGACAAACTTTTTCATATGTAACCCATTTGCAGCGCCGCAGCTCCATTATTATCATATTTACACATATATTTTTTCCTCCGCTGCCACCAGTCTGTTTCGTTCTTTGTGTCTTTACCCTTTCTAGCAGTCTCTCTCTCTCTGTTAGCCTCTTCCTCACCTTTCACTCACTCACTCTCTGTCACTACCTTTCCTCCTCCCCTTTCTTTCCGTTTGACCTGTCCGTAATCCTTTTCTCGCGGGCACTTGGCCAAGCCGGTATGAACTTTTTTTCTCTCTCTCTCGTCTGCGACTTCACAGAACTTATGTTTACCGAATTTGCAGACCAGACCCCTTCTTCCTCCCGTTAGACCTGTGCGAAATTCCTTCCTTGCTCACATTTCAACCAGGTTTGATGGTCTTTATTCTCTCGTTCACGATTCCACCGAATTTATATTCATAGAAATCTGGGACTTGTTTCTTTCTTCTTCATCACTTTCTTTTGCTTAAACCATTTTGTTTGTTTACCCTAGCGTCCCCTTTATTTACGTGTCCCAACGACTTGATTTAGCCGTTGCTCGCACCAACCTGAGGTATATGGCCTTTAATGCGACGAAATGCCTACGACGGTTGGAAGGCCACTGATGAGGACAAACTGTTTCATATGTAACCCATTTGCAGCGCCGCAGCTCCATTATTATCATGTTTACATAATATATATATATATATATATATATATATATATATATATATATATATATATATATATATATATATATAAATATATATATATAAATATATATATATAAATATATATATATATATGTACATATATATATATATATATATATATATATATATATATATATATATATATATATATATATATATATATATAATATATATATATATATATATATATATATATACATAAACATACATAATTGGATGTAACATTTTTCAAATATCTACTTCTACGTCTACAGATTGATTTATCTCAACTTCAGATGATCCACCTGAGGGCCAATGAAGAATTATTTTTGCGTAAACTTTTAATCTGCATTAATAATAAATATTTGCGCTACGGGGTTTTATATACTTAAAAATATACAACCCTTATCGTCTCCACAATAGATGTTGGTCTTTGTATTTGTTACTAGCAGTGGTTCCAGGCGTTGCACGGGATAATGTGTTTTGGAATCGGGCCGCCAACAGTCCTAATCGTAGAAAAACTACATGCCAGGACAATATGTAAAGAAAATAAACCGAATACCTTGATGGCTGGATAATCTTTAAGAATTTCCTTGATGAAGCAGGAAAAATGCAGGTTTTCACCTAATGCGGGCCCTAAAGGATCATGAAAATGAATTTTTTTATGTGCATAATATGCCTTGAAATTCCGAGAAAATCGGCTAGACGTAACGCCTCCAAAAAACCCTAAGAAGCTGAAAAAATGAAGTTTTTCCCCTAATGCGGGCCCTAGGCCTTAAAAAAGTTGGATTTTCTTTGCTTACAGTATGAAGAAGAGACTGAATAATACATAGTTACAGTCTCAAGGAAATCGATCTGACGTAACGCCTAAAGAAAACCCTAAAAATCTTTAAAAACGCAGTTTTTCACCTAATTCTGGCCCTAGGAGATCAAAAAGTTGAATTGTTTTTTTTATGTGCATAACACTCCCTGAAACATAATTAATATAATGTAAAGTTTGAAAAAAATCGGTTGGGTACTTCTCGAGTTTTAGGGATTCAATCTCACAGACTCTCTGACACACACACACACACACACACACACACACACACACACACACATCCTCAGGGAAGGGACGTAGCAGACAGCCAGACGTAAGGGCGCGACGTTATATGTATGAATCTAAAAAGAGAAAGACTAAGAATTATAGAGAGAGATCGCTAAATCGCCTAATGCGGTCTCTAGAGCATTGAGAATTTGAATTTGATTTTGCTCAGAACACTCCATGAAACATAAGTATTACATGTGTAAAGTTTGAAAAGAGTCGGTTGGGTGTTTCTCGAGATTTAGGGATTCAAACTCACACACACACACACAGACAGACACCCTCAGTTATATATATAGAGATTACACAAGCACGTGCGCACACATGTACCCCCTCCCCCACCCCCAACCCCAATCACCCACACACACACCCACACACATATATATATATATTTATATATTTATGGTATGGTATGGTGGGAAAGGAGACTCAAAGATCTCTTTGATGAGCGCTCCATATACCTCGTTACGTAGACGACATTAATATAGTAATAAGGACACCCCCCACAAGAGAGTACTAACAAGTATGATTTAGAATGTAGCACAATGGAAAACATCCAGCAGATAGCTAATTCCATACACCAGAGTATAACTGTAACTATCGACTACCCTTCCATACACCCTAACAGTAGACTACCTGTATTAGACACGGAACTCTGGATTAACACTATAGACGAGAGGGCCAAAATTCTCCACTCACACTACGCTAAACCCATGGCCTCCAAATACCTGATACTCAAAACTCAACAATATCCAGAGGTGTTAAGTTTAATATTCTGATTTCAGACTTGGTACGAGTGATGATGAACGTATCCCGCATGTGCGACCCAGCAAAATGGAAAGACACATCCAACACTTCATCAACCACATGCAGTTCTCTGGCTACAACCAAAGAGACAGACTCAGAGTATACGTAGGAGCCTCGGAGAAGTATAATACCCTCATAGAACTGGACATGAAAGGAATTTGCCCATTATACAGGAGCAAATCATGGAATAGATTAGATAGGACTAAACATAAGATAGGGAAAGCCACCTCATGGTACGATAACCAGAGATACCAGAGTGTCATGTTCGTGGACGCTACCCCTGGAGAGAAATTTACTAACCAGTGTAGAAAGGCCCTGAGAAAGAGCCACTTAAAAATTCAAGTGGTAGAAAAGCCAGGAACTATCATAAAATCCCTGATCAGCAAAACATACCGTTTTAAGAAAACCCACTGTACTAATAGGAAATGTATTATATGTAAAGTAAACCCCCGGAGAAACTGTAAAACTAGAAAGGTAGTCTATAGTATAAGATGTACAGAGGGTACTTGCAGAAACATGACAACAATACATACAGACAAAGGCGAGACAGCTCGTAACATAGGTGAATGGATAGACCAACACTGGGGGGAACTAAAAGGACGAAAAAACGGTTCAGTACTATATGAACACGCCAGACAAAAACATCACGGTAACATAGACAACATAGAAATTAAAATAATATCTAAACATAGAAATGAACCTGCAGATAGGCAAATCAGAGAGGCAAGTGAAATAAACTTAGAGGGCCAAAGCTAAATAGAAAAAAATGAATGGAAGAACAACACCCAAACAAACAATACTAACTTAAGAGAAATATAAATAAATAAATAAATAAATAAATAAATATATATATATGCACAAGCACAATAGCAACAAATACATGAGCACACACTAGTAAAATAAGATAGAATACAATAACCAAAACACTGTCACACATACGCGAACACACACCAAACACTGTACACACACGCAAACGCATGCGCAGAGAAGAAGACAAAAATAAATAAATAACTAAACAAATAAAGATGGCGTAGATATACAATACAACAGGAGGAACATAATAGCACCACTGACGATGTTGCAGATGTGCAACGAAAGTAATTTGTTAGACTATATATATGTGTTTATATCTATATTATATCTATATTTGTGACCATAGGTCTATCAATGGTAAACATTGAGGACCAAATAAATTAACTGATATAAAAGATACAGAAGCGAAAACCAACCAAACAGTGAGTGTGTTCTGTTATTAATTCTTGCAATATTATAACAAAAATATGACCCTTCCCAAGTATAACAATATTTGTTTCGACACACGATTTCATATCAAAAGCCCCGCAAAACAAATACATATATATATATATATATATATATATATATATATATATATATATATGTGTGTGTGTGTGTGTGTGTGTGTGTGTGTGTGTGTGTGTGTGTGTGTGTGTGTGTGTGTGTGTGTGTGTGTGTGTGTGTGTCTGATGGTAGCTAAGATGCTTCCATAGGCGGTATGCCGGTTGAGCAATCTATGCTCTTACAGAGCAGAGTATGATACAATAGAAAACGAAAAATCAGTGATGCATCTGAACTCAATTTATTGTGTGTTACAATTGTTTCGCCGGCCGACAGCTCGAGACGCGATCATTGTGTGGATCTGTCTGATTCTGGACTCGCAGTGAGTGAATATGCTCCTAAATCATTAGACGCGTCCGTCGAACCTGCGGGTCCAGAATCAGACGGCGAAACAATTGTAACACAATAAATTGAGTTCAGATGTTCAGATGCATCACTGATTTTTCATTTTCTATTCTCTCTCTCTCTCTCTCTATATATATATATATATATATATATATATATATATATATACAATGATATTAAATACATGGAAACTATATTTATAAAACCATATTTATTCTATTATATATATTTCAAGGGTACCAAAAACTTTGGTACGCTTTCACCAGATAAAATACAAAGAGTGTTTTATAAATTATGACATAGCCAAGGAAACCATACCTTATCAGTTGAATTTTCGTTGGGTAGTGCTCTGAATCAGACATAAACATTTATATTTGTTGAATTTCCAACAAATTAAATATCCTTTCTACTTATATATAAATATATAACGAAGGAAATGTGGTAAGGAACCAGGTGGACCATAACGCACCAAAGTACTCAATACTTAGGTTAGTAGAGTGGGTAATAGGAACAAGTAAGACCCCGACGGCTGAGCTCAAGCCGTTTCGACGGCTAATTCAGAATTAGCCGTTGAAACGGCTTGAGCTCAGCCGTCGGGGTCTTACTTGTTCCTATATATATATATATATTTTATATATATATATATATATATATATATATATATATATATATATATATATATATATATATATATATATATAACTCTTCACATTATCGTGATAAGATGTTAGTCTGATGGATTTCGGTAATTTGTATTATTTATTTTTGTGGTATTTTTGTTGACATCTAGTTAGTGCTGTAGACACATTAACCTATTATTAAATATATACAATTAGGTACTTGCAATCATTTCAGTTCTTGGTTTTGTTCACAACTCAAATGGTTTGCCATTTGCCAAATTCCAGAGTCATATTTTCAATACTAATTGACAGGTGGCTTTCTCTGGCTTCATTCGTCATTTGAATCCAAGATTGTTACCATATGATAATCAGTGAAAGCTGATGTGAAGACGGGAGAGCAGGTGGAGGAGAAGTGATAAAATACGATATATAAGGAAATAAGTTAACGCAGGTTATTGTAGCATATTGATGCTCTTGCCGTTGATATTGGTGGAGGTGATTATGACGGTGGTGGTGTTGTTGCTGTTGATGGTAGTGATGATTGTTGTGGTATTGGTGACGGAGGTCGTGATTAAGGTTGTGATGATGATGTTGGTTGTGATGATTATGGAGTGGGTGATAATGATGATGGTTATGGTGGCCATCTAACCATATTTTTTACTTCACCTTTCTTATGAAACAATAGTTTTTACATTACATGACCTCTTCAATAGTTTTAGACCAAATATGTATATATACGTACATCTGTTTGTCTACATACACACGCACACACATACATATATATGCCCTGTTGAATTTATTCAGCTTTTGGCCATATCGCGACTCTTCTTACCATCACTATAGTATGACATTCCACAGTCCCGAAACAAACACGATTTTAAATTAGTAATCTTTATTTTTTATTTGTATCTAGACTATTTAGTCCATCAAAAGTCAAGTTCAAAGAACATTAACTCCACGAGATCAAAAGTAATCAGCATCGATATTTCTAATTATATTATCGCAGTTCCTTTATTTAACATACTTTTACTGACTGTGTTGTGTGTTTTCATTTTATTTCTTTATTAGCAAGATGCCATTGCATCGGGGTTTTTTTTTTGCTGTTTTACGAATCCTTTTTTTTATTCGTCATTTAAAGTGACAATATCATGAACTTGACGAGATACCTTATGAACAATCTTTTTGGAGTTAACAGAACTTCCATGCCTTGTATACATAGTTTTCACTAAGTTGTATGTATTTTAATTTCTGTTTTGTATATTTTAAATTAGTTTGTCGATTCGTATGACGACGAATTGACAAGAGTCGTTTGCGCATTGGATTAAATGCTTCAATATTTTTTCGACCTACTGCGCTGTAAGTTCAAAACCTACCTTAGTCTACTTTGCTTTTCATCATTTCGGGTGTCGATAAAGTAGTTTTCCAAGAGGCGGTAGGTTGGCGCAGTCGTTGAGGAGTCGGACGGATTGCTTTGTTCTCTGTTCCGGCTCTGTGGCGTTCTGAGTTCAACTGAATAGAAAGGTAGTGAGTATTTTGCCAGGAGTTGCGATTGACAGTAAGTATCAGAAATGGAAACGTTCAATGGAAACCCAGATTCCACGGCCTTATGCTGTTATCAATTCCTTTCTTTTCCTTTGAAAAAATGTGGGCCTATTTTTCACAATTGGTAAGAAATGTTTCACAAAAGACTTTTCTTGCATTATTAAATTTATTGAAACTCATTCTGCTAAATCACTTTTAAGTTGATGTGTAAAGATATTTTGTTATTCATATATTCGTCCTACAACTATTTGAATTTAAGATGAAACGACATTGGTCACATGAGAACACAACTGTTGTAGACTTTTGTTTATTAAGATAAGATTGATGTTGTCTCTATACTGGGTAGAATTTATATTTAAATTTGGTGGGTTGTTAATATCAGATCCTATTAAACGTTATTCTCTGCTTGTGTTGAATCATGAATTCAAGAAGGTAATGTTATTTAACTTCAACAATGCATCTCGATTATTCGTTAAAGACTTTTAAAATTAAGATATATGCACCACAAATGCTATTTTTAGAAACCTCACGATGCTTCACGCTTCCCTCCCTCACCCCTATTACTTTCTTTGTCCTTTTCATTGAGAAATCGGTTGTGGCCGTAATTAAAGGCGGGTTCTTCCAGGTTTGACACCCCAAAACTCCATAAGGATTTGAGAGTTTGGGGAAGGAAGTAATATGTCTATCTGTTTTCAAGTCTTATTTTCAACTTTACGTTTCAACTGCTTTACCTCTTAACAGCCAGTAATGATTTAACTGAAAATATGTCAGGAGTTATCGGGCGATTATACACACGCACTCATATAGAGGAGATAGATGTATCGATGATAAAGCTACGAAATCAGGATAACCTCCAGCGGCCAACTGGTGAGAAGGGACTGAATATATATATATATATATGTGTGTATATAAGCCCGACACGTCGAACATTCTTTCCTCTCTCCAATGTAAAGCGTGAAACTAATAACACACTTTGTACCTCGGTTTGTTGTCTCCTTGAACTATATATAGAATTTTATATATATATATATATATATATACACACACACACACACACACACACACACATATATATATATATATATATATATAGTGAAAAATTGAACGGGAACAAAACAGAGAGGCAGTACAAACAAAGGTTTATTAATTTCACGCTCTTGAGAGTGGGGTGGTGGTGGGGAACGACGTTTCGGGCATAAGCCCTTCTTCAGGTGAAAAGTGTGTGGGAAGAGAGTTCAAAGGGTGTGTAGGGGAGTGGTGGAGAGACATATAGCAAAAAGGGGTGAGAGGAAACGGTGCAAATGAAATTAAAAATAAAGGCATGATCAAAATAAAATTAAAATGGGGTAAAACAGGTGGATAGAGGGTGTGGGGCGTGTAGGGGTGGTGGCGGGTGGAGTGGGGAGAGGGAGACGGGATGTCCGAGCGGGGAGGGCTGAAGGTGGTGTGTGTGTGTAGGTGTACGTGTGTGTGTGTGAAAGCAAGGGTTGGGGGAACCACGGGGTTGCATGTTCTGGAAGAGGTGTGTGTGGTGGGGTGTAGGTCGGAGTGTGTGTGCGTGTGTGGATAGAGGGGTGGGCGGATAGGATTCCGGAGGCTGAATGTGTAAATATGTGGTGGTACGCACGTGTGTGTGTGGTGTTTATGCGTGTTGTGGATGTAGGTGGCGTGTTGGAAAAACATTTTTTTTTTGGTGTGTGTGTGTGTGGAGTGAGTCATAAAGGTAATTCCGTAAAAAGATGTGGTGGAATGCTGAGTAAAATCCTTGGATGCGGTGGATTCTCGGGATCAAGGTTCACATATGTGTAATCCGTGAAGAGATTGGTCGGAAGAGAGGAGATGTGGGGTGCGCGCGCATCAGGAAGTGCTCAGAGGGTCAAGGCAGGGGGAGTGTTGTGTGTCTGTGTGTGTGGGGAGGTGGTCAGAGGGCATAGCAGCAGTAGGGTAGAATGGTAAGTGAAGGTGTGTTGTGTGTCTGTGTGTGCGGGGAGGTGGTCAGAGGGCATAGCAACAGTAGGGTAGAATGGTAAGTGAAGGTGTGTCAGTGTGTGCGGTGGACAGGGGAGAGGATGGGTAGGTGTGAAAGTTGGAGTGAGGAGGGGGTGTGTGTGTATTAGTAGGGGTGTTAGTGGGATGAGTGAGTGTTTGAGAAAGGGTGTGGGTGGAGCGGGGAGAGAAGGTTGTGGGGGCCGATGGAGGGAGTGTAGTGTACTGGTGTGTGTGTGTGGTGAAGGGGGTGTTAGTGGGTGTTAGTATACAAGAGGTGGAGAAAGGGTTGAATGCGGGTGTGAGTGGGGGTCAGTGGTGGTAGGGTGTGTAGAGTGGGGGCTGTAAGAGGGTGTGTGTTTACGTGTGCGTAGGGTTGGGGGGTGTTAGTGATGTTAGTTGCGTATAGGGTGGGTGGTGTAAGTGGGTGTGTGTGTTCGTGTGCTTGGGGTCAGGGGGTGTTAGTGATGTTAGTTGCGGAGTGGTGGGGTAAATGTGTGGGGGTGAGGGTTAGTGGTGGTAGTAGGGTGTGTGTTTAGTGTGAGCGCGTGTATATATGTACCGGTGGGTGTGTGCGTGTGATAAGGAGGGGGGGAGAAGAAGGGAGGGATGTTAGTATGTTAGTTGGGGAAGAATGGTCGGATGTGGGGTGGAGGTGGAGGTGTTACTATTGTTAGTTGTGGGGTGGGCGGTGAAAAGGAGGGGTGTGTTAGTGGTGTTAGTGGGGGATATGTGTGGGGGGAGGGGGGCGCTCGAAGGCTAAAGGAATAAGAGTGGTGAGTTCAGGCCGGGGGGAGTGTGGGTCTGTAAGATGAAGATGGTTCATTGTTCGACTCTTAGGAGATTGGCGGGTGTTCCGTGGCATTGGAGTAGGCCACAGACTGTCAGATGGTGTGCGGAATTTCCAGGGGCACCAAAGTGGCGGGCGATGGGGTAACTACCACCGAGACGAATATCCCGCAGGTGCTCAGTAAATCTTTCCGCCAGGCGACGTCCAGTCCGTAGACTAGGTTGGAGGAGGTGCAGCGGAAGGCATGCCGGACAGAGAGAGAGTGGCCGTTGGGACCCTGGAAGGTGGTGGTGTTGGTGATGTGGGGACATGTGTTGCAGCGGGGCCTAGAATAGGGAAAGGAACTGGGGGGGGGAAGAGATCGGGTTGAGGGGTAGGGAGCTGTGGACGAGAAAGGTGTGGAGATTGCGTGCGCGTTTGAAGGAGGGGAGTGGTGGAGCTGGGAAGATGTGGGAGGTGGAGGGGTCGGACTGGAGGCGTCGGAAGTGGCGGAGGATGGTGCGGTGGAGGGGTAAGGTGGAGGGGTGGTAGGTGATGGGGAAGGGGCGACGGTGGGTGGGTGTGCGGTGGCGTGGGGTGAGGGTGGTGGAGTGGTAGACAGCACGGGCGCGGGTGAGAGCGGTGTGGACAAGAGGATGGGGGGGTGGGGGGGGGGTAACCTCTGCGGATGAAATGGCTGACTAGGGAAAGGGCCTGGGACTCAAAGTCGGCATCTCGGCTACAGAAGCGGCGGATCCTGAGGAGTTGGGAGGAGGGAATAGAGTGTTTAGTGTGTGTGGGGTGGGAAGAGGTGAAGTCGAGGTAAGAGTGGGAGTCGGTGTGTTTGAAGAAGGCGGAGGTGACGAGCGAGTGGTGGGAGGGGTCGAAGGCGACGGAGATGTCTAAGAAGTGGACGTGGGTGGTGGAGATAGAGGTGGTGAAGTGGAGGGAGGAGTGGAAGGAGCAGAATTAGGAGAGAAAGGTGTCTCTATATATATATATATATATATATATATATATATAGAGAGAGAGAGAGAGAGAGAGAGAGAGAGAGAGAATGTATCTAGAAAAAGGAATGTTGCACAACAGTCTAGCTGGACCGCTAATGTGTCAACTTACGACAATATTTATGTCATGTTCTGTTGCATAATACAATTGAATCTATATAATATGAATTTGTTAATCCGAGAAGTTTCTATAATAAATTTTATGGATCCACTTCTGAAAATGTTTGAGCTCACCAGATCATCAACAATAAGCCTTATCTCCAACCAAAGTTATCTTCTGTTCTTAAGAACAGAGATCTCCTAACTATTTAAAACACGTACTGTTTGAAGCAATATTTTGACCACCTACTGATCCTTTCATGGATTCGACCCACAGACATATTTAAAAATAGATAAATAAGGAATGCAAGAGACGAAGAGTTAAATAATCTCTGGAGGATGCTGGCCTTTCTATTCTGTTCCCACGGGTAGTTTACGATATTTCCTAAAACTATTATTATTATTAGCGATTACTGTGTTTGAATTTCACGATTTGAAGTTATATATATATATATATATATATATATATATATATATATATATATATATAAATCAAATATATATAGGGGAAATTAGCTTTTATAACAATTTTACATCCTTACACATGTTTCAATAGAAATGTTGCCTGTAAACTCATGTAATCAAGACCTACACAAACAAAATGATGTATGCGCAACCTAAAAACACAACACACAACGCACAGAAACAAGATGGTGTAGGACAGAACAAAGGAGAGGCACAAAATAAAAACCTAGTCACTGAGAAGGTCATAGAATGTGCGACAAAACAGCTTTGAAGATATATAAACAATCTTCCGGTTATCCAACCAACCAACCGGAAATTCATAATAAATTGAAGTGAAACAGGTGCGTGTGTTTTTATTGGCAGTATGACTCTCCCAAAGTATAACAATATCTGTTTCAACACACGTTTTCAGATAAGAAATCTTGCAAAACAAATTAAAAAACGAAGTATATATATATATATATAAATTTATATATATGTTTGTGTGTGTGTGTCTGAGCGTGTGTGTGCGCGCGCGCGCGCGCGTGTGTGTGTGTGTGTAGTGAGCTGCGAAAGGTGGAATTATCACAGAGGCTGTGGAGGTTTTGTACATATGATTTATATGTGTATTTATATGTGTATACGCACACACACATTATATATATGTATATGAATTTATATATATATATATGTATATGAATATATATATATATATATATGTATATGTGTGTGAGTGTGTCTGTATGTATGTGTGTGTGTGTGTGTGTGTGTGTGTGTTTGTATTTATATATAAATACAAACACCAGACTTCACACGCAATTCATTTGAAAATATATATAACTAATATTGCATAAGATGAACTTAACATAAAATTTAAGAAAAGATAAAATTATAAAGGAGGATGTATTAAAGAAAGTTTCTCCTTTACTTACATATATAAACAGCGTGAGTCAAAGAAGACAGTAAGTGAATACAAACTCTGCTCCTTTCTTCTTTGGAATGTTGTGAAAAATAGTTGAAAATCACATACAGAAACACATACGCCGAACAGTACAAATACGGTCATACATGCACACACACGCAAACAACAATAGACACATCCACACAAACACGCACATACCTGCACACATACACACACACACATATATATATATATATATACACACTCACATTCAAGCATATACTAATTTATACACGGGTGGCATTTATTGTTTTATATATTTTTATATTATTTATTTACTTGAAATGCATCTTTCTCCTTTTTTTATCTTTTCTGTTCGATTGCGACAAATATTATTCCGAACAACTTCAAAGATAACATGTATTATGATACGGTCTTGGATTTGAATTTTTTTTATTTCATTTTATATTTTATACATTTTCATTCTTGTTTTTGTTCCAAGTCTATATGGATAATTTCCAGTTGTAAAGTCTATATTTATATTATGAGCACACACACACACACATATATATATATATATATATATATATATATATATATATATATATATATATATATATATAGGTTAACACAAAATTAATATATTTGATAATCACAAATATCCTCATATTTATGTTTGTATTGTAAATGACCAACTTAGCTAGATAGAAATATACTAATAATAATATTACAGTTTGCCTATCATGACTTAAGATAATACATCATAAATCAACAAAAACAAATTGTATTGGCAATGGCCGTAGTGCTTGGACAAATTTAAATTTCAAAATCAAACCTGTTCCGTAGACAGGTTTAAACCTTAAAATCCAAATATGTTTCGAATAATGAAAAAGTGGAAGAAAATACCGCATTTTGATCTCCTCAGCAAGCACTATAAAAATTGGTATGTTCCACTTCAAAATATTTAGGAAGACTGTTTAGCGCACGAAGTAACCTCATGCGGTTATCCAGTGTCTAGCTAGCCTCATACTTATGCTGCTAGAAATAACAGCCGTTTGTATGGGGCTAATACAAACGGCTGTTATTTCTAGCAGCATGAGTATGAGGCTAGCTAGACACTGGATAACCGCATGAGGTTACCTCGTGCGCTAAACAGTCTTCCTAAATATTTTGAAGTGGAACATACCAATTTTTATAGTGCTTGCTGAGGAGATCAAAATGCGGTGTTTTCTTCCACTTTTTCATTATTCGAAACATATTTGGATTTTAAGGTTTAAACCTGTCTACGGAACAGGTTTGATTTTGAAATTTAAATTTGTCCAAGCACTACGGCCATTGCCAATACAATTTGCTTTTGTTGATTTATGATGTATTATCTTAAGTCATGATAGGCAAACTGTAATATTATTATTAGTATATTTCTATCTAGCTAACTTGGTCATTTACAATACAAACATAAATATGAGGATATTTGTGTTTATCAAATATATTAATTTTGTGTTAACCTATATTACACGGCTCAGAAATAATTTTTCTTCGAGCTATTTCATTGTAAATGATCGCCTGATATTTGAACTCATTATTATTGATTATATATATATATATATATATATATATATATATGTATATATATATATATATATATATATATATATATATATATATATATATATACATATATATATATATATATATATACATATATATATATGTATATACATATACATATATGTACATATATATATATATATGTATATATACATTTATATATATATGTATATATATATATATACATATATGCGTATATAAAGATATATATATATATGTACAAATATATATATATATGTACAAATATATATATATATGTACATATGTATATATATATATATATTTATATATATATATATATATATATATATATACATATATATATATTTATATATATATATATATATATATATATATATATATATATATACATATATATATATTCATATATATATATATATATATATATATATATATATATATATACATATATATATATATCTTTATATACATATATATGTGTATATATATATATATATATATATAGATATAGATATAGATATAGATATATATATGTATATATATATGTATGTATATATATGTAGATATAGGCTAAACATTAAGAAGAAAGCAGGAACAGAGAGGGGGAGTATTCCTCATCAGTTGTCTACTAGGGGGTCTCGGATATTTCAACGCTTTAAAGACAATTTATCTACCCCAGAGCGTTCAATAACTAGGTAAGTTATTGGGAAAACGGAGGAGAGAGGAAAGGAAAATAGAAAGGAAAGGGGAAGAAGAGAGAAAAACAGCGAAAAAGCAACAAACTGGAGAAATGGCGAGCACCTTCAAGAAAGAAAATCCAAGTCAATAACGGTGCTGAACGTAAGTTTTAAAACGTGTGGGCAAATGTAAGTGAGAAAAGGACTGCTAGAGGGTCAGGCTAGGGAAACAATGAGGTGGCTGGAAGAGAGAGGTTGAGTGAAAGTGAGAGGGAGAAAGGGAGAGAAAGAAAAGGGGGAAGAGTAGAGCAACGAAATAGATATGTAGAAGGAGAGAGAAGATGGGTCACAGTGAAACATGATAATATAAATGGAGCATTAACAAAGGCAAAGTTTGACCTTAACAACAGAGACCAATCATTCACTATATCTAAATGCAATGATAGTCGATGTGGCATATGTCAATCCATACACACCGGTCAATATATGAACACAAAAACCACAAAAACTGGAAAAATATTCCCAAATGCAAATATGAACTGCAAAAGCAAAAATCTAATTTACTGCATAAAATGCCCGAATTGTGAAGAACTATATGTCGGTCAAACTGGAAATGCATTATCGGAACGTGCACGGGTGCACCGACAGCAGACCCGAGACCCATATGTCCGTCAGATACCCCTGAGTAACCATCTAGCAACATGTGGTCAGAAATTATTTATAATATTTCCATTCTACAAACTACAGAGCCCAAGTGAAATCAAGAGACAATTTAAAGAAAAGAATGTTATTGATAAAATCCAACCCAAGCTAAATGAACAATAATAATGCTTGGGGGTATTACTCCTACTATGACTACGCCTACGACCATTTCGACTACCGCCACTAACAAAAACAACAACAATAATAATAAAAGTGTTGTTGATGTTGATGATTACTGAAGATTTTTTATAAAAACCCTAGAATATGCTATTTTCAACATTTCTAAAAATAGCAAAACAATTGATGCTTTGGATAGGGTCAAATAGAAGTCGTTAGACATGCTCAACCAACCGTGACACCTAAACCAATCAGATTTAGTAATTCAGTGAAACTACACACCGATTGGTCGAAATACAGTTTGCAAAACTTAGCATTCTGCAGCCGCTTTTCACTGTATATAAGGCACAAAATTTACCCATTTCATTACAGTTGAAAATTGCAAACTTGACTGTCACCTCAGAATATGAACCTGAAGATTGCGAAAGCATGAAAGTACTTGTTCAATTAACACTTAACATTTAATATTCTACCATACTATTTCATTATAATACCATTATAATTTTAAAAGATTGTAAATAAAACAGGTAAATCAGACAAAGTTGGTATTCCTTTTATTAATATAATCTTCTATACACAATCATACACACCCGTGTATATATATATATATATATACATGTACTCTGAGTTTTTCGTATATTAATAATTATTTCTACATTTGGCACAAGGCCAGCAATTATCCAGTGTATTACTGGTACTTTATTTTATCGACCCCGTAAGGATGAAAGGCAAAGTTAACCTTGGCGGGATTTGAACTCAGAATAGCAAGGGTCGTAACTCTATGGGTCAAAGCATGGCATCCGCCCCTCTACTGATACTGCCAATCCACCACATTATTAATGATATCCGATTCGATTGCAATTATGCAAACAGCCTCTTTTTTTTGTATTCAGCCTAGTAGAGCGATAATTTTTTTTTATTCAATATGGCAAAGCCGGCCATTAATCGCTTGTATACAGGAA
>OZ024743.1:253124785-253129785 GCA_964016885.1 Eledone cirrhosa | reverse complement strand
GGTATATATAGTCATCGCAGAAGAACAAACGCACACATCAACTTATATACACATACAAACATATATATATATATATATATATACACACACACACACACATATATATATATATATATATATGTGTGTGTGTGTGTGTGTGTGTGTGTGTGTGTGTGTATGTGTGTATAGGACGGTTGATGACACTGGACTTCTCTATCTCTTCCTTTTGCCTTGGTTTCGTTCGTCTTCTCGGCATTTTTTAGTCAAACACACACACACTCCAACACACACTTACACACACACACCTACACACACATACCTACACACACACACCAACACACACACCCACCTACACCCCCTCCCCCCATATATATATATATATATATATATATATGTAATTTGCAGTTTGATGCAAATGTGTATAATTAAGTTGTCTATTCAATAATTTCCTACGATCAATAAATAAATTAATAAACGTTTCCGCCAACCAGAGTTGTGGAAATGTCCAAACGTGGCAGGGAGTATCGTATGGAGTAATGTGCTGTATCATGATTTGGCGTGGATGAGTGTGTACTTCTTCGTAGAAATTGCGTCATCAGAGAAGATTGAAAATAATGAAGTCATCGCTTCCTTTACAATTTTCCATTAACAATGAGGCAAATATAATCAGATATACTTGACTCAAAGATCAGAATATAGTATGCGAAACCTCTAAGTATATAAACAATGGGGTTTGGGCTAGAGTTCATTTTTCTTTTCTTTATGTCTGAAAGAATAAAAAACTATAATGATTTAATATCATCTTCATAAAACTTTGCTTGGTAGATATATATAATATATATATATATATCTGTGTAGGTGTGTATGTGTGTTTGTGGGTTTGTGTGTGTATGTATATATATATAATATATAATAATGATGTTGACTTGTTCTTCTTTTTGGTAAATATCATCTTGGTTAAGAGAGTGGGACTGACTTTGTGCAGTGCCTTTGCTCACTATAAAAGCTTCACGGCACAGGCATTGCTTTATATCTGGAGATCTCTCTGCACTTGTCGTCACATGGTACCATGAGCCCAGCACTATGTGTCAATAATTGTCACAAGTGTAGTGTTTGTACCAGAGTGTTCAAGTCGCTGGCTGGACTAAAAAGTCACACTCATTCAGCGCATCGGTAGGGGTTTTCCTACATGGATATAAAGTAGTGGCCGTACTCGAAAACGAGTTGGCAGCCACCATAATATATATATGTATATATATGTATGTATATGTATATGTATTTGTATGTATACATATGTATATATAATATGAAACCAATCGGTCGCAAATGACTATGGAATTTGCACATTGAAGGATCTCGCCCCTAGGCACAAGTCCGAGCAAGATTGTTTGAGGAATCGTATATATATATATATATATATATATATATATATATATATATATATATATATATATATATATATATATATATATAAATATATATATATATATATATATATATATATATATAAATGGAATAGAATGAAACGAAATTTCATTTCTCACTCTTAGTACGGCACTTACTTAAATGTAAGTATGTATGTATACGTACATACATATATGCTTGCAGACGTACAGTAGTACGAAACACTGTACGGCGTAATTCGGGCTGTTTGTTAATGTTCGGTAAACCGATAAGTGCATATATATATGTGCGCATCTATGTATATATATACATACTACTGTACGTATTATACATATATGTATGTACGTATACATACATACATACTTACATTTAAGTAAGTGCCGTACTAAGAGTGAGAAATGAAATTTCGATTCATTCTATTCCATTTATCTTTTTCGGTGTGCCCGGCCGACTGAACTCACTCGATATGCAAATTAGGCTCCTCAGCCGTTAATATGCATAAGGAAAGTATATACTTTCAGACGTTCAACCATCTGGCAGGAAGGTATACGATGCTGACGATAGCTAATAAGCTTGAAACTAGTACATCGTTCCTGTGTCAGTGTTGAACAAAAAAGTGACGTGGTTGCCTAAACACTGTACGGCGTAATTCGGGCTGTTTGTTTGTTTGCAAACAAACAAACCGAGCATTATAATAAATATTCGGTAAACCGATACGTGCATATATATATGTGTGTGCCGTTATGTATATATATACATACTACTGTACGTCTGTATACATATATGCATGTACGTATACATACATACTTACATTTATATATATATATATATATATATATATATATATATATATATATATATATATATGAAAAAGATATCGTTTTTTTAGAAAAACAATATGAAAAATTAGAAACATAGATGGAGAAGTGAAAAACAGCTCAAAATACAGTAATCTTTATATATAAAACTGAGGATGTCTGTCTGTGTGTGTGTGAGTTCGAATCCCTAAAACTTGAGAGCCACCCAACCGACTGTTTTCAAACTTTACACATGTAATACTTATCTTTCAGGGAGTGTTCTAAGCAAAATAAATTGCAAACTTTCTATGTCCTAGGGACCGCATTAGACGATTTAGCGATCTCGCTCTATAATTCTTAGTCTTTCTCTTTTTAGATAGATACATACATATAACGTCGCGCCCTTATAATATCTGTATGTATGTCTGGCTGTCTGCATTATGTCACTTCCCACAATTCCCTCTCCGTCCAGGACGCGCCCTTATAATATCTGTCTGTATGTCTGGCTCTCTGCTGCCTCCGGTTATTCTGCCACCCTTGCTCAAGACAAATCTCACACTCATTCCCCAAACAGTTCGTAGGTGCACACAACTTCTTCCTCACGTTTTAAGCAACATTGTTGATTAGTTACATACCACCAGACCCATACTCCTTTGCCAGCCGTGGTTGTGGCAATACTAATCTTAGCTAAGGCGGTTATATATTTCACATAACACTAAATATGAAAGCCGATAACTATGTATTAGTCAGTCTCTTCTTCATACCATGAGCAAAGAAAATCCAACTTTTAGTGGAGCGAGTGAAATAAAGTCGACCCTCCTGCGATGCAAAAATCAGGTTTTCAGGTTATATATTTCACTGTTGGCGGCCCGCGTTCCAAAATACCCTATCCCATGCAACGCCGGGTACCACTGCTAGTTTATTATAAATGGCAGTACAAAAGCTGTTTCCTACTTCTTTGAACGAATTTATATATTTATGTATATATATATGCTTGTGTGTGTGTGTGTGTGTGTGTGTGTGTGTTTGTGTGTGTGTGTGTGTGTGTGTGTGTGTATGTGTGTGAGTGTGTGTGTGTGTGTGAAGGTGTGTATATATGTGTATATATATATAGTTATGTATATATTTATATATATATCATGACAGTTAGCTCTTCAGCGTAGCTGGTAACATGTAGTCCAGTACAACCTGTGCGTGGTCGGGTAATCGGTGACTGAACCGGCAACCCCACCAACTTTGCCTGCTGAGGAGGGTGATTAGGGACACCATGCGGGATGAAAATCTAAGCCCGACAAAGGGTGGAGGCACTCAAAAGTGTCAACGGCCATCCAATAAATATTTTCATTTTTAATGGTGCGAGAGACACCTAATCATCATTAAAACATCTCTCTGGGAGAAGAACACTCTCATATAAAACTCTCAACGTCGTTTGCGTCCAATGATGTAAACCAGTTCTACTTTTTTAGTAAATACTTTCGATATTCAGAGAGTGGGATTGGCCCCGTGCAAAGCATTTCCTCACTTAAAATAGCTTCAAGAGTAAGAATCGCTTGATATGTGATAGGACTAAAAGGCAACGTACATGATGCTTATGTTTAAGTAGGAAGCGATTGCATTACTCGAAATCCAGTTTCAGCCATCATAAATATATATATATATATGCATACATACATACATACATACATACATACATACATACATACATACATACATACATACATACATACATACATACATACATAGACCGACATATTAGTATATGTGTATGTGTGTGTGTATGGGAAAATAATTGAAAATGTCTGTAAAGTCTGTACCCAATAACCGTATGCTTAAATCCTATTTCTGACGTATTATACAAATAATATAAATCTTGCATTGATAGTGTTAAGCGTGGCGATAATGTCCAGTTTCCATTCTCTACAATTATGCCAATGGGACTAAGTGCAGTTGCAACCAAAATCAATGTCTTCTCACAGAAATTACTCACTGTATCTACATACTTTCACAAACACACACATAAACATACCACACACACACACTCTCTCTCTCTCTATCATACATACAAAAACTCAGTCTTACATAAACATAGTCTTACTCTCTCACTGAATACACAATTGTCTGGTAGTTAGACCAAGATGTGTTTACTAAAACAACTTAGGTGAAGGTTGAATGCAAACATATTCATAATGAAAACGACTGGTTTATGTCTCTCTCTCTCTCTCTCTCTCTCTCTATATATATATATATATATATATATATATATATATATATATATATATATATATGTGTGTGTGTGTGTGTGTGTGTGTGTGTATATATAGGGAGAGAAAGAGGGAGATAAATATATCTTCACATATGTAAGTATGTATATATATATATTATCTGCATATATGTATATGTGTGTGTGTGTATATATATATATGTATATATATATATATATATATATATATATATATATATATATAGTAATAATAATAAAAAGAGGGCTCGATAAGGATAAATATGTATCAAATATATAAGAACCCTAGAGCAAATATATATTAACATAACAGATTAAAGTTTAAGCAAATAATTGCTGCTTTCACCCTTAACGGGATCTTCTGATACTAAAAAAAATAATTCTGTGAACGAAGAAGTAAATATTTCGAAAAACGTTGCAACCGAAGGAAAACAGGAAGACGATACTTTGGTTCATGAAGATGTTCCCTGGCAATGAACGGAAAAACGTGAACATAATACGTCGTTATGTGGAGCGTCGAGAACAAATACACAAAGACAAAACCACGTTTATGCTATAAGTGGAGTCATTAGACTAATATT
>OZ024743.1:253117285-253122285 GCA_964016885.1 Eledone cirrhosa | reverse complement strand
GGAAGTACAATCGCTCCTACATGGATGAGGTTTTCCTGTCCAACTTCAGCTAGAACCAACAAGGTGCCACAAAAACCTGTTGTACCTAATGTTCAGTAACCACACTGACACTACCCACAATATTGCAGTGGAAAAAAACATTACTCTCAGATCATGACATGGCTCTCTGTGATCTGAGGTTTCCACCGTCCAAAAGGTAAATCCGATAACATCTCTCCAGCTCATTCATTTGACACCATCGATCATCATAATGCAAACTGGGAAGCGATCAGTCATGCTCTTGCACATGTTGATTGGTATTTCACACACACTCACACATCCACTAACATAAAAAATCCTGGCAGATATTTTTAGACATTGTAACACATATATGTGCAAAACATACTCTTTTAAGATTTATAAACAAATCTAATTGCAGAATCCTTAGAAATAGAAGAACACTCATAAAAAAAATTGAAAGAATTAACAAAAAAAATCAACAAATTGAAATACTGCCAGCATCAACACACTCATTTGACTGGCATTACATCACTAGATTCGAAAAGCCACAACCTCCAAAACAGCATGATGTCCACCATCAACAATCAAAGAACAGCTGAAGAGGCCTGGGCCATTGAGAAAATGAAACACGATCTCAAAGTGTTCTTTTCCTTTGCGAAAAAGCACAAAGTCACTAGCTCCAATGTTGGCCCTCTAATTGATCAAAATGGCACTCTCCAAGATAATGTTAAAATCATTGGTCAGATAGTGCAGAAACAATACTGCTCTGCTTTCAGCAATCCTGATATTCACCGATCCTGGTTGTATCAGTGATGTTAATCCCCAATACAGTATATCGGACAAAACATTTGGTGCCTCTGATTTGTTAGCGGCAATAAAAGAAACTAAACACGATTCAGCACAAGTCTCCGATATGTTTCCTGCTTGTGTCCTGAAGGTGTGTCGACATATCTTGCTAGTCTGTGGAGTAACTCACTTGATTCTGGATACATAGCAGAGAAATTACTATGCCAGTCTGCTGTGCTAATTTTCAAAAAGGGAAACAAATCCCTTGCCGTCAATTACCGTCCGATCTCACTCACCTCTCATATCATTAAGCAACAATCTGCAGAACTCCATCCAACATGGGTTCCGTAATAGAAGGGTTGCCTAACGTAGCAACTGCATAACTTTGAGGACATTTTGAGAGCTTTGGGAGAGGGCTCCAGCAATGATGTGAGCTACCTTAATTTCAGAAAGTCCTTTGACAGGGTTTATCACAACATTCTACTGAGAAAACTATCCACCATTGGTGTCACTGGAAATTTGCTGCAGTGGATCAAGTGTTTCTTGTCAAACAGAGCCCAACATGTTTAGTCGAAGGAGTAAAATCCAGTTCAGCCAAAGTCAGTAGTGGTGTCTCACAAGGCACTGTGTTGGACCACGTCTTTTCATCATCTACATTAATGACATTACTGACATCATCAACCACAGCAGCATAAGAGTCTTCGCAGATGATTCCAAGCTCCAGAAGATTATCAATGGCGTGGGTTACCGGATATACCTCCAATCAGATCTACTGGCTGTTATCCAATTGACGATAAAGAACAATATGCTGCTGAACGAGGATAAATTTTATTTAATCCACTTTGGAAAAGCGGATGCCTTGAAATGTCCAGACTCCCTACCTTCAGGTGAAATTCACGAGGGATCAAACAACATCAGAGACTTGTGAGTAATTGTGGACAACAACATGAGCTGGGCCACTCATACAAACAGCAAATTTGATATGGTTCGCAGAATGTGTTCCTGGATTCTCAGAACCTTCCAGAGGAGAGATATCCACACTATTATCCTTATCTTCTCCACGTTTGCCCGATCTCATCTTGAATACTGTTGTCCACTGTGGACTCCCCACACAAAACAAAATATCATGAAAATTGAAGCTCCTCAAAGGTGAATCACGAAAAAAATAGATGGCATGTCAGGCCTTTACTGTTGGGGTTGACTAGTAAAACTCGAATTTTGTTCTCTCCAACGCTGCCGTTAGCAATACATTATCTGCATGATGTGGAAAATATTTCATCAGCATTTCCCAAATGATGTTGGTATCACCTTTAAACTACACCCAAGGCTTGGGACCCGTGCTATCCGCCCACAACAAAAATCAAAGTTGCATATCATAACAACAATACGGTACAATTTGTTCACCTTAATTGGCACCGCGCTCTTCAACATTACACCAAAACACATTAATACAGAAACAGACCCCATAATGTTCAAGAAGTCTTCGGACAAATTCTTTCAAGAAATCCCGGATGAACCTCCTACATTCGAATATGTCTCCGCAAAAATAACTCCCTTCTTGAGTAGGCCATGGTGTCCAAATACTGATTTGAAAGACTTCGCCATGTGGTGCTATTAAGTTTGACATGGCCTGGGCCCAAACCTATTAAACTGATCAAAGTTATATGTATAT
Organism: Eledone cirrhosa; assembly: GCA_964016885.1. NCBI lineage: Eukaryota > Metazoa > Mollusca > Cephalopoda > Octopoda > Eledonidae > Eledone > Eledone cirrhosa. The sequence goes on along the minus strand of OZ024743.1, from coordinate 253,119,827 downwards.
TCATATATATATATATATATATATATATATATATATATATATATATATATATATATATATATACATAAATATATATATATATATATAAATATATATATATATATATATATATATATATATATATATATATATATATATATATATATATATATTTATTTATTTATTAAAATAACAGATTAAAGTTTAAGCAAAGAATCGGTGCTTTCACCATTAACGGGATCTTCTGAAACTAACAAAGTCAATCTGTGAACGCAGAAGAGAATATTTCAAAAAACGTTGCAACCGGAGGAAGACAGGAACACGATACATAGGTTCGTGGTAACGTTCCTTTCGCAAAACATACGTGGATATTTTACGTCTTGATGAGGTAGCTAAGAATATGTTATGTTTATACCATTACTTACTTGTATAGGTAAGTATATATTACCTGTATCTTTTGTGAAAGGAACGTTTCCACGAACCAAAGTATCGTCTTCCCACCTTCCTCCGGTTGCAACGTTTTATGAAATATTCACTTCTGCGTTCATAGATTGACATTGTTAGTTTCAGAAGATCCCGTTAAGGGTGAAAGCAGCGATTTTTGCTTAAACTTTAATCTGTTATCTTAATAAATATTTGCTCTACGGTTCGTATATATTTGATATATATTTATCCTTATCGAGCTCTCTTTGGATTTTAGTCTTCAAATTTATTATTATTACTATATATATATATATATATATATATATATATATATATATATATATATTGTTATTCTTGGGGAGGGTCATATTGTTGTAATAATATTGCCAGAATTTTCTGTTATATATATATATATATATATATATATATATATATATGTGTGTGTGTGTGTGTGTGTGTGTGTGTGTGTGAGTGTGTGTGTGTGTGTGTGTGTAAAATAACGGAGTAAAGGACTCGCGTATAATCCTGTAATTCGATGAGGGCTCTTTAATGTACTATATATAGAGAGGAATAACACAGGAGGGTGTGTTTTCATTTACAGGATTTTAACCACCAGCGTGAAGAGAATATAAGCTAAGAGAGGTGTAGGAGAAACATAATAATTAAAAGGATAAATTAAAATATATATATATATATATATATATATATATATATATATATAATTATAATAGAATATAAAAGAAAAACGAACACAGACATATACATAAAGGAACGATCGACTTTCGTCAAATCGGACCGAGGGAACAATGTTTCCGTTGGTCTTTCCAATTGCTAATACTATCTATCGGTCGGAACTCCAGGTAGAAAGAGCAATGTGAAATAAAGTGTCTTGCTCAAGGACATAACGCATCACCTGGTCCAGGAATCGAACTCACAACCTTACGATTGCGAATCCAATTCTCTAACCACTCAGCCACACGCCTTCACAAGGCATATACATATATGTGTTCAAATCGTAAGGGACCAGATTTTCTAAGGTGAAAAGAATACTAACTATAGACAATTGGGTTTGTTGCTTGTCTTAATGAAAAAAATCAAGAAATTAAATACAAACCGGAATTGTGGTAGCTACCGATCACCCAGATAATTTGTCGTTTCGCAATGTTAATTGGGAATATAATTACCAATTGAAGTGATGGATTAGTATCCTAGACACTTCTAAGTATATAAAAAAACTGAATAGTGCGCTATATATAAACATTTTAGCGCACATGGCATCCTAGTGCGTTTCACAAACTTACACTACTAAAAATAGCAGCCAGGTTTATTCGACATTTGAAATAGCTCAACAAATTAACGGAGCCGAATATATCAAAAGTATATATTGAGTTAGGAACTCAAAATAGTCTCTTACAACAAAATAGCTCTAAGAAAGAGATATTTCCGAGCCGTATATTATAATTGAATATAAAACAAAAACGAACACAGATATATACATATATGTGTTCAAATCGAAAGGGACCAGATTCACTAAGGTGAAAAGAATAATAACTATAGACAATTGGGTGTGTTGCTTGTCTCAATTTAAGAAAAAATCAAGAAAATAAATACAAACCGGAATTGTGGCAACTACCGATCACCCAGACAAAACCCGATTGTCTATAGTTAGTATTCTTTTCACCTTAGAGAATCTGGTCCCTTTCGATTTGAACACATATATGTATATGTCTGTGTTCGTTTTTCTTTTATATTCTATTATAATATACGGCTCGGAAATATCTCTTTCTTAGAGCTATTTTGTTGTAAGAGACTATTTTGAGTTCCTAACTCAATATATACTTTTGATATATTCGGCTCCGTTAATTTGTTGAGCTATTTCAAATGTCGAATAAACCTGGCTGCTATTTTTAGTGGTGTAAGTTTGTGAGACGCTCTAGGATGCCATGTGCGCTAAAATGTTTATATATAGCACACTATTCAGTTTCTTAGCATACTTAGAAGTGTCTAGGATACTAATTCATCACCCACTGATTAGCTTGAATTGGTAATTATATTCACAATTAACATTGCGAAACAACAAGTTGTCTGGGTGATCGGTAGTTACCACAATTCCGGTTTGTATTTATTTTCTTGATTCTTT
>OZ024743.1:253079785-253112285 GCA_964016885.1 Eledone cirrhosa | reverse complement strand
ATAGGGTAAGGAATGAGATAAAATAATATAAAATTAAAATTAAAAATTAAAAATTATATACATAGAACATAATATAATATAATCGTAAAATAAGATAAAATAAGGTAAACTAAAATCAAATAACATAGACTAAATTAAAATAATATAATATAAGATATAATTAAATGTATAATTAAATGTAATTAAATGTAATTAAATAAATAAAAATAAATAAATAAATAAATAAATAAATAAATAAAAATTAAATAAATAAATAAAATTTAAATTTAAATTTTAAAATTTAAATTTAAATTTAAATAAATAAATAAATAAATAAATGGTGTCAAGTAAGTAAATAAATAAAATTAGATAACATGAAATGAAATAAAATAAAATAAAATAAAATGAAATAAAGTAAATTGAGATAAGATATATATTTTTTTAGAATATATCTCTTGAATATATCAGGGGCCCACGAAGGCTCTAAGTGTCACAGTTATGTGTATCACTTGACCATTTTTTTAAAATATATTTCTTGAAAACATCAGGGGCCCACGAAGGCACTAAGTGTCACAGTCACCAGTATCACTTGACCATTGCAAGGCAATGGAGGCGTCCCAGGTTGGGCAGTCTCGAAAGTTCACTCGAAAGTCATGGGTGTGCATTCACTAATAATAAGAAAATAAAGGAAGGCCTGGACAACCTAAGCCTAGGGGAAAACACGGTAGTGGATAGAGTGGGCAGAAACACTGGTGGTGATCTTTCTGAGAATAGCATCACCAGAGGTTGTAACTGTAGAAGGGCTTCAGGCTGCCCCCTGAATGGTTTCTGCCTTGTTAGAAACATAGTTTATGCGTGTGATGTGGTAACTACGGCGTCCACTAAGACCTATATAGGATCAACCTCCACCCCCTTTAAGACCAGGTTTAACTCTCATCAATGCACTTTTAGACATAATAAACTGAGGAACACCACCTCCTTGGCAGCGTACGTCCATAATTTAAAAAATGCACGAACACGTTACACACTTACTTGGCGGCAGGTTGCTAAATCCCATCCATATACTCCTCATAGTAGAGTATGTAACCTGTGCCTTGCCGAATCCCACTCTATTATATTTGCTAAATGCCCTCTACTAAATAGAAAGTCTGAAATTTTTTCCTCTTGCCCCCACCGAATATTAAGCTCTTTCTTCTACTTTAAACCTGTTAGCTAGCACTTCCTTATTCCTCCAGTTGGGCTGTCTTGTGTAACTGTCTCTGACTGTGTGTAACTGTCTCCTATTGTTGGTCGTCTATGTATACGAGTCGGTGAATGTATACGTATGCCTGTGGGAGGATATTGATCTGGATATTGGGGTGTGCAGGGGAGTGTATGTTAATAAGCACCCCTGTTTGGCACAGTGGATGTAACCCATCCACGCTGGCCTACCCACCATTGGTGCATTGGTGGACCTATCCTGACGTATATCTTGTTGATCTGTACCTCTGTATGCGCATGAGTTGTGATGTAATGTATTTATGTAAAGCGTGTACTGCGATTTAGGCTGCACTAGTAGAAATTTAGCCTGTAACTGTGGGCGGACCCGTGCCATCCCGCCGTAAGCAGTGGATACGTGGCGCATGTACGTGTTGCCCTCATATTCTGTGGTTCAAGATCTACAGGCTGACCTCTGGGAGCTCTTACCCGGGGTTGTAGTCTTTCTAGCACGATCGGCCTTCCATATATTGACGGTCGTTGTTATGATCCCGAAAGTAACGTTTTGGCCCCGATAGCCCTCCGTAGTTACTAACGGTCTGTGTACACTCGAATCGGTCAATGGCACGTGTGGACATGAATATCTCCGTGGGATTTCAACTTTATTTTACTACATCTCATCGTATGTATTTATTTTGAATGTATTACCTGTGGTGGTGGGTCTGGTCTAATGTGGTATTTCGGTGTTTAATATCAGCTTTGACCCGGGTGTCCTACGCTGTGTGTGTGTGCGTGTGTGTCCGTGTATACATTTATATGTGTATGGGTGTAGGTGGTTGTATGTGTCTGTATATATAAAAAAAAATATATATATATATATGTATACCGTCTCTGCATATGCATGTGGTGTGTATACGTGCATATACGTGCTGAACATATTGATGTGTACAATCTTGTGATGTCCCAATGCGGTGACTTAATGGCTCTTGAAGCTATTTTTTATATATCTTCTGTCTTTTTATATATCTTTTGTATGCGCTACAACTGTGTCTGCTTGCTTTAACCCGCCTGCACCTAGCTTGCTAATGCACGTGAATTCTTCTACCTCCTTCGATGCACCTCTCTCTGACCATTGGACTCCTGCCCGGGTGTGAACCGGTTTGTGATTACCCCACCGCTCAACTGTGTGAATGCACACCCATGACTTTCGAGTGAACTTTCGAGACTGCCCAACCTGGGACGCCTCCATTGCCTTGCAATCGTCAAGTGATACTGGTGACTGTGACACTTAGTGCCTTCGTGGGCCCCTGATGTTTTCAAGAAATATATTTTAAAAAAATGGTCAAGTGATACACATAACTGTGACACTTAGTGCCTTCGTGGGCCCCTGATATATTCAAGAGATATATTCTAAAAAAATATATATCTTATCTCAATTTACTTTATTTCATTTTATTTTATTTTATTTTATTTCATTTCATGTTATCTAATTTTATTTATTTACTTACTTGCTTCCATTTATTTATTTATTTATTTAAATTTAAATTTAAATTTTAAAATTTAAATTTTAATTTTATTTATTTATTTAATTTTTATTTATTTATTTATTTATTTATTTATTTATTTATTTATTTATTTTTATTTATTTAATTACATTTAATTACATTTAATTATACATTTAATTATATCTTATATTATATTATTTTAATTTAGTCTATGTTATTTGATTTTAGTTTACCTTATTTTATCTTATTTTACGATTATATTATATTATGTTCTATGTATATAATTTTTAATTTTAATTTTATATTATTTTATCTCATTCCTTACCCTATATTTTATATGTAAGTTTGTTATGTATTTCTTTGTATTTCTTTATATTTTCTTATTTATATATATTATAAGTCTGTTTTTCACCTATTTTTTACCTATTTTTTACCTACTCTTACCTAATCCCATCTATCTTATCTACTCTTGTCTGTTCTCTTATCCATGTGTCTACTCTTGTCTGTTCTCTTATCCATGTGTATGCTTGTATGTAACTATATGTTGACAGCACCCCGCCCAACTGTGACTGATAGCACCCCTTATTTTTATTTTTACTTTTATCGTCTATTATTACCTTTCATTCTTCAATGTCTTGGATTTGTTATTGCTTGTATGGTATGTAATTAACCTTTATGCTCTGATGAGTCCCACTTATAGTGCGGATGAAACAATGTTAGCAAGTAAAGATATGCATATGCTATAAGCGTTCTTTGTTATTTATTATATTACGGCTCTGTCCTCAGACATTGAGCTAACCTTATACTGCCTGCTGTATAAGTGGAGTGTTATACACCCCTGATCCTTTCCCTAGCATACCATATATATATAAATGTATTAAAATAAAAAATATATAATATTTATAATTAGTAGTTAACTTCGAGCATAAATGTATACAGATATGTATTTGAATTTCGTGTTTCCAAAGAAAAATGGTATGTTTATAAAAAATACACCGGCGATAGCTGCCGGTATTTTTGCATAGCTACGGTTTTCTAAATGTTTATTTATAAACATACAGTATTTTTTTGGAAACACGAAATTCCAATACATATATTTATTTAAACATAGTATATATTATATTATTTATCATATATAAATTAACGATTCTATTTATTATGTATTATTTACAATTTGCGGTGGGTTGGCAGTATCGGTAGAGGGTCGGACGCCATGCTTTCCAGCATAGTTACGTCCCTTTACGATCTGAGTTCAAATCCCGCCGAGGTTGACTTTGCCTTTCATCCTTACGGGGTAGATAAAATAAAGTACCAGTAATGCACTGCGTAATTGCTGGCCTTGTGCCTAAAGTAGAAACAATTATTTACAATTTGCGTGTAGGCAGGTGTCTCTGGAAAATGGGTTGGGGGCACTAAGTGTATTACGTGGCCATGGGGTGGCACTGAATGTATTACGTGGATATGGGGTGGCCCAAAATGTTTGAGAACCTCTGTTATAGATCCTTCTTTTCTTATATATTTGCTTCCTTCACAATTTACAAAGCGAATCGTAGGGTGTAGTTAAAGGAGACGCAATTCATTTGGTGACATTCGAGATCTTCGAAGTAACTTGGTAAGCTAATAACGAGATTCTTATCATTTTTGGCATCTTGCCTTACTGATGTGTCAGGTGGTGCACGTGAGGATTCTTAGCCTCGCTATCGTCCATAGGAACGCCGTGAGTGTGTAATTTAGCTAAAAAATTATTAAAACCTGTTCACCCAATATACATTTATTTCATTATTCACCTCCCTCTCTCCCTTTTCTCCTCTCTCTCCCTCTCCCTTACTCACTCTCTTTCCGTATATAACTCCCTCTCCCACTTGCACTATGTATGTATATATCTTTATATATATAGAAGCGAGGATGTGTGTGTGTCTGTGTACAATTTTGGATACCTAAGGCTTTTACAATTACCAATCGAATTTGACCAAATTGTCTGTGCACGTTGCACAGGTCGCTAAGTTGGTCACATCACGAATATTTTTCCAATCGACCCACGTTGAGCAATAAAAAATCGATATCAAAATTATCGGTAGCAAAATTGACAATCCTTATAAAAAAGGGGAGATAACCAACTTTATTAACAATCCTTAATAAGAGAGTGAAATATGGAAACCTTCGTTTTCAATTTTAAAACAACAATCATCGTCGGACGAAATTTCAGAAATATAAACATCAGATTCATTTGAAGATAAATCACTAATATTATTGTTTGTTTCTTGTTTATTCTTTGTTGCACTTTCAAAGTTAAAAAAACATTTGTTGTTTTAACTTGTTTCACTATATTAAGTGTTAATTTTCGCTTTAAGGGCCTAATCTCGCAACAGACTCGAATTGACGAGATTTTGATGAAGGTTTGTTTATTTTTAGAACAATCCTTATGGGACTTTCCAGTCAAACCATTGGGACCTACAGCTTTTATATTTTTAAAGTAATTTCGTCCACATTTGAGGCAGGCATTATCTATGCTTCCAGCTGTATTCGGACACATCAAACTTTTTTGACAATGAAGGAACATACTGGATTCTTCCTGGATGTCCACGGATATATAAATCTATTGATACTGTATGTGATCCACAGGATGCGGTCAACTATCCAGTTGAATTTCTAAATTCTTTAAATCCTCCTGGTTTACCTCCTAATTCATTGGTTCTGAAAGAGGGAACGCCGGTTATTTTGCTGAGAAATATCACTCCTCCAAAACTATGCAATGGTACACGCCTTGTGGTTAAAAAACTGTCTCCACTTAGTATTGACGCTACCATTCTATCCGGATGTGGAAAAGGCGAGGATGTGATAATAACAAAAATTAGCCTGACTACATCAAGCATGGATACTCCCTTCTCCCTTCGCCGAACCCAATTTCCCCTTCGTGTTGCCTTTGCGATGTCAATAAACAAGTCGCAACGTCAAACTCTGTCCGTCACTGGAATTCACTTGAATGAACCTTGCATTTCGCAAGGACAATTCTTCGTTGCCTGCTCACGAGTTGGCAATCGGGATAATCTCTTTGCGTTTGTTCCGAAAAGAAAAACAAACAATATCGTCTATCCTGAAGTGTTTTAGTGTTAACAAAAAACTTATTACAGCTCTGCCTTGACTTCACCTTACTCATTACAAAACATACCAATGAATATGATATGCAGGATATTTTGGATTATAAGTTCAAAGTTTAACCATACACAGCAACGGATGCTCTCAAAGAATAGATTTTCTCTTATTCTACTCTCATTGTTTTTTTTGTTTGTATACAACACTTCTTTCATTACAACTTTTTGTACTTTAGCAAAACTGCCTGTTTCTTTACAGATTTGTGTTTAATCATTTGTATAACTACATCCTGTTCAGTGTTTTCCTTCATTATCAACATAGTTTTATGTGTACATAGATAGCATTAAATATTCGTTTGCATTAATTATTGAAGACTTCTGCTTATTTTGACAGGCTGGGGACAAATAGTGTTCTTCTTTTACTTCCTAGCTGTATATTCTTAGCATAATTTCAAACCCCGAGCAACGCCAGGTAAATCTGGTAGTATATATATATATATATATATATATATATATATATATATATATATATATATATATATATATATAGAGAGAGAGAGAGAGAGAGAGAGAGAGAGAGAAAGATATATATATATATATATATACATTGTTTTATTTCTAAGCACGCTTTGGTTATTCCTAAACGTATAGCGGCTCTGTAGTATAGTAGTTATCCTACATTGAGCTAAAACCACACTGTCATACCAAGGGCAATGTATCTGCGTGTCTGTGCACATTAGTATACTTGTCAATATATATATATATATAACCATATATATATATATATATATATATATATATATATATATATATATATATATATATATATATATATATATATATATATAACGAAGGAATTGTGGTAAGGAACCAGATGGACCATAACGCACCAAAGTACTCAATACTTAGTGTAGTAGAGTGGGTAATAGGAACAAGTATGACCCCGACGGCAGAGCTCACGTCGTTTCGACGGCTATTTCTGTCCAGAAATAGAAATACCCTTCGAAACGGCTTAAGCTCTGCCGTCGGGGTCATACTTGTTCCCATATATATATATATATTCATATCCATCTGTCTATATCCTTGTATATTCCTTTCACTCTATTTTATTTCGGTCAGTCCTTTATTCTTTCATATATACAGCCATTCACCTATTCTCTATTCTTTTCTCTATTTATTATACATACATAATATATATATGTGCGCGCGCGTGTGTGTGTGGGTGTGCGTGTATGTGTGTGTATACATACATACATACATATATATATACACACACATATATATATAATACGCATATTCGAATAATCAAAACACCATCATACTCCACCACATCTCCTCCGCACCCTCTGCCTCATCAAACCAACAACCACTCAGCTACTCAACTACCTAAACAAATAGCCAACTAGCACGAAGGTAACAGAGCTTACAGATCCATAAAAGCCCCACGAACACACATACCCTATCTTTGGTACCCTTTCAATTTCAAAGGACTATTAGAATAAGAGAGAGCGAGAGAGAGGGAGAGATGGAGGGACATAGACAGAGAGTAATATTTGATGCAATATTGCTAAGTATTTCAAAGTCGAAAATATTGCACTAGGTTGACCTTCAGCGCACTCCGTATCACTTGAGGATTATGGATGAAGTCAACATATAAAGAGAAAAAATGTCGGTTCTAGTATTTCTACACACACACACACACACACACACACACACACACACACACACACACACACACACACACACACACACACACATATATATATATATATATATAAATATAAATAAATGAAATCATTATTTCTTGTTGCAGTATTACTGCGTATTATTAGAGAGAAGAAATAATGATGGACTTGTAGTACATTATTTCCAACTTAAAAAAAGTCTTAACGTCTATCTCTGTTTATGTTCTAAGCCAGTGACTTTGTAATTTTGAAATAAGCTCACAAACTGCCTAGCTCAAGGATATTTTAAACTTGGTCATAAAAAGGTTATCAATATAGATAGAGGATCAATTTCTGTTGAGGGATCCACTAACCATATATATGCGCTTCTAATTTATGGAAACTACAAAGAGATTTAACAGAAGAAATATTACCAGCCAAAGAAAGTAGAGGGGGAGATTTCAAAAGTGGTCTTAAAAAAGCTACCATAGTTGTTTGAGGTGCAATGCATTTTCAAGGAACGAGCAACCTTTAAGATGCTTTTCAACTGACAGATGTTACAAAAGAATTTAAAAGAATAAAATGTTAACTGTTCCTTATCTGACCTTTCCCACCCGTCTTTTTCTTCGTTTTTAGTTTATTTTCTCTTTTTGCTCTGTTGTGTGTGTATGTATATGTGGTATACATGAATACACACATACATAATGGCTGCCTCCTCGTTATCGAGTATGGCCATTGCACGATATGACATTATTAATAATTATCAATTAATGCTATCGTGCAATGCCTGTGCGTGAAGATTTTTTTTAAAGTGAGGAAAGTCTGTGCACTGAGCCAAACCCACACTCTGAGCGACAGTAGCTAAAACCCGAAAAGAAGAAAAGATCAACATTTTCGGTAACTACTCGGCCGCAGATTTTATGTCGGAGTTATCTCAGTTTCCTGGGTTGCCTTCTCATAGAAGAATGCCCTGATAAAGGCTATGGGTCCTTCACTCCTAGTGGTTTAACCACGCCATCAGGTATCGAGCCCAATTATTGCTATGTCCCCGCGCGTACATACACATGCACACATGGACACACACACACACACACACACACACACACACACACACACACACACACACACACACACACACATATATATATATATATATATATATATATATATATTAAAATACAAATATTAATAAAATAGATGTTCTTTTTATCAATTACATTTTATTATACATATTTCGGATGTACAACAGTACGTCCTCATCAGACAAAATATAATGATATATGACATACCCTGAGATGTTAAATGGTTAAGATTTAATCAACATAGTGATTAACCTGAGAGAAAGTTTAACATTTATACCCTAATAATGAGAAAATGCGAAAACGTAATAAATTCAATAGAGAATGTGTGAGTAAGAAAAATGTTGCTTAATGTAACAGTTATAGAGATTTTAAATGTATGATACTACAATTTATCAGGGAAAGCGGTCAATGAGAGCCGCTGAGGTAATATATAGAGAGAGGGAATATATGTAGAAGGAGATTTTCCGAAAGTTAAACGGTTAAGTTTGAAAATATTTAATTTATGCAATTTTAGGTTGAAGAGTCAAGATTTTAGGGTTTTATTTTTAAATTGCAGGTTATTTATTAGTTTTGTAAATTCAATAAGTGTTTTAACATTTCTAAACTTCAGAATTTTATGATGATAACTTTTAAGGATTTAGCTGGCCAGCGGAAAATAAAGTTTACACTGTCGAATATTTTTCTAAATGTAAGTTTTATTTTATCTCCTTCTACATATATTCCCTCTCTTTATATATTACCTCAGCGGCTCTCATTGACCGCTTTCCCTGATAAATTGTAGTATCATAAATTTTAAAATCTCTATAACTGTTACATTAAGCAACGTTTTTCTTACTCACACATTCTCTATTGAATTTATTACGTTTTCGCATTTTCTTATTATTAGGGTATAAATGTTAAACTTTCTCTTAGGTTAATCACTACCTTGATTAAATCTTAACCATTTAACATCTCAGAGTATGTTATATATCATTACATTTTGTCTGATGAGGGCGTACTGTATAATATGATGTAATTGATAAAAAGAACAACTATTTTATTAATATTTATATTTTAATATTAATAACTCTTGAAAATTATTTTCCATAGAGTGCTTCCAATCTATTGTAAAACTCATTCTTTCATATACTCATTGAATATTGTTTAACTCTTTAATATATATATATATAGACACACATGCATACATGTATATACATATTTACACATTTTGGGATGGCCGTTCATTCTTATAAGTTCTTCCGCCCTTTGTCAGGTTTTGTTCGTTGTCCTGCAGGGTATCCAAAATCACCTTTCCCACTAAGTAGACTTGCTGGGATTGCCGGTTTAGTCGGCGACGTCTCGACCATGCGACAGGTTGTACTGGGTTACATGTTACCAATACCACTCAAGAGTGACCTGACATGATACATGCATACATACATGCATACATACATGCATACAGACATACATATATGTATTTAGGTTTCAATTGTGTATAGATCTGTTATGCGCGTTTCGATAGGTCACCCATAGTAGTTATGAATCCGATTCCGTTGTCCGAGATGGGAATATATTTGAGTGAGGCTGTGAATGGAAACTTCTCCATGGTAATTGGCATTCAGCGCTCGACTGCTTACAGGTTCAAAAGTTGATTGCCAGAGCAGACATAATCGGAGAGAGTGAGCATTCTTGGCGGATTCCTGTGATGACTTTAAACCATTCACTATATACATCATTCATGGCTGAGATAACATTGGATGGTATGCCATAAGCTTGAACAGTGTTCCATAGGGTGGTTTGTGTTGGCTATAAAATGCTTTAGTAAAGTCAATGAGTGCGATGGCAAGTGGTACCTGGAATTAATTATGTTTCTCGATGATACGTCGTAGAGTAACTATTTGATTAGCACAGGAACGTTTGGATCAGAAACCAGTTTGTTGCTCACTGAAGGCATGATCAATTGCCTCGTTCATTTGATTCAGAATAATCTGGCAGTATACCATTCCTGGTATGGATAGGGGTTTTACTCCACCCCAGTTCTAACATTCTGCCATGTTAACCTTTTGAGGGATGTAGGAAACTGTTCCTTATTTCCGGTCCCCCAGTACTTCATCTGTTTTCCCATTGTCAGTGTGGTTACCAAATCCATAAAGTTCCTCTGAGATGTGTATCCTTAATGTAATTACAGAGCCAAATCAGCATGACACACTGTATAACGAGGCTGAACCCTTGAAATACAGACACAATCTATCTTGTATTATATTCAAGCGGTGGATTGGCAGTATCGGTAGATAGTCGGACACCATGCTTTGAAGGATAGAGTTACGGCCCTTTATGATCTGAGTTCAAATCCCACCGTGGTTAACTTTGCCTTTCATCCTTACGAGGTCGATAAAATAAAGTACCAGTAATGCACTGGAATTATTGCTGGCCTTGTGCCAAAAGTAGAAACAATTATATTCATAGTGGTTGAATATTCCACATAAATGTGTACGTTTAATGTAATTGCCAAACTGAATCTGCATGATGCATTTTATGACAGTTGACAGGGCGTTTGAAATACTGCTACAGTACGTCTGGCGGACATTCATTCAGTTTCGGTCTATCCAATTTCGCTCACAATTCTTGGGTTTACCTGAGGCTATGACATAAACAATTACCCAGAACAACGTTGATCTGGGGTCAAACAACAACTACTACTATATTACTAAAGATCGAATCAACGATCTCGATCCTTCAAGAGACTATCATGTATTTTTTTATTTATTTAATTCCGCACTGCATTGCCGTATACTTTTCTCGATTTAGGCTTTATATCTCTTCCAAAAAGTATGTTCGCTATTTTACCACGAGCTTTTCTGTCCATAAATTAACCTCTATTTAATTATTTATATTATTTGACTGTTTTTGATGTAGTTATTATTATTACTACTACTACTACTACTACTACTACTACTACTACTACTACTACTACTACTACTACTACTATTATTATTATTATTATTATTATTATTCTTTGAGTCTCAGTCATTGATGTTAGTTAACTGGAAAGTTTGTTGAAATTAATATCAAGCCACTACCTGCAGCCTCAGATATTCAGGACGTATCGGAGGGTTCTTGCTGTTCCCAGTAAGCATGCCTTTTAAAGTGTTCCAAAAAGCGGGGCGGGGCCAATTTTCTTTGACCATCCCTGAAAACTTTTGAGATAGTACCTAGTGCGCCTATGACAATCGGGACGACTATGACTTCATGGCAGTTCCAAATGCTTTTTACCTCCCACTTTAAGTCCTGGTATCGGTTATTTTTCTCCCTCTCCTCTTGCATTCTCGGGTCGAATGGGCAGGCCACATCCACAATCAGGTACGATCTTTTTTCCTTGTCCAAAACCACCAGGTCAGGTCTATTGTGTTCCAGTTTCTTGTCCGTCTGTATCCTAAAATCCCAAAGCACCTTCACCTGATCGTTTTCTATCACCGACACTGGCTTATGCTCATACCACTTCTAAGAATGTGGTAAATTGTTTACTTTGCTTAGGTGCCAGTGGATTACCCTGCCCATCACATCATGTCTCCAGCCTTTATAGTGAGTCTGTACTAGGTGTTTACAGTCGGATAAAATGTGAGCCACAGTCTCCTCTCTCTCTCTCCACAGACCCTGCACAGTGGGCTAAACTCCTCCTTGTAAATATGGTGTTTCAGCCACTTCGTTTTGAGGGCCTGCTCTTGCGCAGTCATTAGCAATCCTTCTGTAGCCTTTTTAAGGTCTCCTCTTCTCAACCAGTTCCATGTCTGTGGATCTCTGAATTCCGTTTTCTCAAAGAAGGTACTATGAAGGGATTTTTCATGAAGGCTGCTCTTTCTCCTTGTTATTTCCTCCTTGGACGTACGCTGGTCTATTGTCCTCTCTTTCAATACAATTCTGAGCTCCTTACTATCGGTCACGTATTTGTGTAGGTTGTTTTTCTCCATCTGAACACAGTCCTCTATGCTGATAAGACCTCTTCCACCTTCAGATCTCCTTAAGTAGAGTTTATCGACATCACTCCTCTTGTGGAATATATGGTAGATAGTCAATAGCTTCCTAGTCTTCCTATCCATTTCTTTTTGTTCAGCAACATTCCATCTCAGATTTCCCGCACTGTACCTAATAATAGACACAACTCAAGATTTTACTGCACTTATGGCATTCCTACTGTTCCGATGTGACTTTAATACGCTCCTTACTCTCCGAATGTATTCAGATCTTATCAATTCGTTCATTTTTTTTGTTCTTGATGTCATCAGCCTCCAGATTACCCAGATACTTGTATCCTTCTTCACTGTCAATTTCCTTTATCATCTCAACTGTTGGTACCTGGATTCCGTGACTTCTGCTCAATTTACCCCTCTTCATCACAAGGACTCCACACTTACTAATACCAAATTGCATACATATATCATTGTTGAAAATACGGACAGTGTCAACAAGTACATCCAACTCCTTCTCACTCTTCCCGAAGAGCTTAAGATCGTCCATGAATAGGAGGTGATTGATGGTAAACTCTACCTTTCCCAACTTGTATCCTGCTCTCACTTTTCGCAGTATAATGGTCAGGGGAATCAGGGCAAGGACAAACAGCAGAGGGGACAGACTATCTCTCAGGAAGATACCTCTCTTGATCTTCACGCCGTCCAAGGATTCTCCAGCTGATGTTAACTCTGTTTTTCAGGACTTCATACTTTTGCTCAACAACTGTCTGATGTTATCTGCAACGTTGAAGATCTCTAGGCTTTTGGTGATCCAAGAATGAGGCACCATGTCAAATGCCTTTTTGTAGTCTATCCATCCCATGGCAAGACCAGTGTGTCTCCTCTTGCAATTCCTCATTACCATCTTATCAATCAGTAACTAGTCCTTTGTACCACGGGACTTCTTTCGGCATCCTTTCTGTTCGTCCGGAAACAAGTTGTTTGTGTGGAGGTGATGGTAGATTTCTTCAGACACAATGCTTGCGAACAGTTTCCACATTACGGACAGACATGTGATAGGTCTATAGTTGGTAACATCATTACCCTTGATTCGGTCTTTCATTATCAGAACTGTGGTACCTTTTGTCAACCACTGTGGTACCTCACCTGTCATCAAGCAGTCATTGAACATGGTTGTCTGTTTCGGGTGGAGAGATGTTATATTTTTAACCCAATACCCCTGCACACCATCTGGGCCTGGTGAGTTCCAGTTAGTTAGTTTTTTGGCCTGCCCCTTAAGAGTTTCAACTGTGATACTCAAATCAGTTTGTTGGTGTGCCTGTTCAATAATCTCCTTTTGTACTGTCTCAATCCACACTGCCTGGTCATTATGTTTAAACATCTTGCTCCCATATTTCTCTCCAGAATGTCTTAGTTTCTTCCGCCTGAGGGATCAAGTCGTTGCCTCTTTCTTCCCCTTCAAGCTGTCCAAACAACATCTTCTGGTCGTTGTCGAACATGCGCTTCTGTCTATACTGGCTGACTCTGCTCTCGCATCGCCTAATTTTTGCACTTTTTGCTACAATGCGTTGCTTCAGTTCGTCTATGATAATCTTTAGCTTTTTCCTCCTACTTTTGTACTTTATTTCCAGTCTATTTTTAGTGTCTATGTTTTTTAGTGTCCCATTCAGTAGGGACTCAAGCTTCCCAATGTCATTTCTCATTTCCCTGATTTGACCATTCAGTCGTTTCTTCCACCAAGAGTCTGATCTTTCTCGTTTGTTGTTTCCTTTCGCGTTTGTGCCAAGTAATTTCCTCACCGCATTTGCTGTTGCTTTGAGGATATTGTTGCACTGGAGAAGGCTCCTCGCCTCAAGGTATGGGATGACTTTGTTTACCTTATCTGTTTTTTCTTTTAACTTTATCCTGTCTACAAATCTTAGGTTCATAGGTTTCCCACTATCATTGTTCATTTCATCTACCACTAAGTTTAGGATATCAACTAAATCTTGTCCTAGCCCGTCAGCATTCATCTCCTCAATGGCCGTATCTTTGTTCCAGGTATTATTTATTTCGGTGAATTGGCAGTATCGGTAGAGGGTTGGACATGCTTTCCAGCATAGTTACGTCCCTTATCGATCTGAGTTCAAATCCGGCCGAGGTTATCTTTGCCTTTCATCCTTACGGGGTCGATAAAAATAAAGTACCAGTAATGTACTGGGTATTTGCTGGCCTTGTGCCTAAAATAGAAAAACAAATTTATTTATTTCAGCATTCATATCATTGTCTTCTACGGATGGTTCCTCCGTTCTCTCAACCTCTTCACCTTCATTTCCCACTGGCTCGTTTGCCTGGCATACTCCACTCTCCATTTCCAATCTAATCTCTCTGCTCAGTTCCTCCAGTTCCAGCTCGCTTATCCACCCATTAGTTCCTATCACCCGAGCCTGCCCGGCCAATATTTGTTCATCTAATTTAAATAGACCACTCTCGTTCCAGATGTTATGCATCCGTTTCCTATAGCCTTTTTTCCTTGGGGTTACTCTTCAGGTAACATTGCATAACAGTTCTATTCAATTCTTTCCTCCAGTTGGTTCTGGTCCCCTTCCTTCTTCTTCCTCCGACACCAGCAGTATTTGGTTGACAGCCAGGTCCCTGCTGCTGAGCCAGGGAGCACCTGCTGGGTGAGTGTCTGTCACATGACATTCCAGTCTCCACTTCACCGTTATTCGAACTGTTTAGGTTCGACATTGAAACACTCTTATCGAGGATTGGTGAATGTATGGTTACATAACCACCGGTGATTTCATCACCTCTGGTGATTTGATCACCCCCAGTGATTTTAGCGTTGCACTATCACGCTGTAGACGAATATAAATAAACAAACAAACAAATAGGTAAAAAAAACCAAAAATAAGCATAAGTTTCATTGTAATGTAATGTTTGAATGTCTGACTTAGTTTTTCGTTGCTGCTGTGCTGTTTTTATTTTTATTTTTTATTTTTTGATTTTTTGACCGGGTCATCAAATCAGTCTATTTATCTTTTGATGCCTTCCTCATTTAGTGTCTTAGCAGGATATACTGGGGGAGAATAGTGGCGGTAGCGATAATGAGGGAGTGGTGGTGGTGATGTGATCGTAGTACTGTAGTGATGGTGTTGAAGTTGAAGAAGAAATAGAAGTTGAGGTAACTTGACTAGAGATTTTGCGTGGTAGTGGTGATGGTGGCGGTGGTGGTGTTGGTAGTGAAATTATTTGCCTGTCTGTCCACTTAGCCATTTTTCACTTATTCGACTATAACATTTCTGGGGACCTATGCCGTAATGTGATGCGTGGCCGCTTGCTGAGGGTCCAAACTGTAATCTTATATTTCATTTGTAATATGAATTATTCTATCACAGTTGTTTCAAATAAGTAAAAATCAAAAACTTACGGGAGCGATTCCATAATGATATATATCCACCATGTTCGTTTTCTTCCCATCATTATTATTATTACTATTATTATTATTATTACAGCTGCATTTATCTTGCTTTATGTTCATACGAGTTATCACCAAGTCACAACCAGTGACCTCAAGAGACAACAAGCTCCGCCATGTTCAAGAAAGAACATACATACACCTAAACATGCATATTTGGGTGTTTAGACTTTTGATTATTATTATTATTATTATTATTATTATTATTATTATTATTATTGTTGTTCTTTGAGTCTCAGTCATTGATGTTAGTTAACTGGAAAGTTTGTTGAAATTAATATCAAGCCACTACCTGCAGCCTCAGATATTCAGGACGTATCGGAGGGTTCTTGCTGTTCCCAGCAAGCATACCTTTTGAAACGTTCCAAAAAGCATGGCGGGGCCAATTTTCTTTAACCATCCCTGAAACTTTTTAAGATAGTGTCTAGTGCGCCTATGACAATCGGGACCACTTTGACTTCATGGCAGTTCCAAATGCTTTTTTTTTTTACCTCCCACTTTAAGTCCTGGTATCGGTTAATTTTCTCCCTCTCCTTCTCTTGCACTCTCGTGTCGAATGGGCAGGCCATATCCACAATCAGGCACGATCTTTTTTCCTTGTCCAAAACCACCAGGTCAGGTCTATTGTGTTCCAGTTTCTTGTCCGTCTGTATCGTAAAATCACACAGCTCCTTCACCTGATCGTTTTCTATCACCGACTCTGGCTTGTACTCATACCACTTCTCAGATTATTATTATTATTATTATTATTATTATTATTATTATTATTATTGTTGTTGTTATTCCTTGAATCTCAGTCATTGATGTTGGTTAACTGGAAAGTCCGTTGGAATGAATATCAAGCCACTACCTGCAGCCTCAGATATTCAGGACGTATCGGAGGATTCTTGCTGTTCCAAGCAGGCATGCCTTTTGAAGCGTTCCAAAAAGCGTGAAGGGGCCGATTTTCTTTAACCACCCCTGGAAACTTTTGGAGATAGTCCCCAGTGCGCCTATGACAATCGGGATCACTTTGACTTCATGGCAGTTCCAAATCCTTTTCACCTCCCACTTTAGGTCCTGGTATCGGTTAATTTTCTCCCTCTCCTTCGCTTGCACTCTCGTGTCGAAAGGGCAGGCCACATCCACAATCAGACACGATCTTTTTTCTTTGTCCACAACCACCAGCTCAGGTCTATTGTGTTCCAGTTTTTTGTCCGTCTGTATCCTAAAATCCCAGAGCACCTTCACCTGATTGTTCTCCATCACCACCTCTGGCCTATGCTCATACCATTTCTCAGAATGTGGTAAATTGTTTACTTTGCACAGGTGCCAGTGGATCACCCTGCCCATCACATCGTGTCTCCAGCCCTTATAGTGGGTCTGGGCTAGGTGTTTACACTCCGAGACAATGTGAGCCACAGTCTCCTATCTCTCTCTCCACAGATCCTGCACAGTGGGTTAGCCTCCTCCTTGTAAATATGGTGCTTCAACCATTTCGTTTTGAGGGCCTGCTCCTGCGCAGCCATTAGCATTCCTTCTGTAGCCTTTTTGAGGTCTCCTCTTCTCAACCAGTTCCATGTCTGTGGATCTCTAAATTCAGTTTTCTCAAAGAAGGTACTATGAAGGGATTTTCCCTTAAGGCTGCTCTTCCTCCTTGATGATATTTCCTCCTTGGACATCCCCTGGCCTACTGTCCCCTCCTTCAGTACAGTTCTGAGCATTGGCTCCTTACTATAGGTCACGTATTTGTATAGGTTGTTTTTCTCCATCTGAACACAGTCCTCTATGCTGATAAGACCTCTTCCACCCTCAGATCTCCTTAGGTAGAGTCTATCGACATCACTCCTCTTGTGGAACATGTTGTAGATAGTCAATAGCTTCCTAGTCTTCCTATCCATTTCTTTTTGTTCAGCAACATTCCATCTCAGAATTCCCGCACTGTACCTAATAATAGACACAGCTCGGGAATTTACTGCGCTTATGGCATTTCTGCTGTTCAGATGTGGCTTCAATACGCTCCTTACTCTGCGAATGTATTCAGTTCTTAACAATTCATTCATTTTTTTGTTCTTTATGCCATCAGCTTCCAGAACGCCCAAATACTTGTATCCTTCCTCAGAGTCAATTTCTGTTATCATCTCACCTGTTGGTATCTGGATCCCGTTACTTCTGCTCAACCTACCCCTCCTCATCACAATGACTCCACATTTACTAATACCAAACTGCATACATATATCACTGCTGAAAATACGGACAGTGTCAACAAGCACATCCAACTCCTTCTCACTTTTCCCGAAGAGCTTAAGATCGTCCATGAAGAGGAGGTGATTTATGGTAAGCTCTCCCTTTCCCAACTTGTATCCTGCTCTCACTTTTCGCAGCATAATGGTCAAGGGCATCAGGGCAAGGACAAACAACAGAGGGGACAGGCTATCTCCCTGGAAGATACCTCTCTTGATCTTCACGCTTCCCAAGGATACTCCAGTTGATGTCAACTCTGTCTCCCAGGACCCAATACTGCTGCCCAGCAACTGTCTGATGTTATCTGCCACCCTGAAGATCTCCAGGCTTTTGGTGATCCAAGAATGAGGCACCATGTCAAATGCCTTTCTGTAGTCTATCCATCCCATGGCAAGACCAGTGTGTCTCCTCCTGCAATTCCCCATTGCCATCTTATCAATAAGTAACTGGTCCTTTGTACCACGTGACTTCTTTCGGCATCCTTTCTGTTCGTGCGGTAACAAGTTGTTTGTGTGGAGGTGATGGTAGATTTCCTCAGACACAATGCTCGTCAACAGTTTCCACATTACGGACAGACATGTGATAGGTCTACAGCTGACAACATCATTACCCTTGATTCGGTCTTTCATTATCAGAACTGTGGTACCTTTTGTCAACCACTCTGGCACCTCACCCGACACCAAGCAGTCATTATTATTATTATTATTATTATTATTATTATTATTATTATTATTATTATTATTATTGGCGACCTACGCAGTAAATCGTATCATCGTGAGCTCCGCAAAAGTTTGTTATTTTCAGTTGTTTAAAATTGCCAATTATGGAAAATTTTTATTGTTAACTGTATATGACTGCACATACAGTGATTTCTGAAAAGGACACTCAAAAATATTGGGGCCTTGAGCCCAAAATTTAAACTTTTTATAATTATCAAACAAAATTTGTTTCTCTGAAAAAAAATACATGACTCAGTGTCACTCCATCCTCACAATCCAACACCTCACACCGACACCACCATTGTAAATATTGCTACGTTTGCCAAAACTGGGGTTGTAAGCAGTAGCAATATATTAAATTTGTCTCAGGCAGACATTTATTTCCCGCCATTACCAATGACTGCAGGTGTTAAAGCCGCCACCACCACCACCACAACCACCACGACAACCCCCACCCCCACCACCACAGCGACAACAGAAACAAAAGAAAGAAATAATTTAACTCGTGATATCGAAATGAATTCAACCAAAATGAACTCTTCCACACCGAACACCACTGACGCCACCACCACCACAACTGAAACTAAAATTAACAATAGCAAAAATAACGATAACAACAACAGCAACAATGAAATTAAGAAAACTACCCTGAGTTTTGCCAGAGTAGCAAAAACGTGCGAAGCGATCCAGGTAACTCAGGAGGAATTAGAAGAAGCCAAAGGAATGGTAAAGAAAGATGGGTACAAGGTCATCCCCCCCCCCCCACACACACACACCTAATAAAATGGACCAACGTCGCCTAGGCACCGTGTCTTATCGGACAATAAACATAAAATCGCGCCGAGTGGAACGGGCATCCGAGTCCCAAATACAAAAAGTTTTGGGACATGTGTGTACAAAAAAAACCCACATCAGACGTGGGCAGAAGTATGGAACCGTGGACGTGTTCTTTGAAACACCACAGGAGGCCAGAGAACACTCCATGGCTCCATTAAGAAGTGACGACTTCACACTCATCCCAAGCTATTGTGGCCAGAGACTTGTGAAGATCAGGGTGACCCACGTTCCACCGGCCATCAAAATTCCCTGGCTAATGGCTGCCGTCCACGCCAGCACCGAGGCCAACACCAAAATAATAGAAATAGCAAAAGAAAAGCAGGAGAACTGGTCCGGATCTGGGATAGAGCACCTGATCCAAGCGGACTATAAAAGCATTGAGGAGATCCCAGAGGTAATAGACCTCACTGACGACAGCCACCTCAACGTAATCGTCGAGGGCAGAAGACCTAGGTGTATCGTTTGTGGTGAAGTAACCCACCTAAGGGCTTTCTACCCTCAGGCTAAAAAGTTGAGGCCATCTCTCTTACCCACCCCAGTGAGTCAACCATCAACACCACCAGCAGCAGAAATGGCAGCAACAACTGTAGCAGCAAAAACAGAAGCAACTGTAACAGCAACAACCCCAGCAACAGTAACAAAACCAACACCACCACCACCCAACGCCCCAGAACTAGCACCAGCGCCTACACCATCCACCACGCCACAACCAAAACCAACGCCTGTCGAGGATTTTCCACTCCCCGGCTTATCGCAACTGGAGACAGATTGTGACGACGAGGAGTGGGAAACGGTATCAGGAAAAAAGAAAAAAAAAAGAAACCAAAAAAGAAAAAAATTATATTCCTACCCCCTCCAAAAACAAAATACAGAGCGAAACAAATAAATTATCAAACAAGAAAGTTAAGACAGATATGCCACCATCCACACCAGTATCACCAACCCCATCACCACAATCACCAACACCATCACCATCATTAACCCCAACCCCACCATCGCCAACACCACAAAAGTCACCAAAAAGCGTAACAGAAACAAACCCACAACAAACGCCAGCAAAACAATACAACCAAAACGATACACACTACACAGCATTAAATTTGAACAACAACAATTATTACACTACATGCAACACAACACCAGCATCACAGAAAAAGACTACACAACAACCCAAAAGTTCACACCACCTCCACACATACAAATTACTCGCATCACACAGAAAACATACACGACACTAAAACAAAAATTCCCCAAAGACATCGGAGACTTCTGACAAACACTCTCCAGGAGGATTTATAAGGACATCCTTCCGGAGGAGGCCACAAGCAGTGAAAAGGATGGACAAACCATCCTTCCTCTACGAGAAGTAAGGTAAGTGGTCCTTCCCATCTTTTCCTCTCCATTTCAACATGACCTCACTCGGAATAGGCAGCATAAATGCGCGTGGCTTGGGGACGTCATGGAAGCAGGGCTACCTGCTCAACGACCTCAGGTCACTAAACATAGATGTAGTGGCCATCAGCGAGACCAGAATCTCCGAAGCACGGGCCTCCGCACCGTTCTTCGGCGGCTACGATGTGTACGCATCTCCCAGCCGTCCGGGATCGGGGGGAAGGAGTTGCTGTGCTTTTTCGGAGAGGTTTGGATCTCGCCATACGGGCCATCTTCCTGGACCCAGAGGGTAAGTTGGTGGTGCTAGTCGTGACCAGCGGAAAAGGGCAAGCTTTCAGGCTAGTGGCCGTCTATGCTCCGACGGGAGCAGGGCGGCCCGATTTCTTCCGGCGTCTGGAGACCTTTCTTGGAATGTCCCGCTCTATAGTGTTAGTGGCGACTGGAACGGGATCTTAGATGCATGCTGGGACTGTGTGAGATTAGCGGATAGGGGAGGAGGGTGCAATAGCCTTACCAACCTGCTCAGGCGTTTTGACATGACTGACAGGTACCGATTGGATTTACCGAATGTGCCAATGTGGACTTGGACAAATCGTATCGGGTCATCCAGATCATATCTAGATAGAGTATTTTGTAGGGAAATAGATAGGTCTAGCATAGGCTGTCCACGATTCAAGATAGTCAGCTACACGGACCACAAATTCGTGATCTGTGTGCTTGACTTAGATAGGCTTCATAGACGAGGACCCGGCTACTGGAAGCTAAACGCGTCCTTACCAGCGCACAAGGCCTACAGAGCCCGGATTAGCGAACTAGTTAAGCGGGCGTTGACGGGGGCCGTCGTCAACAACAAGTGGTGGTTTGCTCTGAAAAGAGCAATTAGAATAGAGTCCATTAGGTTTAGTAAGGCTTTAGGAAGAGAGAAAAATAGAGCATAGGGAGAATTAGTTTGAAAATTAGACGAGGCGCTTAGCAAAGGCATCGCGACCGACGTACTTGCGGCGAAATTGGCCCTTGACCAATTCTTCAATGCAAAGCACGAAGGCTGCGTTGTCAGAGCTAGGGTGCGTGCTCTCAGACACGGGGGAACGAAAGCCGTTCAATGGGCCGGAGTGGCGGAGGCGCGTCGTGGCAACAAAGCCACGATCCCGTCTTTGGTGGACCACGACGGTCGCATGCTACACGATACCGGGAAATTGTGTGAAGCTTTTCAGCGACACTTCGCTCAGTTGTTCGGGGGCAGCGCCGGGGCGGGTCGAGGGATGGACTTTAGTGTCTACCTCAACGGACTGCCGCGGCTCTCGGCCACTGGCGGAGTGTTGCGAAAAGCCGATAACAGCCGCTGAGTACGGGAGGCAATGACTGGCTGCACAAGGGGTAATTCGCCTGGTTTGGATGGTCTGCCCTATGAACTTTACGTACAGATGCCAGACTTGTTCGGAGGATTCTTGGCGGACGTCTACTGCAACTGGCAGCAGAACGGGAGAATTCCCAGCTCTGTGAGCCGAGGAGCTGTGGCGCTGCTGAGAAAGGATCCGAACAAGGGGGATAACATACACAATTTTAGGCACATAACTCTGCTTAACACAGAGTTCAAGATATTGGCCAAGGTGCTAGCAGAGATTTGGCGCTTGTCGTTGGTGGTCTGGTGGGTAAGGCACAGACATGCGCCATTCCCGATAGATCCATCCACGACAACCTCCACCTCATGCGATACATCGTAGAGAAGGTAGCTAGGGAACCTGGCACGGGTGGGTCCTTGATCAATTTAGATCAGTCGAAAGCTTTCAATAGGGTCGACCATCGTTACCTAGCGGCAGTCCTGAGGGCGGCTGGCTTTGGGCCCGTCTTCAGAGGCTGGATCGCTGCCATGCACAGCGACATCTGCTCTGTTGTGAGAGTGAACGGTCACCTTTCGGAACCGTTCAACATCATGCGCTCGGTCCGCTAGGATGTCCCCTCTCGTCCCTCTTGTACGTATTGACTCTCGAGCCATTACTGCACAAACTGGAGACGTTGAAGGGGGTCCCGCGCGAACTAGGATGTGGAAGTTCCGTGTCAGCATATGCGGATGATGTCACCGTAGTGGTGTCGAACGCCAAACACATCGAGGCTATCGGTACTACACTAAGAGAATACGAAGCGGTGACAGGAGCAATGATCAACCAGGAAAAGTCAGTGAACCTGCAGCTCGGCACCTGGAGAGGCAGGTCCATGCCGTCCAACAGCGTCGTCGGGCGCTGGACGGACGGTCCAGTTAAATTGCTCGGGGTCTGGTTCGGTCCGGTTCTCCAGACGGACAAAAACTGGAACGAGGTTACGAGCAGGGTGGCTTCTCTCACCCAGAAATGGGCGGAGAGGAAGCTATCCCTGAAAGGTCGAGCGGAGATAGCTAACGCGTACATCGCGTCTGTCATCTTCTACCGCCTGACTGCTCTGGAGCGTTTGCTCTTTCGCTTTTTGTGGAAGGGACGCGCTCCGATGGTCAGGTGGTCCATCTGTTGTCAACACCCGCTAAGTGGAGGGCTGGGCATGCCGTGGCTGATGATGCGCAGACACGCGCTCAGGCTACGACATCTCCACCTCTTCCTCGACGGTGATCAGTTGTGGTAGCCATTTGCTAGACACGTATTTACCCAGCTCGTTTCCTTGACGGAGCTGCAGTCCTGGGTCAAGCGAAGACCGAGAGGGAGCGCTTGGAGACTGGAATGTCTTCAGGCGCTCACAGCCCTCGACCAATCGGGGAATGTGATCGGTGGAAACTCCACCTCGGCGTTCTATAGAGGATTAGTGGAGGGGAAGAGCGACGACGTGCTTGGGGAAACTCTAGGCGTCGACGAAAATCATCTAGCCAATTTCTTCGGATGAACTTTCGGGCCGGGCCTATGGACAACTTCCAGAAATCTCTGGCCTGGCAGCGCTACCGAGGAGCCTTGCCAGTTCGAGATAAACTCTACTGGCATAGAGGTGCCGTCAGCCGAGCATGTCCGAGATGCGCGCAGACGACGAAACCGTCCTGCACACACTCTTCCAGTGTCCGAAAATTGCTGACTTGTGGGTTTATGTCGAACACCTGCTGTCACGTGTAGGCCGGATCCGGCTATCACCTGAGTCCATCGTGAGGATTGCCGCGCCCTCTTCCTTTAGCCGGGAAGGGCAGGCAGTTTTTATCTGTCCGGTGGCCATGGCGAAAGAGATAGTATGGTGGACATGTTTGAAAGGGCTAAAGACGAGCTTTACCTCTTCGGTGATGCCCTGAGTAACTTTTTTAAATTTCATTTCAAAAGGAAAATCAGGGTAGAAAGGGAAGTGCTCTCTTCCCAGCATTTTGTTGAAAGATGGGTGAGAGAAGCAAGAATGGCCCGAGTGAATGGGCCTACTCTGAGTATGTGTCTGTAAATTAAAGGTGGAAAACTGGGAGAGGGCACTTGCCTTGGTGGTCAGGGTCACTGTGGCCTTTTACTGGGCTTTCTCCACAAATGTCCCCCAGAAGTCTCCCCCCTATTGGGGAATTTTTCTTTGTTATTTTATTACATCCTCTCTTTTTTTACACGCAGAAATGCCCATTTGTACCGTCCTGTATTGTCATGTACTGTCCTTAATGTCTACGTCATGTAAACCCTTGTGGTTAATAAAGAAAACATTATTATTATTATTATTATTATTATTATTATTCCTTGAACCTCAGTCATTGATGTTAGTTAACTGGAAAGTCCGTAGGTATGAATATCAAGCCACTACCTGCAGCCTCAGATATTCAGGACGTATCGGAGGGTTCTTGCTGTTCCCTGCAAGCATGCCATTTGAAGCGTTCCAAAAAGCGTGAAGGGGCCGATTTTCTTTAACCATCCCTGGAAACTTTTGGAGATAGTCCCCAGTGCGCCTATGACAATCGGGATCACTTTGACTTCATGGCAGTTCCAAATCCTTTTTACCTCCCACTTTAAGTCTTGGTATCGGTTAATTTTCTCCCTCTCCTTCTCTTGCACTCTCGTGTCGAATGGGCAGGCCACATCCACAATCAGACACGATATTTTTCCTTTGTCCACAACCACCACGTCAGGTCTATTGTGTTCCAGTTTTTTGTCCGTCTGTATCCTAAAATCCCACAGCACCTTCACCTGATCGTTCTCCATCACCGCCCCTGGCTTATGCTCATACCATTTCTCAGAATGTGGTAAATTGTTTACTTTGCACAGGTGCCAGTGGATCACCCTGCCCATCACATCATGTCTCCAGCCCTTATAGTGGGTCTGGGCTAGGTGTTTACACTCGGATACAATGTGAGCCACAGTCTCTTCTCTCTCTCCACAGATCCTGCACAGTGGGCTAGCCTCTTCCTTGTAAATATGGTGTTCCAACCACTTCGTTTTGAGGGCCTCCTCCTGCGCAGCCATTAACATTCCTTCTGTAGACGTTTTGAGGTCTCATCTTCTCAACCAGTTCCATGTCTGTGGATCTCTAAATTCAGTTTTCTCAAAGAAGGTACTATGAAGGGATTCTCCCTGAAGGCTGCTCTTTCTCCTTGATGTTATTTCCTCCTTGGACATCCCCTGGCCTATTGTCCCCTCCTTCAGTACAGTTCTGAGCATTGGCTCCTTACTATCAGTCACGTATTTGTGTAGGTTGTTTTTCTCCATCTGAACACAGTCCTCTATGCTGATAAGACCTCTTCCCCCCTCAGATCTCCTTAGGTAGAGTCTATCGACATCACTCCTCTTGTGGAACATGTTGTAGATAGTCAATAGCTTCCTAGTCTTCCTATCCATTTCTTTTTGTTCAGCAACATTCCATCTCAGAATTCCCGCACTGTACCTAATAATAGACACAGCTCGGGAATTTACTGCGCTTATGGCATTTCTGCTGTTCAGATGTGACTTCAATACGCTCCTTATTCTCCGAATGTATTCAGTTCTTAACAATTCCTTCATATTTTTTTTCGTTATGCCATCAGCTTCCAGAACGCCCAAATACTTGTATCCTTCCTCAGAGTCAATTTCCTTTATCATCTCACCTGTTGGTATCTGGATTCCGTTACTTCTGCTCAACCTACCCCTCCTCATCATAATGACTCCACACTTACTAATACCAAACTGCATACATATATCACTGCCGAAAATACGGACAGTGTCAACAAGCACATCCAACTCCTTCTCACTCTTCCCGAAGAGCTTAAGATCGTCCATGACGAGGAGGTGATTGATGGTAAGCTCTCCCTTTCCCAACTTGTATCCTGCTCTCACTTTTCACAGCATAATGGTCAGGGGCATCAGGGCAAGGACAACAAATAGAGGGGACAGGCTATCTACCAGGACGATACCTCTCTTGATCTTCACGCTTCCCAAGGATTCTCCAGTTGATGTCAACTCTGTTTCCCAGGACCTAATACTCCTGCCCAGCAACTGTCTGATGTTATCCGCCACCTTGGAGATCTCCAGGCTTTTGGTGATCCAAGAATGAGGCACCATGTCAAATGCCTTTCTGTAGTCTATCCATCCCATGGCAAGATCAGTGTGTCTCCTCCTGCAATTCCCCATTACCATATTATCAATAAGTAACTGGTCCTTTGTACCACGTGACTTCTTTCGGCATCCTTTCTGTTCGTCCGGTAATAAGTTGTTTGTGTGGAGGTGATGGTAGATTTCCTCAGACACAATGCTCGTCAGAATTTTCGACATTACGGACAGACATGTGATAGGTCTATAGTTGGTAACATCACTGCCCTTGATTCGGTCTTTCATTATCAGAACTGTGGTACCTTTTGTCAACCACTCTGGTACCTCACCTGACATCAAGCAGTCATTGAACATGGTTGTCAGTTTCGGGTGGAGGGATGTTAAATGTTTAATCCAATACCCCTTCACACCATCTTGGCCTGGTGATTTCCAGTTGGTTAGTTTTTTGGCCTGCCCCTTAAGAGTTTCAACTGTGATACTCAAATCAGTTTGTTGGTGTGCCTGCTCACCGATCTCCCTCTCTACTGTCTCAATCCACCCTGCCTGGTCATTATGTCTAACATCCTGCACCCATATTCCTCTCCAGAATGTTTTAGTTTGTTCCGCCTCAGGGATCAAGTCGTTGCCTCTTTCTTTCCCCTCAAGCTGTCCAAACAGCATCTTCTGGTTGTTGTCGAACAAGCGGTTCTGTTTATACTGACTGACTGTTCTCGTATCGCCTGATTTTTGCACTATTTGCTACAATGCGTTGCTTCAGTTCCTCTATGATAATATTTAGCTTTTTCCTCCTAGTTTTGTACTTTATTACCAGTCTATTTTTAGTGCTTATGTTTTTTAGTATCCCATTCAGTAGTGACTCAAGCTTTCCAATGTCATTTCTCATTTCCCTGATTTGACCACTCAGTCGTTTCTTCCACCAAGGCTCTGCTCTTTCTCGTCTGTTGTTTCCTCTCGCTTTTATACCAAGTAGTTTCCTCACCGTATTTGCTGTTGCTTTGAGGATATTGTTGCACTGGTGAAGGGTCCTCGCCTCAAGGTATGGGATGACTTTGTTTACCTTAGCTATTGTTTCTTTTAACTTTTTCCTGTCTACAAATCTTAGGTTCATAGGTCTCCCACTATCATTGTTCATTTCATCTACCACTAAGTTTAGGATATCAACCAAATCTTGTCCTAGCCCGTCAGCATTCATCTCCTCAGTGGCCGTATCTCTGTTCCAGGTATTATTTATCTCACTATTCAGATCATTGTCTGCTTCGGGTGGTTCCTCCGTTCTCTCGACCTCTTCAAATTCATTTCCCACTGGCTCGTTTGCCTGGCATACTCCACCCTCCATCTCCAAGCTAATCTCTCTGCTCAGTTCCTCCAGTTCCTGCTCGCTCATCCACCCATTAGTTCTTATTACCCGAGCCTGCCCGGCCAATTTTTGTTCATCTCATTTAAATAGACCAATCTCGTTCCAGATGTTCTGCATCCGTCTCCTATAGCCCCTCTCCTTGGGGTTACTTTTCAGGTAACATTGCATAACAGTTCTATTCAATTCTTTCGTCCAGTTGGTTCTGGTCCCTTTCCTTCCTTCTTCTTCCTCCGACACCAGCAGTATTTGGTTGACAGCCAGGTTCCTGCTGCTGAGCCAGGGAGCACCTGTTGGGTGAGAGTCTGTCACATGACGCTCTAGTCTCCATTTCACCGTTATTCGAACTGTTTAGGTTCGATATTTAAACACTCTTATCGAGGATTGGCGAATGTATGGTTACATAACCATCTGTGGATTCACCGTCTCCGGTGGTTGCGGCGCTCCACTTGGCTCTTGTGTGGCATTATCACCACGCTGTAGACGAACACAAATAAACAAACAAACACACAGGCAGAAAAAAAAACAAAAATGAATAAGCATAAGTTTCATTGTAATGTAGTGTTCAAATGTCTGACTTAGTTTTTGCCTTCTCTTCTCTGTCCGTCCGCTTGTTTCTCCCTTCATTCTTATTTTCTTTACGTTTTTTTTGTTTTTGTTTTTCTCTTTTTTTGCTGTTGTTGCTGTGCTGCTTTGGTTTTGATGTTAGTTTTTTCTTTTTTCTTTTGAGTCTATCTATATATTTTGATGCCTTCCTCTTTTTTAGTAGGAACTCTATAATGTGGTGGCAGCAACTAGCATGAGGGAAGAAGACGTACGAGGTGGTAGAAGGTCAGAAATCGCTCCCGTAAGTTTTGAATTTTTAACATATTTAAATCATTTGTGAAATAACAACTCTTAGTAGAAATGCTACGTAAAGCATCCGGCTTGAGCCCCCAAAAAATTCGGACCCAAAATATATTGTTATAAGGCTCAAATATTCAAATATTCAACTTTGTATTGTACATTGTATATTCAAAAAAGAAAATGGCTCTCAATGGAAGAAGAAGAACCCTCCCCCCTCCTCTGTCTACACTATATAGAACAGCCAAACAACACCAATCTCACCAACACCGCCTACCCCATCACATCTCTGTGTACACTAAACACAACAGCCAGATAACGGCAATTTCACCACCACAACCAATCTCAACATAATAATGATAATAATAAATACTATTATTATTGTCCCAAGTTTTAACAAAATTTTTAACCCCATAGATTCACCGAACAGACATCAGTAACGACAACGCCGCCCATCCATCATTACTACCACTATCCCATCACCGCCGCCACCACTCCTTCATTGCTACCACCGCTACAACACCACCATCACTACAGTAATACGACCACATCACCACCACCACCACTGCCTCAGTATCGACATCACCACCACCACTGTCTCAGTATCGCTACCGCCGCTATTCTCTCCCATTGATTATTATTATTATTATTATTATTATTATTATTATTATTATTATTATTATTGTCATTATTATTATTATTATACTTTTTTACTTGTCAGTTCTTACGTTTTATATCAATTTTATTGGGATTTTTTTTAATTATTTCTTAATTTGAATCTCGGTTTTTGCCGTCGAGCTAATTATCCAATACTTTAGGTCTAAAGATGATGGAATAGAACCTAATTAAGAATGCATTATGTAAGAATTCAGTAGTAAATCTCCAGGTCACAAAAGACATACTTGGCTATTAAGACTTCTTTTTTTTTTTTTTTTTCCTGTTTTACTGCGATGATCAAAAGGAATCATCGTGGACATTATATGTCTGTTTCTCCGTGTCTAAATAGCACAGACAGAAGAACAGGAGAAGGAAGATGTTTAGGAGAAAAGTTAATAATAATAATGATTTCCTTATTAGCCATACAGAGTTGACACTAAAGCAACATTAAATACGATACGAGGCAGTAAAATGTAGGTTAGTTCGTGTAAAAAGGCTTTAAGAGAAAACAACAAAAGTTTAATGAAATGAAAATTTCACAATAGAGGGGAGATTTGGAAAGTCACACGTTGAGAAATCTCACAAAAAAATTGTTACTATTTTTGCCACTTCTAATCGCCTCTTCTAATGTACCTACTAACACACCAGCCTTTCTATTTGTTTCTATTGCTGCTATTTTACTAAGGGCTATTGGTTCTACTCTAATCTATCTCTTGAAAGCACCTCACCAGCTGTTGTTGATTTCTCCTGTCAACTTATGCTTAACTAAAGTGTGAACCTAGTCTCGGCAGGATTTGTTCACCGGAAACAACGCATTAAGCTTCCAGTAACCGTGTCCCTGTCTACATGTTCGATCTAGGTCGATCATGCAGATCACCCATTTGTAATCTGAATAGGCGACCTTTTGAACATGTGGACACACTATGCTATCCTTATCTGCTGACCTAATGAAAAACATAACTATCTACAAACTAGATGACCTTATGTGGTTGATATATGTCCACAGTAGAGCATTCTGAAAATCTAGTCGGTATCTGTCAGAGAGTTGGATCAGCCTGATCAGGTTCTTGAGACTTTTGCACCCCTTGCTACTAGCTGCTACTCCCCCACAGTCCCAGCGTGCGTCCAAGATACCGTTCCTGTCCAACGCTAACAGTAAATGGTGTGATGTTCCTATTAAGGCTACTTGACGTTTTAAATAACAGTGTGAAATTTAAAAAAAAAACGTACGGAGCGATTTCTGACGTTGTGTCGAGACACAAATCAATAAAATAATAATGATTTCTTTAAATAATTGTTTCTACTGTTGGCACAAGGCCAGCAATTACCCAGTGCATTACTGGTACTTTATTCTATCGACCCCGGAAGGATGAAAGGCAAAGTTAACCTCGGCGGGATTTGAACTCAGATCATACAGTTAGGTAACTCTATGCTTCAAAGCATGGCATCCGACCCTCTACCGATACTGCCAATCCACCGCCTTGATTTCTTTAAATAATGATAATAATAATAATAATTTCTTTATTTTTTACAAGAGCAGAGACGAGAGAACACTTTGTTATCATACAGTGGTGCTAGGTTAAATGGGGTCGTGTAACAAATAAAACACTATTAGATAACAAAGAAATCCTATTAATGAAAAAGTAGAGAGGAGGTATATAGTCGTAATAATATAATAATAGGTACTATAATAATAATAGGTACTGTATTAGCCGCAAATGCTCGTAGATACAATACAAAAGATATTTCTGAATGTAGGTTGGAGCGAATGTATGTCATTGTAATGATTTTGGTGTGTCAATACGCATACACGCGACTGTGGTGGAAACGACCACCTCTTCTATCACCCATTATCAATAAATCAAAATTCACAGCATTATCCTTAACTGAAATCACCTGGTTGTGAAGTTCTCCTTAAACACATAGCCATCCTCTTGCTTCGCGCTAATAATGACATCTTAATAATCATATATACAATATTTACTTTTAACGAAAATAATTACATATTCTCAGCATC
This sequence comes from Eledone cirrhosa, assembly GCA_964016885.1. Classification (NCBI taxonomy): domain Eukaryota; kingdom Metazoa; phylum Mollusca; class Cephalopoda; order Octopoda; family Eledonidae; genus Eledone; species Eledone cirrhosa. The sequence goes on along the minus strand of OZ024743.1, from coordinate 253,080,861 downwards.
TATATGGTGTGTGAGAGAGATTGTATGTATACATTTCTATTTGTACATTTGTATGTATACATTTGTATGTATAAGATATTCGTGTCTTGGTGTGTTCTCGCTGTATCTAACAATTAAGATTATTTAGACTTAACCAGTCCTTAAACTTTAAATCATATAATTCTCACAAAATTCCCATAATGTTAAGATATGGCAGAAATCTTTTAAAAAAATTATAATGTGTTGGCTCTCAATATTCCTGTTACTTTTAGCAGTCTTTAATATTCTGTCATCTTTCGCTATTGGTATATTTATTGTTGGCAAAATATTCAACGAAGAATCCTGATAAATCATAGTGTTTATATATTTATCTTCATACTTTACACTGTATCAAGGCACTTTTAATGCTTATATACTGATATACCGATATTTCTGACACTTGACATAAAAAAAGCATTTTTATTGTGTTATTTCATAAATTTATACAAAGCCGTCTCTAGTTCTGGAAGCTGTGAATCAACAATATGTCATGTCATATCAGTTTATTGACTAACATAACCGTTTACTGTGTTCCTAAAAGGTGGATGTGAACATAATTTTTCTAAATTTTGTTGACTCGTGTATTTAATTCAAAGTGCTCTGAATTCATCAATTTTCTCAAACAACATTATTGAAGTATGTTGATGCCACGGAATAAATAAAGCCCACCCAGCCCACTCTGTAAAATGGTAGTGTTCATGCCACGATAAAACACACCCAGTGCATTTTGTAAAGTGTTAGAACTGGTGTCACAATAAAAAGCTCCAGCCCACTTTGTAAAGTGGTTGTCTTGGTGTCAGGATAAAAACACCTATTCTACTCCGTTTTAGCTCGGCGAAACCCATCACTCTCTAGGTCTGAACAAAATCAATTTCTTCCGCAGAAAAGAGAAAGAGAGAGCGAGAGAGATGGATCGTGTGTGAATGTATGTGTATAAGAAAGAGATATAGAGAAATAATCTTCCCCAGTAATGGACTTGTTCATTTTTATCGACTACGAAAGGAAGAAAGACAGTTAAACTCAATAGGATTTGCATTCAGTGTGCAGGGAACCGAAAC
>OZ024743.1:253072285-253074785 GCA_964016885.1 Eledone cirrhosa | reverse complement strand
ACACACACATATATATATATATATATATACACTCCCAACTGGGGGTACAGTCATCAATCTAGTGTTAGTGACACAATTGAACGTATCATAGAGTCGACGCTAAATTGAAGCGTATGTGCAAGACGTAATCTTCTGACCTGTCCGAACAACATATCCAGCCCACCCACCTCATCGGACATAAAATAGTGATGATGATGCTGTCACACACACACACACATATATGAATATATATATATATATATATATATATGTATATATGTGTGTGTGCGTGTGTGTGTGTTCGTGAATCTATAAACTATAATGAATAAAATATTTTAGCCAATGTAATGTATATAATATACATAATGACAAATGACAAATTAAGGAATTGAACAAAAGTTAGTGAAAACTGAGATACACAAATATTTTTTTTAAAAAGATAAAAATGCACTATAGTATATAATCATGCAAAGAAGATGTTAACTAGAACACCAAGAACATTACAATTTCAAAAGAACTGTAGTGATAAAGATACATATAAATAAATACAATCTAGAAATATTAGAAATATAAAAAAAAAAAAAAAAGTCAGTAATGTGTTTTCAACGAAGTTTCGGCTGGGATGTATACACTAACATCTGGTTGAAATTAAAAAAAAGAATGTTTGAAGATTAACGTGGTGAAAGGGAAAATAAAGTATTCTTATTATCACCACAACCATCATCATCATCATCATCATTTCTCTTGCTTCTATTATGATAAGTGGCCAGTAAGCACTAAAACGGGAGTGTGAGAGCCCTGTTGCATGGCCTACTGATGCTTATCTGTGAGAAACCATTATTTTTTCTTGTCTCTGAGAGAACAGAGAAGCAGAAAAGAAACACAAAAACGAAACAAATTCTTCCAAGAGATACACATAATTAACCAATGCCAAGCCGTTTCTGAAGATTTGAAGTACATAAAAAATAATCGCAAGACTGTCTTTATCTGTTTCGGGTTCCTTTTATAATTTCTTTCTAAATGTGAATTATGGTTTGTGTATGCATGTGCGTGTGTGTGTGTGTATATATATATATATATATATATACACACACACATATATATATATATATATATATATATATATATATATATATATATATATATATATATATATATATATATATATATATATATATATATATATATATATATGTGTGTATGTGTGTCTATGTTTGTATATATATATATATGTGTGTGTTTGTGTGTGTGTGTATATGAAAGGCCAGACGAGATGGAGACTATCACTGTATTGGGTGTGTTTGTTGATGTACATAATATATATGGTTGAATGTATATTCATGTAAGTTTGTGCTGAGATGTGTGTGTGTGTGTATAGGTTTCGTGTAGAAAGAACTGAATCTTGTCAGAAGAATTCTAATGGCTATATACATGTTTTCCTCCTGAGTAAAAAGATTTATTCCCGTTTCTTTCTTTTCTTGCACTCGTCTATTTTCCAATTTCTTCTATCTCTCATTATATTTTCCGATAAAGGACTAACTCAGAAATGTTACGACTCTTGCCTTACTATATATGAAGCGTTAAACTATATATAATCATTGTACTATGTTGTTCTGCTTCTGTTGTTTTTCCTTATTTACATTCTCCATGCCTGTGGCTAAACTAGTTGATAGTCTGCTTGGCTCAAGATCTTGTGTTTGTGGCTTCGATCTTGGCAGCATGTTTTATCCTTGAGCAAGACACTTTATCACACATTGCTCAGTCTTTTTAGTTGGCAAAAAGGATGTGTACTTGTAATTAAAACGGAAAGTATTGTGACACTGTCATACTGAATCTCCTTGAGAACACCGTTAAGGATACACGTGTCTCTGGAATGTTCAACTACTTTAAATTCACGCGCAGTCTGTTCCGTTGTTTGCATACCTGGAATACACGACATCGGATCTGACAGCAGTCCAACACACACATATTTATTTATTTATTTATATCCACGTATACATAGACAGATGCAAATATGGATGAATGAATGGAATCTTATGTAAAGGTTAAGGAGAAATTGTAGATGTAAACCTGGAATGTATAATAGACATATTATCGTACATTGAGCAGAACTGATTCTGAAATCATATAATATTTATCAGTTTTTCCTAACTGAAAATATAGTTTACGCTCTACATGGTTTGGGATTTGGAGCAAGGATAAACATAGGTCCTATCATCCATACCCTCATAAAACAGAATACAGAAGGTATATCATTTAGTTATGACGGAAAAAAGAGGCGGGAATTAGAGTTTCCTCACAAAACAGAAGATAGAAGGTAGAAGATATCAGTGTATTTTGTTATGACACAAAGCGGAGGCGGGAATTCACCATTAATGCTCTCCAGATTCGGAAATCGGACTGACTGGGGTGAGAAATATAGTCCCCTCACCCCACCAAAAAACAACAGAATATAGACACAGCATTTTGTTATGACACAATAGGGGTGGAGATTTGCCATTATGATGAACCGCTGTTAAAC
>OZ024743.1:253019785-253067285 GCA_964016885.1 Eledone cirrhosa | reverse complement strand
TCACAGTAAGAGTTTTCTCTTTCAAAGTAATCAATGAGTCTAATGCACTTTTCCATCATTTTCTGCCAGGCTTGCATGCACTTCTGGAAGGATTCTTCCGGGATCCTCCGCAGGTCCGTCGTCACGGCCTTTTTGATGTCGTCCACGTCTTCAAAACGGGTCCTCTCTGGGTCGTACTCGAAGATCCATGACTCATCACCGGTGATGACTGTCCCTAGCAAGTCTGGTTCGGTTTCAAGACGCTCGAGGATGTCCTGTCACACTTGCATATCATCGTTCAGCAGTGTTGGCACCATCTTCGCGCACACTTTCCGCATGTCCAAATGTTCAGTGAGAATCTTCCAGACACTGTCCCGATTCATGCCCCGCTCATTTGCCATCAGTCGAACAGTCAGCCGACGATCGCTACGCACCATCTGCCTGATGCGCTCAACGTTGACCTCAGTCCTCGTTATTAAGGGCCTTCCGCTCCTGTGGTCATCTTCCAAGTCCTCGCTTCCTTCTTTAAACCTCTTGCACCACTCAAAAACACGCGAGCGTGACATCGTCTCATCTAAATACACTTGCTGCAGCAATCCCAGTGCTTCTAACGGAGTTTTCAAGTATGTTCGTTGCCCTGTGCTCATTGCTTGACGACCTGAAACAGAGGACATGTATATAAAATTATGAAGAAAAAAGTTTGATCGCTGCAGAGAGCTAAGATTACAATTACATACTCCAGGAGAAAATTCTTAGTGTGAAGTTTGGGTTTGAAATAAATCTTTTGTGACATCAGTCCTGGAACTTTTCTGACACACCTCGTATATATATATATATATATATATATATATATATATATATATATATATATATATATATATATATATATATATATATAGTATATATATATAGTATATATATATAGTATATATATATATAGTATATATATAGTATATATATATATATATATATATATATATATATATATATATATATATATATATATATATATATATATATTTAAACGCAACTCATTCTACACAAAGCACAATCTACACGCAACAATATCTACACATAAAACTTCAACAATAAACCTATATTTTGGTTTGTGTTAATAAAAACTAAGAAATTATCCAAAGTAAGGTGTCAGACAAAATTCTTTGCTATATGTCTTTATACCTAATTCTCTCTCTTTCTTCCATATTTTGTATTCCAATAAACGAAGAAGTTCACTGGTTTAATTTCATTATCAGAACTTTGCAAGTCAAATAAAAAGAGGATATATATTAAATATTAAGCATTTCTAATGAATTTAACATCGTTACACGTCTAATGCTAATTAAAACAAAGACATTGGAGGATGAAAAAGGTTTTAAGTAAATATTAATATACGTGCCTGCATGTATGTATGAATATATATATATATATATATATATATATATATATATATATATATGTGTGTGTGTGTGTGTATATCTATATATATATATATATATATATATATATATATATATATATACATACATAATTAGAATTGTGTTCTCATGTTTCATATTGTTTTTAATTTAGATAAATACATACGTATACTCGCACACATATGTATGTGTATAGTATTGTATATATGTGTTTGTGTGTATTTTTATATATATATATATATATATATATATATATATATATATCGTCACGCTTTTCATTAATCTTTTGTTGTGTTTACTTATTGGTACTAATTTTCCTTCAATTAAACTTAGCTAATGACACTAATGAAAAATATTATTGGAAGCAACAACTCTCTCATTACAATGAATGTAGCTTAAAGTTTTCCCCCAGTTACGTGTTTAAGTCAGAAATCATAATTATCATTTTTGTTACGTTCTGAGTTCAAATCCCGCCGAGGTTAGCTTTTCATGCATACGAGCTCGATAAAATAAAGTACCAGTAATGCACTGGGGTCGATTTAATGGACCCCCCCTCACAAATTGTTGGCCTTTCGCTTAAATCAGAAACTATTATTATGTAAGTGCGGTGGATTTGCCATGTCGGTAGGGCGCCTAGCGGAATGATTTAAGGCATTTAGTTAAGAATTCTTGAGTTGAATTCCCTCTGAGGTTTTCATTCTTCCGTTTTCAATGAAATAAACTACCAGTCAAGCAGAGAGATCGAAATAAACTAATTCACGGCGTTAAGGTTGTGAGCCATACTCACTAACTACTATGCCATGCATTTTCACCGGCATGTTCAGAGAGAGAGAGAAAGCGAGAGGCGGATATGAGTATTCATTCTGGACGAAATTGCAATGCAGTGGAAATAATATTCTTTACTGTGAAACTATAAGGAAAGTATGAGTAGCAACTCACTTAGAGTACACACACGCACACCCACACACCTCAATACACACTGTCTCTATGAATGTATATAGATCTATAATTTAAGTGACTCATTGTATGAGTGAGAGATTGTTTGGGGGGGGGGGAGAAATGGGTCGTGATAGAGAGAGAAGAGGGGGGGGGGGGTAATGGTGAGGAAAGTAAGGAGAGAGTGCAAGCGGGTGCGGAGAGATGGGAAGGAGTGCAAAAAGAAAGGGATGATGATGGAAATACAGGAAAGAGAGAGATGGTAGTGTAGATATAAAAAGGAGAATGGTGAAAGGAAGAGTATGAGAGATAGGAAGAAAGAGATAGACGAGGGAAAGATATAGGAAGAATGAGGGAGAGGATGGGAAAAGATTGGAAGGAGAGAGATGTCAATGCATAGAGAAAGATGAGAAAAAGAGATTACGAAAAAGCAATTTTCACAGAAGCTACGTCCTCATGTATTCGTCAAGTTCCCTTGGTAAACTACAACGACCACATTACTTTAATAAAGTTTGTTTACCCAAAACTGGGGTGGATTGGCAGAATTGGTAAAACATTTGATAAAATACCATTGTGGAATTGTTCCGGTTCTTTGCATTCTGGGTTCAAATCCCAATTAGGCCAACTTTGTTTTTTATCCTTCCAGAATCGGTAAAATAAAGGACAAGTCAAGTAATGTGGTTGATTTAAGCACCCCCCCCCCTCCTAAAAAAACATTTGCTGGCCTTGTGCTTAAATTAGAAATAAAGCTGTATTTAGCAAATATACTGAATACATAACAATGTCCACAGAGACAATACTGGTCTCTCTTTCTTTCTCTTTCCCTCTGTTACTTTTTGTGCTTTCTCTATTTCTGTCATTCATTCTATCTTGCTTTCTTTTTCTATTTCTTTCTTTCCTCCCACCATGCTTTCTTTCTTCAATTCTTTCGTTGCTTCTATCTTTCTGTCATTCTTTATTTCTTCCCTTCCTTTTATCTGGCTTTCATTCTTTCCTTTTATCTGTCTTTAGTTCGTTCTTTCTCGCTCTCTTTCTTTCTTTGTTTTGTTCTTTCTTGTTCTCTTTCTCTGTTTCTATGGCTCATGCCTTCTCTCCACCACTTTTTAATTCGTTCTTCTTTCTCTATCTTTCGATGTCTCTTTCGTTCTTTCTTCTTTTCTTTATTTCGTTCATTATTACGGTTTTGCTCTTTTTCTTTTTCTCTTGTGTTCATTCCAGTCTTTCCAATTATTTCACTGTTCTCTTTCTCTACATGATAGATGATAATTAGTGTTGAAGAGTTTACAGCGAAGCTACTGCACCAACAAAGGACAATCTGATTGAAATACACACATTACATAGCTTTGATTACGAGAGACTATTCAGTTTAGCAAATTGCTAACCGTGTGGGCTTCTTCCTTCTCTCCTCCACCCTCATATCATGTTCATTGAGTACAGTAACATAACATTAAATAGATATATATCTACACCGAGCGTCATGGCTAAGGCCAATAAAGATTTTTTTTTTTTTCTTGTGCTCTTGTCTAAATCTGTTGTTAACCTCTATCAAATAGATGCCTTTGTGCAACAGTAAACATACTAGAGCAACAAGTACGACCGATTATTTACAACGAGGCAAAACTGTTCAGAATTGCAAAAGCTATCAAATGAATATAATCTTTTGTTACCTAAATAGACTGATTTATATATTCTCTACTTTAGTTTTACATTTCTTGATGGAATAATAATTGTATATAATTTGAGAAAATGTTTCTTTGGGTTACGGCTTCTGCTATTATCTTCTTTTAATTTTCAATGTCCTGCACTTTTAATTTAGGAACATATTGCACCCAAGCAGACATTTCTGTGTAGTTAAAAGTTCACTTCGTAAAAGCATGTTTTGCGTTCAATCCCTCTGTATAACACACTAGACACGTGTCTTCTACTATAGCCTCGTGTTAACCAATATCATGTAAATGAAATTTCGTAGGAGCGTAAACTGTGCATAAGAGTTTAGGAAGTGTTTTCCGGTCAGAGTATGACTGTCGGTGTGTATGTGTGTGTATGTGCAAGTGTGTGTGCATGTGTACTTGCAGTAACTATATGTTAATACATTTAAATAACCCCATGTTTTCTCACACTGAAACTCGTGTGGATATCAACATTAATCTGAATATTAAACCCAGTGTGTATAATGAGAACAGATGTAAATTGCAAAAGTGCATATAATATTTTGGTGGTACATGTTCGATGTTCAGCAAATGCGACGTTGTTCTACTGATAACAGAAACGGAAGTAAGTTTTATACATCTGTTAATTGCCTAATTATTTATACGATTAAGAATGGTGGAATGGCAGTATCGGTAGAGCGTCGGGCAACTTTCTTTACGCAGTAAAATTTGCAGTATTTAGGTAGCTTTTGGTTCATGCCATACTTTTAGTATTTTACAGTATGATGTGAAAAGTGTGCTCTTCTATTAGTCAAAGCTTTTTCAGACATAGCCAGGAGACATGGTGTTCTCAGCTGCTGCTTCCAATCTGTTGTTTAACTTATCTCTCTCTCTCGCTATATATATATATATATATATATATATATATATATATATATATATATATATATATATATATATATATATATATATATATATATATATATATATATATATATATTGAACAATGAAAACAAAGTACGCAGTTTAGTGCTTAAATAGTTTATTATTTTAGGATCGTTTCAGAAGGTTGATTGATCACGATAAATTTATATACCAACAATTCAATAGTAGTTATGCAAATCCATATTATCAGTATCGATACTATAGATCCATCTCATAGTATTCGTCAGAGAAAAGTCACAGGCAAAAAGCATAACCCGAAGCCTTTAATAACACGTCATTAATAGATTTATTTATTAAAATTACATGTTTTCCGTAAGGTAGCGAGAAATGTATCTTATATTTTTATTTTCCTCGTTTACATAAAATTTGAATAGTAATTTCTTTCAACCATTAGCTCAAACTTATATATCAAATAAAGGGGAAAATATTTTAAATTCTCTTTTTTCTCTTTTATTCATAATTTCCTAATATTATTTATTAAGTTGGTAATATTCTGCCAAACAAGGACATAGCTATATTCCACGCATTGTATTGTTGATAAGCAAGTTCGTTTTGACATAATTATATTAGTAATACTATTATTAATGAAATAATGATAAAATTCTATCTCACTTTATTAATAATAAAGAAGTGATAATAACGATTTCGATGTCGTTTTATAGATTGGAAGAGCAACACAGCAACACACACGCGGGCGCACACACACACACAAACACATACACACGCAGCACACACACACATGTACGCACTCAGATACACATAAAAACAATGCAATACCAAACGATCAACTCATATCAAATCTAAGCATACAAGTCACATTTGAACAACAAACTACAACATACCTAACGACATAACATTACTGAGTTCAAATCCCGCCGAGGTTAACTTTGCCTTTCATCTTTACAGGGTCGATCAAATAAAGTACCAGTAATGCACTGGTTAATGCTGGCCTTGTGCCAAAAGTAGAAACGATTATTATGCTTGGCAGTATCGGTAGAGGGTCGGACGCCATGCTTTGACGCATAGAGTTATGGCCCTTGCCATTCTGAGTTCAAATCCCGCCGAGGTTAACTTTGCCTTTCATCCTTACGGGGTCGATAAAATAAAGAATCAGTAATGTACTGGGTAATTGCTGGCCTTGTGACAAAAGTAGAAACAATTATTATGCTTTGCAGCATAGAGTTACGACCCTTTATAATTTGAGTTCAAATCCCGCCGAGGTTAACTTTTCCTTTCATCCTTATGGGTGGTCGATAAAATAAAGCACCAGTAATACACTGGCCTTGTGCCAAAAGTAGAAATAATTATTATATATGTCTAGGGCGGGTAAAATTCCCGAGATCCATGGACGAATGCTCTCCAGCGATCTATATCCCTCATTATCGTTGCCATGTCCTGCGTCTCCAGGAGACCAGTGTCTGTCCTTAGGGCATCAACATATGTTAATCTCGGTCTTCCTTTTCCAGCGTGTCCATACAGGGGCTTCCACAGGAGTACTGAGTGCAGTGTCAACTCTGGATGTCGGTGAGCATGTCCAGCTAACTTCAGTCTCCTCTGTGTCATTTTCGAGCTGACTTTTGGGAGGCTCCCGTACAGCTCTGGGTTCCTCATCCTCAATGTATACTGATTAATGTTCAGAGCCATCCTCAGCATTCTTGTGTAGCACCCATCCACCATCTTAATGAGTTTCTTGGTCAGTGTCCAAATCTCAGACCCGTACAGCAGCACAGACTCAACTACAGCAACGAAGAGATGGATCTTCAGGTCTTTACGAAGGTCCGATCACAAACTGTAGCACGCCACACAGGCAGCTTTCAGGCAGCTTTCAGGTGTTCTCTAGCTGCACACACTTTTGGGTCTGCAGAGCTGGCGTACTTCCTCTTGTTCTTCCTCCTCGGCACCAGGGTCTCACATGCTTCCGCCACTACATTGGTGAAGTACACATACCTCCTCGTCACATCCTCCTGAGTCCCTTCAATCTCTCTCTCCTCTGCCTCTCCACACAGAGCACTGAATCTGTTCCTCACTTCTACTGTGAACCACTCCTGTAGCTTATCATCTTCCTTGAAAGCTCCCCAGTCATAGATTGCCACCGGGGCTGAGCCTTGCTCTTTCTTAAGCTCACACGGACATCATTCATAACAAAGCGGTGGTCACTACCCAGTGTACTGAAATAGTTGTATGTTTCTGTGTTCAGAACACTATTCCGCCACTTTTTCCTCACCAGAATGAAATCAATCTGGGACTTGGACAGGTGCATATCTGAGATGTAGGTCCACATCTTCCCCCGATTCTTCCTAAACCTTAGGTTGGTTGGCATCAAGTTCGCTTCTATCAGGGTGTCTCTCAGTAGTCTTCCATTTCGGTTGGTTTTGTTATGGAAGTACCAGCAAGGATCTTCACTGCTCTCCTAACTCAGATGTGCATTGAAATCCCCCAGAGCAAGCAGGGTGTTGTGAGCTTGTGTGGTGTTGACAGCTCTACACACCTCCTTATGAAGCTCCTTTGCACTCACATCACTGTCTCCCTCGGTTGGACTATAGGCTGAGATGACTGTCAGTCTTGGGTTTCCATTGAAGGTCACCCTCAACACTCGCGGGGTGACAGGTATTATTTCCCTGACCAATAGATTGTATTTTGCACTGAAAACAAAAGCCACTCCTCCTACTACAGCATTAATCGTGTTCTTCACTGCCGATGTGGTAATGAGCTGGCTCCTCTTTCCAATCCTCACACTCCTCATGGGCTCATCGTGTACGATCCTGCGTTCTTGGATTGCAAGTATCTGTATACGACTTTTCACGAACAGATAACAGATGACCCAACTCCTCTCTCTTCTCCAGCGTCCGAGTACCCCTCACATTCAGAGTGCCCATTTTAATGACCCTTCTGCAGGCCAAAACTCCACTTTTTTATAGTTAGACAGATGATCCATTATCTACTGGCCCTCCCTGTGGATCTAAGCCAGCAGAGTCATAACAACTATACTGCTCTTTAACAGTGTAGTTATTGGCTCTAACCCTTGTGCTGTTAAATCGACTCTCCATGGTTCTTTTCAGGGGCTGATAATAACTTACTGGCGCCACTCGAATAAGGTAATTATTTAACCTATAAACGGGACCCTAACAGGTACTACTACTCCGGGTCAGAGCAGACCTGAGAGTTATGACAACTAAGGAGTAAATCCACATTTCTCACAGCTCCATAACTGGAGCCTTGCCGCTGGATGTAGTTTAATGTCATACACAGGACATTTTATATACACACACATCAGATAAGGTGTGATAAAAACCAGCTAGACCCTAACCCACCAAAGTACTCGATGTTTGTGGAAGTAGAGTGGGTAATATGAAAAGATTCAGAACCCTGACAGCTGAGCTCCGGCCGTTTCGACAGCTAGATCCGAGGAGCTCTAGCTGTCGAAATGGCCGGAGCTCAGCCATGAAGGTCCTGAATCATTTCATATATATATATACATATATATATGTAGGAGGTGAGTTTTATTGTAGTACAATAAAGCAATGCAGATATCGGATAAGAAGCACTCTACAGTTTGTAGGACTGGAGTATACATAATATATAAGATCAAAAGTAAAACCATCCTAGAGTTCAACAATGAATATTGGACCAGAGCTGATACCTCTAACAACTTCGACATTACAATGGGAGCATCCGATTCATCCCAATTGAGAGATTTAATTGGTATCTTTATTTTGAACTCTTTGAGTCGGAAAATTCCTCAACTTCGCGGTGGAATTTATCGTGATGATGGACTCTTTACTATCTTAAATTGCAACATAGTTAACCTTAATATTATTAAGAACAATATACGTAATCTCTTTAACCAAAATAACCTAAAAATTGAATTTGATAACAGCATCAAACTATCTAATTTCTTGGATGTATCTCTTAATCTTGACACTGGCCTATATTACCCTTACCATAAAAACAATGAGAACCTAAATTATGTTAATTTTAAATCTAACCACCCTACTAATATTAAGAATGCTATAGTTACTAATATTGGAAAAAGAATATCTAACCTATCTTCTAACAAAAACATCTTTGATGCTAACGCCAATTACTATAATAACGCGCTTTCTAAAGCCGGCTATCCTGATAAAATCAAATATAGTAAAGAAACAAATTCTAGAAGATCTTACAGTAGAATAATTAATCATGATCATTCCAATAACTTTAATAAAAGACCTAGATACAGAAACATAATCTGGTATAATGCTCCTTTCTCCATCTCTATTAATAATAATATTCCTAAATTATTCTTTAGTGTCTTAAATAAATGCTTCCCTCCCTCACATATCTATAGTAAAATATTTAACAAACACACTATAAAATGTTCCTATTCGACATCCTCCAACATTTCCAACATTATCTCTAAACACAACAATAAGATACTAAATTCTAAATCTCTTCCTTCCAACACTGAATATCATAATAATAGTAATAGTACTCCCGACGTCATTGTAAACTCTAGGCTAATTTCTGCAAACCCAAATACAACGTCAAACACAACTTCGCTAAATGTTCTTAATCCCATTCTAAATCAAGAAACTATTATTCCTATCGCAAATAACTTTTCCAATCCAATTCCTTCTATAGATAACACTAGGTCACTCGTTAATAATCTCTCTAATCACAATTGCAATTGCCCTGTTAAAAATAAATGTCCTCTCAACAGCCATTGTATTGATAAAAACTTAATCTACGAATGTAAAGTTATAACTGACACCAATTCCTTCACTTATTTTGGCTCCACTTCCACCTCCTTTAAAGCTCGTCTTTATAATCATCATTCGTCTTTTAAATACCAACTTAAAAGAACCAACACGGCTCTCTCAGAACTCTTATGGTCCTTGAAAGACAAAAATATTAAATATAACATCTCTTGGAAAAAGGTTTCTTCTGCTTCTCCATACTTGAACAGTTCTCTATCCAAGACTTGCAATCTCTGTCTAAATGAAAAAATTACCATTATATTTAATTTAGATTCTATAATAAATAGACGCACTGACTTGTTTTCTCTCTGCTTGCATAAATTCCACAGAACATTCCATAAAGTATACAGCTAATATCCAAAACTTTATCAATTTAGAATCCTTTTCTCAAAGGCACATATATATATATATATATACTTCTTTAAAAATATACCCATCTTTCTACCTTATTTCAAAGTTATTTATTATACATTATATAATACTTGTTACTCATTCTATATCACTCCTATTTATCACTTCCCTTTCTTCCTTTTCCTTTTGTTTTCTTTTTCTTTTAATTTCTAACCCCTAATCTGTACCTTTTCTCACTGTGCCTAACATAGAAACAATTATTACACAATACAATATATTCATACTTTATATCACCTTGAAAAAATCCTTCGTAAACATAAACATTTTTTTGACGTTAGATTATTCATCCTCAATTCATTATTTTTTTCTCACTTTCAAGTTTCATCCTATCTTCTACTTTTTTAACAATATATCCTTACTTACATTACCTTTGCTATTTTTAATAATACATATCAACATTTTCTTTCCATCGCACATATTATTAAACCCTTAAATATTATTCTTAATACATATTAACAATTTCTTTTCATCGCACATATTATTAAACCCTTCAATATACAAACCTTAACTTTACATTATTTTTCTCTTCGTTAATTTTCAAATTCTTTTAATTTATACATTATCTTCCAACGGTTTTTCAACCTCTCTATGTAAAACAATACATTTTTCTCAGTTATAAAAGCTATCTCTCTCTCTCTATCACCCATCTCTCCTCCTATCTCATCCTTCCTCATTATACTCCTCCCCCTCCACGTTTTACTCTCATCTCCTCCTCTTTTTCATCCTTTCCAACCTCCTCCCCCCTCAAAAAAATGTTCCCCAATATCACACATCAATCTAAAACTACTTTTCATATGTTGATTTAAAACTGCACTGTCCACAACTGTTTTTTTAACCTTCATATCATGACTTCCTATTTTATCTGATGAAAAGACAAATGTTATTGCATGATGTTATTTGTTTTTGAAATGCGCATAATAAAATACATGGAACTATTTTAACCATCTTTTGATCTTATATATTATACATATATATATATATATATACACGAGTGTATATATGCATAAAAGTAACACACACACACTTACACATACACATATGAAGTAAAATATCCGTGGATGTGAAAAAGGAAAAGAAGGAGATAGTGCTCAATCATGTCTGAGAGCTGATATCCTAAATATTTGAAGGTTTCAGCATACATATTTCAAATTCAAAGCTACTTAATGGCAACATTTTGATGTGTGCCGCACCAATACAGTGACTGCGTAACCGCACACCGGCACATATTAGAGAGAAAATAGGTTGTAACGTACTATTTATTTTTATTTTTCATTTGAAAGTGCCTACATTTTAATTTATCTGCTTCCCTGTACATGTTGAGGAGATTCTATTTTGGCGCAGTATACTATACAGATGGAGCCGGTTGGTCCAGTGTTTCTCAACGTTGATTACATATTATATTTAATAATTTCTAATTTAGGCACAAAACCAGAAATTTGAGGGAAGGTAGTAGTCGATTAAATCGATTCCAGTGATTAACTGGTACTTTATTTTAATGACCCCCAGAAGGATGAAACGCAAAGTTGACCTCGTGGGATTTGAACTCGGAATGTCGAAAGAGGTAATTAGATATTGCAAAGCATTTTGTCCGAGGCTCTACCGATACTGTTAATCCACCACATTTATTAATAATATTCGTCTCTTGACATTAATATTTTGTTTTTGGTAGTTATTGTGTGGACAGTGAAATTGTGCAGGTAAAATTAAATCTTTGATTTTTGCTTTTAGTCCCGAGCTTCCGATGCATTGTTCACTGTCATATTGTTTCACTTCCTTTCTGTTCAGTCGTGCAGGATACTGATCAGGAAGCTATATTTGTCTCCCTTTCTTCTTAAGTTTGTTTTTCTTAAATCCTGCATGGATTTTTCTTTCGCGTCTCTTGTTATTTTTAACTCTATTCATATTTTGTTTATCCTTTTGTTTTTTTTTTGTCTTGTCGTCCTTAGTTTCATACATTTTCGTTTCAATTTTAATTGAAACATGATACTTTTTTATTATTATTGTTTCATGTTCATTCATTACTATAATCAATCTATATTTGTTTGAATCTTTTATTTTTTCGCAATCCAATGTGGTTATTTTCATATTGATGAAGAGAAAAGAAATGGTGGTAGGAAGTTGAACAATATACAATGGCATGTCAGTTTTGGTTGAATGTTTTTACATTCTGAGTTCAAATCCCTATTGAAGCGGCATTTCCTTTTTCTCCTGTTGGAGTTCATCAATATCATCTATTGTCCATGTTTGCATAGGTTAAACGGGTTGTCGGATACTGAGGCTAAACAAGTCAGGTGGCTACGACTTGCTCATACGCTCCGTTTACAACAGCTGGATGACCTTCCTAAAGCCAACGAGACAACAGTATTTTAATGAGATCCTCTTTACAGAATCGAATGGGTGCTTTTTATCCAGGCACCACCCCTACAAACTCGTAGATGGTATGGGTGCTTTTTAATTTAAAACATCAGCACCACCACGTTACGGAGTAGACTGCGCTTTTTATTGGGATACCAGCACTACCACCTTATAGGATGCACTGGAGGCTTTTTCTCCTAGCACCAACACTAACACCTTATAGAGAGGACTTTGTTTGATGTAATCGAATTCTGTATCTTCTAAAATTACAGACTTCATCTCATTGTTAAGTCAGTGAAGAAGAAACAGTAGAATTAGGGTCACACCAGATAAAATACTTTGTGGTATTTAGATAAATAATTGTTTCTACTTTTGGCACAAGGCCAGCAATTACCCAGTGTATTACTGGTACTTTATTTTATCGACCCCATAAGGATGAAAGGCAAAGTTAACCTCGGCGGGATTTGAACTCAGAATGGCAAGGGCCGTAACTCTATGCGTCAAAGCATGGCGTCCGACCCTCTACCGATACTGCCAATCCACAAGTGCTGAGTTCAATATTAACCAGTGTCAACTTATGTTTTCATAATTCTGTAATTGATAAAATTATCAATCACCAACTGAGGTGTGAGAAAGAAATCTAAGGCAACCACACCAAACAAAGGAGATCATCAAAACAGTCTCTTTACTTACCAGAAATAGAAGCCAAACCTCTTTAGATCGATATTATTAATTGTCCCCATCCCAATTGCTGGCCTTGGGCCAAAATTAGAAATCATTATTATTCAGTTTATATTTTCTCAATATACTCACAGTTACGTATACTATCGTAGTATCTTGCAGAAAATTTAGAAGTGTAATATGTTGGATTCAGAGTTCAACGTTATAGCCACTCCACCATGACAAACAAATTTGTTAGACCAATATTAATGACACTTTCAGTTAGAGCATGCCAACCCGGTTATTCTTCTTCAAGTCATAAATCCTTAATTTAGGATGCAAAAGCGACATTTAGATTTTAATAAAGTTATTATTTATGTACATAAATAAAATAGAGGTGACCGGGACTGCGTGAATGTCTATATAAATTTACACATTGAATGTGTATACATGCCAAATATACGTATTTGTCAATTGAAATGATTGATTAATACATTTAACCGGTTTTCAAACCTTGGCTTTCACCAGAAGTTATGTAAATCAGCGATTCAACCGCAAGGAAATACGTAATCGAAGGACACATTTACCCTATCACGTACAGTAGGATCCTGATATTGACATACTAATTTGCATATTATTAGCGTTCATGTTGTTAGTTAACATATATATTACGATCTGTGCCAAGCAACTGAAATAGATGATAAAGCTACATATGATTAAACATAGAATAAATGTAACCATGACTGCATAACTGTGTATATAAAGTTAAGATATATTTTGTATATAGATGTGTATATGCCAAATATACATATTCCCTTGGTTTAATCATTTGAGACAATGGAGGTATTTATAGAAGTATGAAACCACTAAATAAATATGTTTCTGATTCTACTGATTTATTAGTTCAAATGAGTTGGAATAGTTAGCTAGCTGCTTTTTTATGTATCTATCTATCAACCTGTCTGGTTGGCTGGCTGTCCGTCTGTCTGTTTGTCAGGCTGTCCGCCTGCTTGTCCACCTGTCTGTTTCTATGTCTGTCTGTCTGGATAAGGCGTTTGTATTGCAAATACATGCTTTCGAATTCACTGCCACTGCATGACCCTTTGAATAACTGTTTTTTTTATATTATAACCTAAGCTTGTTCATTGCCGTGTGAGTGAAATTTGGTACACAGCAGCGGAAGAAATCTGTCGTATATATATGTATACACACACACACACACACACACACACACACGCACACAGACATATATATAATATAATATCTATATAATAAATATATATATATGTAGATATATCATCATTATCACCATCATCATCCCCTTTACTTCCGTTATATATATATATATATAAATATATATATATATATGTATGTATGTATGCATGTGTGTATGTATGTGTGCGTGTTTACATAGGGATGATGCTCAGTTGTACAGGGATCTTATATGCAATCTAATTAATCAGGATGCATGAAATGTAATTATTTGCAACCCTAAAGGACTGGAGTAAATATTGAATTCTTGTGGGATTTCACCGATATATATTAAGTAATATATATTCTTTTCTCCTACCATCTCTACCACTTCATTTCCATTTCTCTTGCCTTTTCTGCCGTGAGAGTGCATGTCTTAGTGTTTAATGTTGTACCTACAAACACGTGGTTGCGTTTTCGTTGTGTCTTTGAGAAAGACATTTTGTTTCATGTTACACCAGCTCACTCACCTGGGTAAAGTCACTGGTGGAAAGCTGTATCAATCAGTCTTTGTATTTTCCTTAGAAAACATCGGTGGCTTGGTGAGGGGACAATGGAATGAATATGTGACTGCTGGCCTCTCATAAAAGCACATTTTCCGGGAATATATTTTAGAGAGAAACAGTCTATATGCAAGCCCATGGCCATTCATAGCTGAAAGGTGCCGACAATATTTGTGCGTGTGTTTGTGTGTTTGGAGATGAAGAGATTGAGATTGAAAAGGGTAGAAAGAGAGAGAAAAAGAAAGATAAGTAGGTAACTAAGATGTTAATAATTCTTATATGTATATACATACCCACATAAGAATATGTACGTTGACATCTTTTTTACATATAATATAATCATGGATTATATTATATGTAAATTTTGATCTCCGAGGGAGAGCAGAAAGAAACCAAAATTATATAAGATACACAATACGTTAGTAGAGACGAAAGCATATTTATTTCATACAGAATGACTTTTACGGGACTAAAGTTGTTTCATTATACAGCTCTAGTTCCGTGGAAGTCATATACCTCGGGCAATTCGTACCATACATGTCATCCACAAATGACATACTTTCTCCCCCACATCACTCCCTTAAACCTCCACCCCATATGTCATACATCCTTGACATCATATTTATCTTACTCACTCCCCAACCTCCAAAAACGTGTGATGACAGACGGACACCCTTGTACTACATCCACGATAGAACGCATCCAGTATACTCTATAATGTGGCTTGAGATATAATTGCTATTCAGTTGTAGAAACCATTCAACAGAAAAGAGCCGAGCAATCGCTTCACTACTATCAACGGCACGACTACATTTGATGTGTATGTGCCATGACAGAATATACACTGTGTCTGTACGTATAGACACACACACATATATATTATATATATATATATATATATATATATATATATATATATATATATATATATATATATATATAATATAAAACGAAAAATCAGTGATGCATCTGGACTCAATTTATTGTGTGTTACAATTGTTTCGCCAGCAGACAGCTCGAGGCACGATCATTGTATGGATCTGTCTGATTCTATAACTGCAGGTTCGTCGGACACTGGCAATGATTTCGGAACAAAAATTCTGGCCAATAGTTGTAGCCAAACTGTCCATCAGCTACTCTCCGTCCAACGCAGAATTAATGATGACGTAGAAAACCAACAGCCAACAGCAGGAAAAACGAGGAAGATGTTTTTTGAAGCTAACAACCCAGTGAGAAAATTTGTTCCGAAATTATTGGCAGTGTCCGACGAACCTACAGGGCTAGAATCAGACAGATCCATACAATGATCCTGTCACGAGCTATCAGCCAGCGAAACAATTGTAACACACAATAAATTGAGTCCAGATGCATCACTGATTTTTCGTTTTATATTATATCACACTCTGCTCTGTAAGGACATAGAGTGCTCAACTGGCATACCGCCTATGGAAGCATCATAGCTACCATTAAACACACACACACACACACATATATATATATATATGGGTGTACGTGTGTGTATAAATACGTATATATATATATATATATGTATATATATATATATATATATATATATATATATATATATATATATATATGTACATATATATATATATATAAATATATATATATACTCAGAGAGAGAGAGAGGGCGAGACCTACATATAAACACACACAGACACATACAAAAATGTTCAGATGTGTGTGTGTCCAATTCAGGTCAGTAAATAGTCAAAAATTGTTAGAGCGTTTGACAAACTGCCTTGCAGTTTTTATTCCAGCTCTTTATATCTTTAATATCCTGACAGGTGTAGCAAAACTGTTTATATTTAGCCAACAGTCTATCAAAAACAAAGTAAGGCAGGTCAACAGCAAACAACTAGAGGATTCTCTCTAGAAAATTCCATATGTGCAGAGAGCTTGGCAAAGAAATTACCACGAAGTTTTCATCGCCTGATGGAGCAAGGATGATACGTGTATATATATATATATATATATATATATATATATATATACATCGGACAGCCACGACCCATTAATTACCATTATTACCACATAACATCTATTTTCCATGTTTGTAGGTGTTATATACATATACATTGCCTTCACGTATTGATTGTTCCTTTAATTAATTGTTTCTACTTTAGGCACACGGCCAGAAATTATACCAGGGTATAACTGGTACTTTATTTTATCGACCCCGTAAGGATGAAAGGCAAAGTTAACCTCGGCGGGATTTGAAATCGAATATTTTAAATACTATGGTATTTTAAACTCTTATGTGTATATATACACACACACACACACACACACACACACACATACACATATATATATATATATATATATATATATAACGAAGGAAATGTGGTAAGGAACCAGGTGGACCATAACGCACCAAAGTACTCAATACTTGAGGTAGTAGAGTGGGTAATAGGAACCAGTAAGACCCCTAATATATTTTGACAGCTGAGCTCAAGCCGTTTCGACGGCTAATTCTGGACTAAATGAAAATTTATCCTGATATTTAAATAGCCGATCTTCTCAAGGGGTAATTCCATATATGGTCAAAGTGATTGTCAAAAATCAGTAGTAATTCTGTGGTTGCAAATTAGTAGGGGAGATGGTGGCTAAACCTGCCAGTAGGAGAAAGAGGGGAGGGGGTGGAGTAGACCCAATCAAGCGTTGGTAGTGCCAGCTACAGCTGGGCATGAGGTCAAAGAAGATACAGGGGAGGGGGAGGGGGAGGAAGTCGGAACGGTAGGTAGAACAATGGGGGTCTTACTGGTTCCTATATATATATATATATATATATATATATGTGTGTGTGTGTGTGTGTGTGTGTGTGTGTGTGTGTGTGTGTGTGTGTGTGTGTGTGTGTGTGTGTTACATGAATCCATTAGCCACGTTGAGAAAATATATTTGGTAAACTATTCCTTCACTAAAATTTACATAATCATTCCACACGAATAGGATTTTAAAACATAAAGTGAATACCCACTCATCTTCTCGCATATATATATACGAGAACACCCTAAAATATAATTTCCGTGCTATTCCCAACTTCACCGGAATAGCACGGAAATTATATTTTAGGGTCTGTTTTGCTTTTTTTTTTTTTATCCTTTCTTTTATCAAAGTGACATTATTGAAAAATGAGAGGGACAATTCTTTTTAAAAAATGTTTTATAATGTATATAATTATGTCTACTTTTGGCACTAGGCCAGCAATTACCCCAGTATATTACTGGTACTTTATAATGTATATAATGTATATAAAGTATTACCGGTTTCGATGTATTATTAATATTCATCTTTTCAAATGTTGAGTATTGAAATTAAAAATTAAAATGAATTAAGAGGTGTTAAAAACTAAAAATTAAAGATTTAAAATTAAAATTAAGTGTTGGAGTAGGATTTTTCCATCTTTCTTGCTCAAAAGTGGGCTATATATATCCAGGGAGTGTAACGTGAAACTACAGTAAGTTCACCCTGGTGAGCACTCGATATTTAGGTTCACGTCAGTGGCGAAGTGTAGAGCTAAACAGTGTGTAATACAAGAAGTATTTGTTAAGCCTTCATTCTGTAATTACAACAGCCCGACGAGCTTTCGATTCCAGAGTCGGGCCAGATCGATGCAGATCGAACCTTGAGCTGATCCATAGTGAAACGCGCGTCACTAATCAATAAATATAATGAAGGCTTAACAAATCGTCCTTGTATTATTATTATTATTATTATTGCGCCAAAAGTAGAAACAATTATTGTTATTATATATAATTGTCAAAACTCATTAGTCACACACTCTGTCACCTACACAATGACTATGCTTGCTCCTCTGTGTCTCTTCTTTGTGTTGATCTTGTTCATTTTACCTCATCTTCTTGTTCTGTCAATATACAACGAATTGGTGGCTGTCTGTCTCGTCTTGCTCTGGACAGCAACGACCCATTAATTACCATTATTACCACATAACATCTATTTTCCATGTTTGTAGGTGTTATACGGCTGTCATCCGCGGCGTTCTGACATGTCAGCTGAATGTGTCCTGCTCATACACTTCGTTTTGTCTTGGTTTCGACGGGTGGATGCTATTACTTACACCAACGGCGTGTACTGGGTGCATGGCTTCTACACTTGGATACCGTTCCTAACAGCAAGCATTTACAGCGTGTACTGAGAGAATAGTTTCTATAGCTGGATACCGTTCCTGCCTCAAAACACTTTACAGCGTCTATTGGAAATATGGTTACCATGTTTAGATACCCTTTCTAACACCAACTACTATGCAATATGCACTGGGACCATAGTTTCTATCGCTGAATGCCCTTCCTAAGTTCAGTCACTTTACAACGTGTATTGGAAACATGGTTTCCATGAATGTATGCCGTTCGTAACCAAATAATGGGGGGGGAAGTATCGTGACTCCCGCACTACTACCTTAGAGTGTGGACTGAGGTCTTTTGTCGCAGCGGCGCAAAGGAACTACACTACAACATTAGGGGGCTCCGCATAATGTAAGACGATGGTGATGGTGATACTGATCAAAGCCACAATTTTAATAAATATTGGCTATAGATGATAATTATGTTCATGGTTCTACCAAATATAGTTACATAGAAAGGGTTTAGACACATAATAGATATTTAAATATATCTTTTAATATGATTAATAAGTCATATAACTGACATGTTTGATGTATACAAGCTGCCGGTTAGATAAGAATGTGTCTATATAAATTAGTGTATATATATATATGTATGTACGTATACATACTTATATATATATACTGTATGTTATATACATATATATATATATATATATATAGTAATAATAATAAATTTACGATTCTTTGCTTAAACTTTAATCTGTTATTTTAATAAATATATATATATGTGTGTGCGTATGTAAAAGGTAAACAGAAATAACAACACAATCGGTACAGTATATGGAAGGAATATATTAGGTTAGCCCTTGAAATAGCAGGAAGAGGGTCTTAACGTTTCGGACGCTAGGACTTCGTCAGAAGAAAAAGTGAGAAATAAGATAAATTTAGGGGACGGGCGGGTTGGAATTGGAAAACATGTATTTAGATAAAAATAACATGTCCATTCATGTTGATAAACAGAGTTTTCCCGAAGATTGTGTTTGAAGCGTCGGTGTAGTAGATTTAGCAGAATAATGAGAAGGATTCAACTCAGGGAAATTGTGAAGCTGAGAAGACAGCAAAATGCCGTCAATGAGATCGTCGAGTAAAATTTACTTCAAAAGGGCTAGAAGTGTGTTGGCCAGCAGAATTATTAGAAAGAAAGGAGAAAGAATGAAAATAGATGAGACAAGATCAGACAAACATTTTTATATACCTCATCAGCTCTTACACCGACTTTGGTTTCACATAATTTAACTTAAGAGCACCACGTAAAATTGTCGACTTGTGCAACAGAAAAATAAGTATTTTTGTTAGTATGATGTTTGCGTGAAAAAACAAATTAGATAGACAGACAGACGCATAAGCCAAATTAGCTTTCTGCTTTGGAGGAGTACTATGGTCTGAGATTCGTTGGCTATTTCTTTCCTTCTTCCCTTTTCTCTTCTTTCATTCTTCCTCTCTTTAATGCTTCTTTTCTTTCTCTCACCGTTCTCCTACGCACCGCTCATGCTTGCTACCACCTCCGCGGCCAATGCTTTTGATCTCCTTTCTAGTGGTAACTTGATGCCGAGAGGGCGCATTTTATTTCTCTCTCTTTGATCTGGTCAACATTGGCAGAACCGGAAAGTCTACTTTGTTCGCAGGAGATGCGTTTTGCTTGCTGCTGCTGCTGCTGCTGCTGCTGCTGCTGCTGTCGTTGTTTTCAGAATTGTTTGCTGTTCCACTCTATGGACAGCCCGTTTTTCCGCCGCTTTGCAGAGTCAATATCTTTGACCGTCATCTTAATGTTTCCAGAAAATTGAGCGTCTTGTTTGAAAAGCAAGTCCAAGTTAACCACTAAGGCCTTCGGGTAGAGCTAAACTACCCTCCTCACTAAGATATTGGCTCCCTTCATTTCAAAACAATAACAAAATTTCAAATCTTATGGTTGAATAACGGGGAAAATAGAACAAACACACCAGCGATGAAAACCAGTTCTTGAAATTCTAAACAAAAAAGATGATAGCAACAACAACAACACTAATAATAAAACCATACATATCGATAACCACAATATCACACCAACTATATTCCTTTCACCAACGGTACATATAAACTCATATAAGCGCCTGAAGATTAGCTCATAATTTCGATCCTTGTTTCATTCTGGGGATATAGCCATTATTGGGCCTTGAAACCTTAGGTAGTCCTTTTGTTTCGTGTATTAACTTACTTAAAAATATAATATAATTATATACATATATACATATATGGCATAATGTAAATATACTGTCAGAAGGTTACAATTTGAAGGACAAAGAAGGAAGCTAGAAGAAATTGTTTTTTAATATTTTATACAAATATAATTTTAAAATGGACCAAAAAAGCATGAAAATCTGGACGAAAGCACTTAAGTGCTCACGCATGTGTGTGTGTGTTTGTGTACACGTACACACACACACATATATATATATATATATATATATATATATATATATATATATATATATATAAGTGTGTGTGTGTGTGTGTATACATATCACTCTTATGTTGCTGAAGGAGTTTGAAGTGCAGTAAATGACATTGATTGATGTAGGGTTGAGCTCTTCATTACATTTCCATGGTGGTAACTCACCATCTCCACCATCACCATCACTATCCCTACCATCAACCTTCACCATTACTACTAACTCCACCTACACCACCTCCTCCACCCTAACCTTCTATCGTCTCCTACCACCTTCTAATTCCTCGTTATATGCGTATATATATATATATATATGTGTGTGTGTGTGTGTGTGTGTGTGTGTGTGTGTGTGTGTGTGTGTGTGTGTGTGTATGTATGTGTGCAAGTATGTATGTATGTATTTTTAACGAGGATAAATTTCAGTCACGTGCACCATGGGTAATGCTGTAATATTGGTTAATAAAAAGTACCAACTCCATGGTCACTAACTGTCAAGATGGATGCACAGTTTCGACCACAACCGATGGTACTTCTAATCCATCCGTGGTCACCATCTAACAATGTAGTGAAACACTGTCCTCGATATTTTTACAAGACGAAGCAGGATTAGTAGCTCAACTTTTCCTCTCAGCGTATCTTTTACTCCATGGAGATCTAAGTGGCTATTTTTGTCATACATTGTTTGACTTCACTGTCAAACATTTAATTATATGCATTTTTTCCTCGTCATGTAATTTCATGCTAACGTTGGCCTCTTATATGTTCACAATTGCTGCATAATACATTTTTTCTTGACTGTTCAGTTCAATTTTAGGACATACATACATATTGCGATTAGACTGATGAATTTGGACTGTTATATAAAGTAGATTCCTTTTACCTATGGGCACATTACGTAAGTGGTTTCTCCCCCTCCCCTCACTATTTCTTACCCTGTAATAACTGTACAGCGACATATTGAGACAAGTTATAAAAGGAGTGTTAAGGATCAATTCATTGAGAAGAGATATAATACTTTCTCTCAATTTAATGAATGTTGTAATCATATTTTGCAAGTTTTTGTCCCCGTCAATATTTGTCTTGTGTTAAATATATTCTTTCAGGCATTAACATTTATGTGTCGTTAATATAAATAGGTATATTCTATCAAAGTATTTATAATTTCTTCCACGCGCATCTTTACATCACATATAAACGTACATATGTCCCTTTAATTTACTTTCTCTGTAATTAGTGTCAAATAGAACACGTATATAAGTTTTTCTGTGTAGTTATATAATGTTAATGAGAATAAATTTAAAAATGGATATTAATTCACACAGTTCTCATTATTATTAAATTGGCAAAATTGGTAGAGCGTGGGACAACATGCTTTTCGGCCCTTTCTGATCTGAGTTCAAATTCCGCCGAGGTTAACTTTGTCTTTCATCCTTACGAGGTCGATAAAATAAAGTATCAGTCACGCACTGGGGTCGATTTAATGGACTTTCTCCTCTCCCAAAATTATTGGCCTTGTGTCAATATAAGAACCAATTATTATTGAATTGTCAAAATTGGTAGAGCGTCGGACAACATGCTTTACGGACCTTTATGATTTGAGTTCAAATCCCGCCGAGGTTAACTTTGCCTTTCATACTTATGGGGTCGATAAAATAAAGTACCAGTCACGCACTTGGGTCGATATAATCGACTTTCCCCTTCCCCCAAATTGCTGGTTTTGTGCCTATATAAGAAACCATTATTATTGACGAACCAAGGGCGTTGAATTGGCAAAATTGGTAAAACATGCTTTGTGGCATGGAGTTAAGGCCCTTTACATTATGAGTTTAATTCCTGCCGAGGTTAGCTTTGCCTTTCATCCCTACGGGTTCGATAAAATAAAGTACCAGTAATGCACTGGGTCGATTTAATCGATTTTCCCCTCCCCCAAAAGTGTTAGTTTTGTGCCTAAATCAGAAAGATTATTATTAATGAACCATATTTTACCTTGTTTGTATATTACATGTATTACATGTTGTGTATTACATTATCACTACACAACACTGAACACTAACATTCACACCCTTGTCATTTTAGTGTGGTCAGTGCAGTAACTTGAATGAACATGGAAAATACTTTGTCTGTCAATGCAGATCACATCAACTATGTCATATGAATCTGATTTATATGCAAGTGGAAGCTGGGCCCATGACCAAAGGAGAGAGAGGGGTACTGGATGACACACTAAGGGAGGAGGGAGTGGAATTGGATTGCATGCCAAGGGAAGAGGGAGAGACATCGGTTGGCACACCAAATGAGGAGTAATGGGCACTAGATGCATGCCAAAGATGGTGTACTATATTATGCACTAAGGAGAGACGGAGGGGCATTGTATGGCACACCAATTAATGAGTGGGTATTATATAGCACACCATGAGTAGGAGCGGCGCCACAGGATGACCCACAAAGGGATCAAGGACGGGCACTCTATAGCCCACCAAGGGAGGTTATAGGGTCATTATATGGCACACCAATTAATGAGTGGTTATTATATAGCACACAATGAGTAGGTGCGGGGGCACATGATAACACAACGCAAATTGAAAGTCCGAAGCTCCAACGATGTGTCTTCACACACACACACAAACGCACGCGCACACATATATATATTATTCAATTGAAGAAAGTTTGTTGATGGACAATCTGCCTTATTCTTAAACAGACGTGAAGCTCGCCACGATTTTTGGTCGGTGAGGTTAATAACACGTCGGACTGGTAGCATGGCAATGGAAAATTACATCTCGTTTGTCTGAAGAGAACATGTAAGTTGTTTATTATATAACTACCTTACGTCTTTGAAATGCGTATAATGAATAAAATAAAAATGTGCGAATAAAACCGTCTCTCTTATCATATATATATGCAGTAAACACACACACACACACACACACACACACAGACACACACACACACACACACACACACACACACACACACACACACACACACACACACACACACACACACACACTAATTATAACGTGCCAGATATTTTACAAAAATCGTGGGTTGCAAATACGAATCTGCATATCAGAGCGAACAAAATACGTTACATAGTAGATAAACGGATTTTCGTGGGTAAACAAAATAATGCTCTGATCTGTATACAGTATCATTACTGCACCCTTAGTGATGCTGGTTCATTAGCAAAATACTGCAAACAGGGACCACGTGGTATTTCGATAACATTTAAGAAAACTCACGTAATCCGGGCCGACGGAGCTAATTACCAACAGAGTTCAATACTGAATACTAGCGGTTGTATCTGTCCATGATACCAGCAGAACCAAAGTTAAACCCACTGTAGTAGTAGTAGTAGTAGTAGTAGCAGCAGTAGAAGTAGTAGCAGCAGCAGCTGCAGCTTCTGGTCGTAGCAGCATCACATATAAACATAAGAAAATTAACAGAGAGGATAAGACAGCGAACGAAATCATGGCAAAACGAAAAATCAATTTTTAAGGGGAAACCTTGAAAATTAAAAATAAATAAATAAAAATCAAACAAGAAACAGATAACCCCAGAGTCATCGGCCGTTGACATGTACTTTGGCAGTTTCGACTCCTACCAACGGTTCTGCAGTCCCAGCCGGTGTCACAGCGTCTAACAAACAAAAACGCTGTCCAGTGGAGTAAGAGACGAATGTTGAAACACTAATACTGCATGGTTGCACGTTGTGCGCCTTGAAAAGAGATTTGCAGTGGTTAAAATAAATATATGAATGCTTTATTCTATGTGTAATATAAGTGTGTAGATGACAAAACGCAAGTGAGCTGAGTGGAAAGTTGATTATAAGAGGAATAGAATGCAAGAGAGACAATTGCCCTGGTATAGTAATGTGAGGCATAAGACGAGCAAGCGTTGTATGAAGTGCTGTTTGCCCGAGATGGTTGGAATCGGCAGAGACCTAGGATCATATGGAACGAAGTTATGAAGGATGAACTCAGGAAACTAAACATGATAGGTCATAATACAAAATTCTTTTCCACCAGTACAATCACTATGGCACTAAAGATAAACGCTGAGAGATCAGAGGCTACAATGTTTGGAAATCGAAATCGAATAGAGACAATATAATTGTTCCTACTTTTGGCACAAGGCCAGCAATGACCCAGTGCATTACTAGTACTTTATTTTATCGACCCCGTAAGGATGAAAGGTAAAGTTAACCTCGGCGGGATTTGAACTCAGATCATAAAGGAAGGTAACTTTATGCTTCAAAGCATGGCGTCCGACCCTCTACCGATAACATGCGTCAAGTTCTCTACTGCTGGATTAATGATAGAATGCACCCAGTACACCTTGTTAATTGTTATGTTAGTACTTTGATAAAATGCGTTCAGTTCACTGTTGGATTTAATATTGCTGTTAGTAATGGTGGGTTTAGGCTGTTAGTAGTGGTGATGGTAGTGTTGGTATTATTAGTAGTGGTGATGGTAGTGGTGGTAGTGTTCATGCTGTTAGTAGTGGTGGTAGTGTTGATGTTTTTAGTAGTGATGATGCTAGCGGTGACGTTGTTAGTAGTGTTGATGGTTGTGATGGTAGTGTTGATGTTTTTAGTAGTGGTGATAGTTGTGGTGGTAGTGTTGATGTTATTAGTAGTAGTGATGGTTGTGGTGGTATTGGTGGCATTGTTAGTAGTGTTATTGGTTGTGATGGTAGTGTTGATGTTATTAGTAGTGGTGATGGTTGTGGTGGTAGTGTTGATGTTATTAGTAGTGGTGATGGTTGTAGTGGTAGTGTTGATGTTGTTAGTAGTGGTGATGGTTGTGGTGGTAGTGGTGATGTTGTTAGTAGTGTAGATAGTTGTGGTGGTAGTGTTGATTTTATTAGTAGTGGTGATGGTTGTGGAGGTAGTGGTGACGTTGTTAGTAGTGGTGATGGTTGTGGTGGTAGTGTTGATGTTATTAGTAGTGTTATTGGTTGTGGTGGTAGTGTTGATGTTATTAGTAGTGTAGGTGGTTTGTGGTGGTAGTGTTGATGTTATTAGTAGTGTAGATGGTTGTGGTGGTAGTGTTGATGTTGTTAGTAGTGTAGATGGTTGTGGTGGTAGTGTTGATGTTATTAGTAGTGGTGATGGTTGTGGTGGTAGTGTTGATGTTATTAGTAGTGTAGGTGGTTTGTGGTGGTAGTGTTGATGTTATTAGTAGTGTAGATGGTTGTGGTGGTAGTGTTGATGTTATTAGTAGTGTAGGTGGTTTGTGGTGGTAGTGTTGATGTTATTAGTAGTGTAGATGGTTGTGGTGGTAGTGTTGATGTTATTAGTAGTGGTGATGGTTGTGGTGGTAGTGTTGATGTTATTTATGTTGATGGTTGTGGTGGGAGTGTTGATGTTATTAGTAGTGGTGATGGTTGTGGTGGTAGTGTTGATGTTATTAGTAGTGGTGATGGTTGTGGTGGTAGTGTTGATGTTATTAGTAGTGGTGATGGTTGTGGTGGTAGTGTTGATGTTATTAGTAGTGGTGATGGTTGTTGTGGTAGTGTTGATGTTATTAGTAGTGGTGATGGTTGTGGTGGTAGAGTTGATGTTGTTAGTAGTGGTGATGGTTGTGGTGGTAGTGTTGATGTTGTTAGTAGTGGTGATGGTTGTGGTGGGAGTGTTGATGTTATTAGTAGTGGTGATGGTTGTGGTGGTAGAGTTGATGTTGTTAGTAGTGGTGATGGTTATGGTGGTAGTGTTGATGTTATTAGTAGTGGTGATGGTTGTGGTGGTAGTGTTGATGTTATTAGTGGTGATGGTTGTGGTGGTAGTCTTGATGTTATTAGTAGTGGTGATGGTTGTGGTGGTAGTGTTGATGTTATTAGTAGTGGTGATGGTTGTGGTGGGAGTGTTGATGTTATTAGTACTGGTGATGGTTGTGGTGGGAGTGTTGATGTTATTAGTAGTGGTGAGGGTTGTGGTGGTAGTGTTGACGTCATTAGTAGTGGTGATGGTTGTGGTGGTAGTGTTGATGTTATTAGTAGTGGTGATGGTTGTGGTGGTAGTGTTGATGTTATTAGTAGTGTTGATGGTTGTGGTGGTAGTGTTGATGTTATTAGTAGTGGTGATGGTTGTGGTGGTAGTGTTGATGTCATTAGTAGTGGTGATGGTTGTGGTGGTAGTGTTGATGTCATTAGTAGTGGTGATGGTTGTGGTGTTAGTGTTGATGTTATTAGTGGTGATGGTTGTGGTGGTAGTGTTCATGTTATTAGTAGTGGTGATGTTTGTGGTGGTAGTGTTGATGTTATTAGTAGTGGTGATAGTTGTGGTGGTAGTGTTGATGTTATTAGTAGTGGTGATGGTTGTGGTGGGAGTGTTGATGTTATTAGTAATGGTGATGGTTGTGGTGGTAGTGTTGATGTTATTAGTAGTGGTGATGGTTGTGGTGGTAGTGTTGATGTTGTTAGTAGTGGTGATGGTTGTGGTGGTAGTGTTGATGTTATTAGTAGTGGTGATGGTTGTGGTGGTAGAGTTGATGTTATTAGTGGTGGTGATGGTTGTGGTGGTAGTGTTGATGTTCTTAGTAGTGGTGATGGGTGTGGTGGGAGTGTTGATGTTATTAGTAGTGGTGATATTTTTGGTGGTAGTGTTGATGTTGTTAGTACTGGTGATGGTTGTGGTGGTAGTAGTGATGTTATTAGTAGTGGTGATGGTTGAGGTGGTAGTGTTGATGTTATTTGTAGTGGTGATGGTTGTGGTGGTAGTGTTGATGTTGTCAGTACTGGTGATGGTTGTGGTGGTAGTAGTGATGTTATTAGTACTGGTGATGGTTGTGGTGGTAGTGTTGATGTTATTAGTAGTGGTGAGGGTTGTGGTGGTAGTGTTGATGTTATTAGTAGTGGTGATGGTTGTGGTGGTAGTGTTGATGTAATTAGTAGTGGTGATGGTTGTGGTGGTAGTGTTGATGTTGTTAATAGTGGTGATGGTTGTGGTGGTATTGTTGATGTTATTAGTAGTGGTGATGGTTGTGGTGGTAGTGTTGATGTTATTAGTAGTGGTGATGGTTGTGGTGGTAGTGTTGATGTTATTAGTAGTGGTGATGGTTGTGGTGGTAGTGGTGATGTTATTAGTAGTGGTGATGGTTGTGGTGGTAGTGTTGTTGTTATTAGTAGTGGTGATGGGTGTGGTGGTAGTGGTGATGCTGTTAGTAGTGGTGATGGTTGTGGTGGTAGTGATGATGTCGTTAGTAGTGTAGATGGTTGTGGTGGTAGTGTTGATGTTATTAGTAGTGGTGATTGTTGTGGTGGTAGTGTTGATGTTGTTAGTAGTGGTGATGGTTGTGGTGGTAGTGTTGATGTTATTAGTGGTAATGTTTGTGGTGGTTTTGTTGATGTTATTAGTGGTGATGGTTGTGGTGGTAGTGTTGATGTTATTAGTAGAGGTGATGGTTGTGGTGGTAGTGTTGATGTTATTAGTAGTGGTGATGGTTGTGGTGGTAGTGTTGTTGTTATTAGTAGTGGTGATGGGTGTGGTGGTAGTGGTGATGCTGTTAGTAGTGGTGATGGTTGTGGTGGTAGTGATGATGTCGTTAGTAGTGTAGATGGTTGTGGTGGTTGTGTTGATGTTATTAGTAGAGGTGATGGTTGTGGTGGTAGTGTTGATGTTATTAGTAGTGGTGATGGTTGTGGTGGTAGTGTTGATGTTGTTAGTAGTGGTGATGGTCGTGGTGGTAGAGATGATATTGTTAGTAGTGTAGATGGTTGTGGTGGTAGTGTTGATGTTATTAGTAGTGGTGATGGTTGTGGTGTAGTGTTGATGTTATTAGTAGTGGTGATATTTGAGGTGGTAGTGTTGATGTTATTAGTAGTGTTGATGGTTGTGGTGGTAGTGTTGATGTTATTAGTAGTGGTGATGGTTGTGGTGGTAGTGTTGATGTTATTAGTAGTGGTGATGTTTTTGGTGGTAGTGTTGATGTTATTGGTAGTGCTGATGGTTGTGGTGGTAGTGTTGATGTTATTAGTAGTGGTGATGTTTTTGGTGGTAGTGTTGATGTTATTAGTAGTGGTGATGGTTGTGGTGGTAGTGTTGATGTTATTAGTAGTGCTGATGGTTATGGTGGTAGTGTTGATGTTATTAGTAGTGGTGATGGTTGTGGTGGTAGTGTTGATGTTATTAGTAGTGCTGATGGTTGTGGTGGTATTGGTGGCATTGTTAGTAGTGTAGATTGTTGTGGTGGGAGTGTTGATATTCCTAGTAGTGCTGATGGTTGTGGTGGTAGTGTTGATTTTATTAGTAGTGCTGATGGTTATGGTGGTAGTCTTGATGTTATTAGTAGTGGTGATGGTTGTGGTGTTAGTGGTGATGTTGTTAGTAGTGGTGATGGTTGTGGTGGGAGTGTTGATGTTCTTAGAAGTGCTGATGGTTGTGGTGGTAGTGTTGATGTTGTTAGTAGTGGTGATGGTTATGGTGGTTGTGTTGATGTTATTAGTAGTGGTGATGGTTGTGGTGGTAGTGTTGATGTTATTAGTGGTGATGGTTGTGGTGTTAGTGTTGATGTTATTAGTGGTGATGGTTGTGGTGGTAGTGTTGATGTTATTAGTAGTGGTGATGTTTGTGGTGGTAGTGTTGATGTTATTAGTAGTGGTTATAGTTGTGGTGGTAGTGTTGATGTTATTAGTAGTGGTGATGGTTGTGGTGGTATGGTTGACGTTATTTATGTTGATGGGTGTGGTGGGAGTGGTGATGGTTGTGGTGGGAGTGTTGATGTTATTAGTAATGGTGATGGTTGTGGTGGTAGTGTTGATGTTATTAGTAGTGGTGATGGTTGTGGTGGTAGTGTTGATGTTGTTAGTAGTGGTGATGGTTGTGGTGGTAGTGTTGATGTTATTAGTAGTGGTGATGGTTGTGGTGGTAGAGTTGATGTTATTAGTAGTGGTGATGGTTGTGGTGGTAGTGTTGATGTTCTTAGTAGTGGTGATGGGTGTGGTGGGAGTGTTGATGTTATTAGTAGTGGTGATGTTTTTGGTGGTAGTGTTGATGTTGTTAGTACTGGTGATGGTTGTGGTGGTAGTAGTGATGTTATTAGTAGTGGTGATGGTTGAGGTGGTAGTGTTGATGTTATTAGTAGTGGTGATGGTTGTGGTGGTAGTGTTGATGTTGTCAGTACTGGTGATGGTTGTGGTGGTAGTAGTGATGTTATTAGTACTGGTGATGGTTGTGGTGGGAGTGTTGATGTTATTAGTAGTGGTGAGGGTTGTGGTGGTAGTGTTGATGTTATTAGTAGTGGTGATGGTTGTAGTGGTAGTGTTGATGTTATTAGTAGTGGTGATGGTTATGGTGGTAGTGTTGATGTTATTAGTAGTGGTGATGGTTGTGGTGGTAGTGTTGATGTTATTAGTAGTGTTATTGGTTGTGGTGGTAGTGTTGGTGTTATTAGTAGTGGTGATGGTTGTGGTTGTAGTGTTGATGTTATTAGTGGTGGTGATGTTTGTGGTGGTAGTGTTGATGTTATTAGTAGTGCTGATGGTTGTGGTGGTAGTGGTTATGTTATTAGTAGAGGTGATGGTTGTGGTGGTAGTGTTGATGTTATTAGTAGTGGTGATGATTGTGGTGGTAGTGTTGATGTTATTAGTAGTGGTGATGGTTGTGGTGGTAGTGTTGATGTTATTAGTAGTGCTGATGGTTGTGGTGGTAGTGTTGATGTTATTAGTAGTGGTGATGGTTGTGGTGGTAGTGTTGATGTTATTTATGTTGATGGTTGTGGTGGGAGTGTTGATGTTATTAGTAGTGGTGATGGTTGTGGTGGTAGTGTTGATGTTATTAGTAGTGGTGATGGTTGTGGTGGTAGTGTTGATGTTATTAGTAGTGGTGATGGTTGTGGTGGTAGTGTTGATGTTATTAGTAGTGGTGATGGTTGTTGTGGTAGTGTTGATGTTATTAGTAGTGGTGATGGTTGTGGTGGTAGAGTTGATGTTGTTAGTAGTGGTGATGGTTGTGGTGGTAGTGTTGATGTTGTTAGTAGTGGTGATGGTTGTGGTGGGAGTGTTGATGTTATTAGTAGTGGTGATGGTTATGGTGGTAGTGTTGATGTTATTAGTAGTGGTGATGTTTTTGGTGGTAGTGTTGATGTTATTAGTAGTGGTGATGGTTGTGGTGGGAGTGTTGATGTTATTAGTAGTGGTGATGGTTGTGGTGGTAGTGTTGATGTTATTAGTAGTGGTGATGGTTGTGGTGGTAGTGTTGATGTTATTAGTAGTGGTGATGGTTGTGGTGGTAGTGTTGATGTTATTAGTAGTGGTGATGGTTGTTGTGGTAGTGGTGATGTTATTAGTAGAGGTGATGGTTGTGGTGGTAGTGTTGATGTTATTAGTAGAGGTGATGGTTGTGGTGGTAGTGTTGATGTTATTAGTAGTGGTGATGATTGTGGTGGTAGTGTTGATGTTATTAGTAGTGGTGATGGTTATGGTGGTAGTGTTGATGTTATTAGTAGTGGTGATGTTTTTGGTGGTAGTGTTGATGTTATTAGTAGTGGTGATGGTTGTGGTGGTAGTGTTGATGTTATTAGTAGTGCTGATGGTTATGGTGGTAGTGTTGATGTTATTAGTAGTGGTGATGGTTGTGGTGGTAGTGTTGATGTTATTAGTAGTGCTGATGGTTGTGGTGGTATTGGTGGCATTGTTAGTAGTGTAGATTGTTGTGGTGGGAGTGTTGATATTCCTAGTAGTGCTGATGGTTGTGGTGGTAGTGTTGATGTTATTAGTAGTGCTGATGGTTATGGTGGTAGTCTTGATGTTATTAGTAGTGGTGATGGTTGTGGTGGTAGTGGTGATGTTGTTAGTAGTGGTGATGGTTGTGGTGGGAGTGTTGATGTTCTTAGAAGTGCTGATGGTTGTGGTGGTAGTGTTGATGTTGTTAGTAGTGGTGATGGTTATGGTGGTTGTGTTGATGTTATTAGTAGTGGTGATGGTTGTGGTGGTAGTGTTGATGTTATTAGTGGTGATGGTTGTGGTGTTAGTGTTGATGTTATTAGTGGTGATGGTTGTGGTGGTAGTGTTGATGTTATTAGTAGTGGTGATGTTTGTGGTGGTAGTGTTGATGTTATTAGTAGTGGTTATAGTTGTGGTGGTAGTGTTGATGTTATTAGTAGTGGTGATGGTTGTGGTGGTATGGTTGACGTTATTTATGTTGATGGGTGTGGTGGGAGTGGTGATGGTTGTGGTGGGAGTGTTGATGTTATTAGTAATGGTGATGGTTGTGGTGGTAGTGTTGATGTTATTAGTAGTGGTGATGGTTGTGGTGGTAGTGTTGATGTTGTTAGTAGTGGTGATGGTTGTGGTGGTAGTGTTGATGTTATTAGTAGTGGTGATGGTTGTGGTGGTAGAGTTGATGTTATTAGTAGTGGTGATGGTTGTGGTGGTAGTGTTGATGTTCTTAGTAGTGGTGATGGGTGTGGTGGGAGTGTTGATGTTATTAGTAGTGGTGATGTTTTTGGTGGTAGTGTTGATGTTGTTAGTACTGGTGATGGTTGTGGTGGTAGTAGTGATGTTATTAGTAGTGGTGATGGTTGAGGTGGTAGTGTTGATGTTATTAGTAGTGGTGATGGTTGTGGTGGTAGTGTTGATGTTGTCAGTACTGGTGATGGTTGTGGTGTTAGTAGTGATGTTATTAGTACTGGTGATGGTTGTGGTGGGAGTGTTGATGTTATTAGTAGTGGTGAGGGTTGTGGTGGTAGTGTTGATGTTATTAGTAGTGGTGATGGTTGTAGTGGTAGTGTTGATGTTATTAGTAGTGGTGATGGTTATGGTGGTAGTGTTGATGTTATTAGTAGTGGTGATGGTTGTGGTGGTAGTGTTGATGTTATTAGTAGTGTTATTGGTTGTGGTGGTAGTGTTGGTGTTATTAGTAGTGGTGATGGTTGTGGTTGTAGTGTTGATGTTATTAGTAGTGGTGATGTTTGTGGTGGTAGTGTTGATGTTATTAGTAGTGCTGATGGTTGTGGTGGTAGTGGTTATGTTATTAGTAGAGGTGATGGTTGTGGTGGTAGTGTTGATGTTATTAGTAGTGGTGATGATTGTGGTGGTAGTGTTGATGTTATTAGTAGTGGTGATGGTTGTGGTGGTAGTGTTGATGTTATTAGTAGTGCTGATGGTTGTGGTGGTAGTGTTGATGTTATTAGTAGTGGTGATGGTTGTGGTGGTAGTGTTGATGTTATTTATGTTGATGGTTGTGGTGGGAGTGTTGATGTTATTAGTAGTGGTGATGGTTGTGGTGGTAGTGTTGATTTTATTAGTAGTGGTGATGGTTGTGGTGGTAGTGTTGATGTTATTAGTAGTGGTGATGGTTGTGGTGGTAGTGTTGATGTTATTAGTAGTGGTGATGGTTGTTGTGGTAGTGTTGATGTTATTAGTAGTGGTGATGGTTGTGGTGGTAGAGTTGATGTTGTTAGTAGTGGTGATGGTTGTGGTGGTAGTGTTGATGTTGTTAGTAGTGGCGATGGTTGTGGTGGGAGTGTTGATGTTATTAGTAGTGGTGATGGTTGTGGTGGTAGAGTTGATGTTGTTAGTAGTGGTGATGGTTGTGGTGGTAGTGTTGATGTTGTTAGTAGTGGTGATGATTGTGGTGGTAGTGTTGATGTTATTAGTAGTGGTGATGGTTGTGGTGGTAGTGTTGATGTTCTTAGTAGTGGTGATGGTTGTGGTGGTAGAGTTGATGTTATTAGTAGTGGTGATGGTTGTGGTGGTAGTGTTGATGTTATTAGTGGTGATGGTTGTGGTGGTAGTCTTGATGTTATTAGTAGTGGTGATGGTTGTGGTGGTAGTGTTGATGTTATTAGTAGTGGTGATGGTTGTGGTGGTAGTGTTGATGTTATTAGTAGTGTTGATGGTTGTGGTGGTAGTGTTGATGTTATTAGTAGTGGTGATGGTTGTGGTGGTAGTGTTGATGTTATTAGTAGTGGTGATGGTTATGGTGGTAGTGGTGATGTTATTAGTAGTGGTGATGGTTGTGGTGGGAGTGTTGATGTTCTTAGTAGTGCTGATGGTTGTGGTGGTAGTGTTGATGTTATTAGTAGTGGTGATGGTTGTGGTGGTAGTGTTGATGCTATTAGTGGTGATGGTTGTGGTGTTAGTGTTGATGTTATTAGTAGTGGTGATGTTTGTGGTGGTAGTGTTGATGTTATTAGTAGTGGTGATAGTTGTGGTGGTAGTGTTGATGTTATTAGTAGTGGTGATGGTTGTGGTGGTATGGTTGATGTTATTTATGTTGATGGTTGTGGTGGGAGTGGTGATGGTTGTGGTGGGAGTGTTGATGTTATTAGTAATGGTGATGGTTGTGGTGGTAGCGTTGATGTTATTAGTAGTGGTGATGGTTGTGGTGGTAGTGTTGATGTTATTAGTAGTGGTGATGGTTGTGGTGGTAGAGTTGATGTTATTAGTAGTGGTGATGGTTGTGGTGGTAGTGTTGATGTTCTTAGTAGTGGTGATGGGTGTGGTGGGAGTGTTGATGTTATTAGTAGTGGTGATGTTTTTGGTGGTAGTGTTGATGTTGTTAGTACTGGTGATGGTTGTGGTGGTAGTAGTGATGTTATTAGTAGTGGTGATGGTTGAGGTGGTAGTGTTGATGTTATTTGTAGTGGTGATGGTTGTGGTGGTAGTGTTGATGTTGTCAGTACTGGTGATGGTTGTGGTGGTAGTAGTGATGTTATTAGTACTGGTGATGGTTGTGGTGGGAGTGTTGATGTTATTAGTAGTGGTGAGGGTTGTGGTGGTAGTGTTGATGTTATTAGTAGTGGTGATGGTTGTGGTGGTAGTGTTGATGTTATTAGTAGTGGTGATGGTTATGGTGGTAGTGTTGATGTTATTAGTAGTGGTGATGGTTGTGGTGGTAGTGTTGATGTTATTAGTAGTGCTGATGGTTGTGGTGGTAGTGGTTATGTTATTAGTAGAGGTGATGGTTGTGGTGGTAGTGTTGATGTTATTAGTAGTGGTGATGATTGTGGTGGTAGTGTTGATGTTATTAGTAGTGGTGATGGTTGTGGTGGTAGTGTTGGTGTTATTAGTAGTGGTGATGGTTGTGGTTGTAGTGTTGATGTTATTAGTAGTGGTGATGGTTGTGGTGGTAGTGTTGATGTTATTAGTAGTGCTGATGGTTGTGGTGGTAGTGTTGATGTTCTTAGTAGTGGTGATGGTTGTGGTGGTAGTGATGATGTTATTAGTGGTGATAGTTGTGGTGGTAGTCTTGATGTTATTAGTAGTTTTGATGGTTGAGGTGGTAGTGTTGATGTTATTAGTAGTGGCGATGGTTGTGGTGGTAGTGTTGATGTTATTAGTAGTGTTGATGGTTGTGGTGGTAGAGATGATGTTGTTAGTAGTGTAGATGGTTGTGGTGGTAGTGTTGATGTTATTAGTAGTGGTGATGGTTGTGGTGGTAGTGTTGATGTTGTTAGTAGTGGTGATGGGTGTGGTGGTAGAGATGATGTTGTTAGTAGTGTAGATGGTTGTGGTGGTAGTGTTGATGTTATTAGTAGTGGTGATGGTTGTGGTGGTAGTGTTGATGTTATTAGTAGTGGTGATGGTTGTGGTTGGAGTGTTGATGTTATTAGTAGTGGTGATGGTTGTGGTGGTAGTGTTGATGTTATTAGTAGTGGTGATGGTTGTGGTGGTAGTGTTGATGTTATTAGTAGTGGTGATGGTTGTGGTTGGAGTGTTGATGTTATTAGTAGTGGTGATGGTTGTGGTGGTAGTGTTGATGTTATTAGTAGTGTTGATTGTTGTGGTGATAGTGCTGATGTCATTAGTAGTGGTGATGGTTATGGTGGTAGTGTTGGTGTTATTAGTAGTGGTGATGGTTGTGGTTGTAGTGTTGATGTTATTAGTAGTGTTGATGGTTGTGGTGGTAGTTTTGATGTTATTAGTAGTGGTGATGGTAGTGTTGGTAGTGTTGATGTCATTAGTAGTGGTGATGGTTATGGTGGTAGTGTTGGTGTTATTAGTAGTGGTGATGGTTGTGGTGGTAGTGTTGATGTTATTAGTAGTGCTGATGGTTGTGGTGGTATTGGTGGCATTGTTAGTAGTGTAGATTGTTGTGGTGGGAGTGTTGATATTCCTAGTAGTGCTGATGGTTGTGGTGGTAGTGTTGATGTTATTAGTAGTGGTGATGGTTGTGGTGGTAGTGTTGATGTTATTAGTAGTGCTGATGGTTATGGTGGTAGTGTTGATGTTATTAGTAGTGGTGATGGTTGTGGTGGTAGTGTTGATGTTATTAGTAGTGCTGATGGTTGTGGTGGTATTGGTGGCATTGTTAGTGGTGTAGATTGTTGTGGTGGGAGTGTTGATATTCCTAGTAGTGCTGATGGTTGTGGTGGTAGTGTTGATGTTATTAGTAGTGCTGATGGTTATGGTGGTAGTCTTGATGTTATTAGTAGTGGTGATGGTTGTGGTGGTAGTGGTGATGTTGTTAGTAGTGGTGATGGTTGTGGTGGGAGTGTTTATGTTCTTAGAAGTGCTGATGGTTGTGGTGGTAGTGTTGATGTTGTTAGTAGTGGTGATGGTTATGGTGGTTGTGTTGATGTTATTAGTAGTGGTGATGGTTGTGGTGGTAGTGTTGATGTTATTAGTGGTGATGGTTGTGGTGTTAGTGTTGATGTTATTAGTGGTGATGGTTGTGGTGGTAGTGTTGATGTTATTAGTAGTGGTGATGTTTGTGGTGGTAGTGTTGATGTTATTAGTAGTGGTTATAGTTGTGGTGGTAGTGTTGATGTTATTAGTAGTGGTGATGGTTGTGGTGGTATGGTTGACGTTATTTATGTTGATGGGTGTGGTGGGAGTGGTGATGGTTGTGGTGGGAGTGTTGATGTTATTAGTAATGGTGATGGTTGTGGTGGTAGTGTTGATGTTATTAGTAGTGGTGATGGTTGTGGTGGTAGTGTTGATGTTGTTAGTAGTGGTGATGGTTGTGGTGGTAGTGTTGATGTTATTAGTAGTGGTGATGGTTGTGGTGGTAGAGTTGATGTTATTAGTAGTGGTGATGGTTGTGGTGGTAGTGTTGATGTTCTTAGTAGTGGTGATGGGTGTGGTGGGAGTGTTGATGTTATTAGTAGTGGTGATGTTTTTGGTGGTAGTGTTGATGTTGTTAGTACTGGTGATGGTTGTGGTGGTAGTAGTGATGTTATTAGTAGTGGTGATGGTTGAGGTGGTAGTGTTGATGTTATTAGTAGTGGTGATGGTTGTGGTGGTAGTGTTGATGTTGTCAGTACTGGTGATGGTTGTGGTGTTAGTAGTGATGTTATTAGTACTGGTGATGGTTGTGGTGGGAGTGTTGATGTTATTAGTAGTGGTGAGGGTTGTGGTGGTAGTGTTGATGTTATTAGTAGTGGTGATGGTTGTAGTGGTAGTGTTGATGTTATTAGTAGTGGTGATGGTTATGGTGGTAGTGTTGATGTTATTAGTAGTGGTGATGGTTATGGTGGTAGTGTTGATGTTATTAGTAGTGTTATTGGTTGTGGTGGTAGTGTTGGTGTTATTAGTAGTGGTGATGGTTGTGGTTGTAGTGTTGATGTTATTAGTAGTGGTGATGTTTGTGGTGGTAGTGTTGATGTTATTAGTAGTGCTGATGGTTGTGGTGGTAGTGGTTATGTTATTAGTAGAGGTGATGGTTGTGGTGGTAGTGTTGATGTTATTAGTAGTGGTGATGATTGTGGTGGTAGTGTTGATGTTATTAGTAGTGGTGATGGTTGTGGTGGTAGTGTTGATGTTATTAGTAGTGCTGATGGTTGTGGTGGTAGTGTTGATGTTATTAGTAGTGGTGATGGTTGTGGTGGTAGTGTTGATGTTATTTATGTTGATGGTTGTGGTGGGAGTGTTGATGTTATTAGTAGTGGTGATGGTTGTGGTGGTAGTGTTGATGTTATTAGTAGTGGTGATGGTTGTGGTGGTAGTGTTGATGTTATTAGTAGTGGTGATGGTTGTGGTGGTAGTGTTGATGTTATTAGTAGTGGTGATGGTTGTTGTGGTAGTGTTGATGTTAGTAGTAGTGGTGATGGTTGTGGTGGTAGAGTTGATGTTGTTAGTAGTGGTGATGGTTGTGGTGGTAGTGTTGATGTTGTTAGTAGTGGCGATGGTTGTGGTGGGAGTGTTGATGTTATTAGTAGTGGTGATGGTTGTGGTGGTAGAGTTGATGTTGTTAGTAGTGGTGATGGTTGTGGTGGTAGTGTTGATGTTGTTAGTAGTGGTGATGATTGTGGTGGTAGTGTTGATGTTATTAGTAGTGGTGATGGTTGTGGTGGTAGTGTTGATGTTCTTAGTAGTGGTGATGGTTGTGGTGGTAGAGTTGATGTTATTAGTAGTGGTGATGGTTGTGGTGGTAGTGTTGATGTTATTAGTGGTGATGGTTGTGGTGGTAGTCTTGATGTTATTAGTAGTGGTGATGGTTGTGGTGGTAGTGTTGATGTTATTAGTAGTGGTGATGGTTGTGGTGGTAGTGTTGATGTTATTAGTAGTGTTGATGGTTGTGGTGGTAGTGTTGATGTTATTAGTAGTGGTGATGGTTGTGGTGGTAGTGTTGATGTTATTAGTAGTGGTGATGGTTATGGTGGTAGTGGTGATGTTATTAGTAGTGGTGATGGTTGTGGTGGGAGTGTTGATGTTCTTAGTAGTGCTGATGGTTGTGGTGGTAGTGTTGATGTTATTAGTAGTGGTGATGGTTGTGGTGGTAGTGTTGATGCTATTAGTGGTGATGGTTGTGGTGTTAGTGTTGATGTTATTAGTAGTGGTGATGTTTGTGGTGGTAGTGTTGATGTTATTAGTAGTGGTGATAGTTGTGGTGGTAGTGTTGATGTTATTAGTAGTGGTGATGGTTGTGGTGGTATGGTTGATGTTATTTATGTTGATGGTTGTGGTGGGAGTGGTGATGGTTGTGGTGGGAGTGTTGATGTTATTAGTAATGGTGATGGTTGTGGTGGTAGCGTTGATGTTATTAGTAGTGGTGATGGTTGTGGTGGTAGTGTTGATGTTATTAGTAGTGGTGATGGTTGTGGTGGTAGAGTTGATGTTATTAGTAGTGGTGATGGTTGTGGTGGTAGTGTTGATGTTCTTAGTAGTGGTGATGGGTGTGGTGGGAGTGTTGATGTTATTAGTAGTGGTGATGTTTTTGGTGGTAGTGTTGATGTTGTTAGTACTGGTGATGGTTGTGGTGGTAGTAGTGATGTTATTAGTAGTGGTGATGGTTGAGGTGGTAGTGTTGATGTTATTTGTAGTGGTGATGGTTGTGGTGGTAGTGTTGATGTTGTCAGTACTGGTGATGGTTGTGGTGGTAGTAGTGATGTTATTAGTACTGGTGATGGTTGTGGTGGGAGTGTTGATGTTATTAGTAGTGGTGAGGGTTGTGGTGGTAGTGTTGATGTTATTAGTAGTGGTGATGGTTGTGGTGGTAGTGTTGATGTTATTAGTAGTGGTGATGGTTATGGTGGTAGTGTTGATGTTATTAGTAGTGGTGATGGTTGTGGTGGTAGTGTTGATGTTATTAGTAGTGCTGATGGTTGTGGTGGTAGTGGTTATGTTATTAGTAGAGGTGATGGTTGTGGTGGTAGTGTTGATGTTATTAGTAGTGGTGATGATTGTGGTGGTAGTGTTGATGTTATTAGTAGTGGTGATGATTGTGGTGGTAGTGTTGGTGTTATTAGTAGTGGTGATGGTTGTGGTTGTAGTGTTGATGTTATTAGTAGTGGTGATGGTTGTGGTGGTAGTGTTGATGTTATTAGTAGTGCTGATGGTTGTGGTGGTAGTGTTGATGTTCTTAGTAGTGGTGATGGTTGTGGTGGTAGTGATGATGTTATTAGTGGTGATAGTTGTGGTGGTAGTCTTGATGTTATTAGTAGTTTTGATGGTTGAGGTGGTAGTGTTGATGTTATTAGTAGTGTTGATGGTTGTGGTGGTAGAGATGATGTTGTTAGTAGTGTAGATGGTTGTGGTGGTAGTGTTGATGTTATTAGTAGTGGTGATGGTTGTGGTGGTAGTGTTGATGTTGTTAGTAGTGGTGATGGGTGTGGTGGTAGAGATGATGTTGTTAGTAGTGTAGATGGTTGTGGTGGTAGTGTTGATGTTATTAGTAGTGGTGATGGTTGTGGTGGTAGTGTTGATGTTATTAGTAGTGGTGATGGTTGTGGTTGGAGTGTTGATGTTATTAGTAGTGGTGATGGTTGTGGTGGTAGTGTTGATGTTATTAGTAGTGGTGATGGTTGTGGTGGTAGTGTTGATGTTATTAGTAGTGGTGATGGTTGTGGTTGGAGTGTTGATGTTATTAGTAGTGGTGATGGTTGTGGTGGTAGTGTTGATGTTATTAGTAGTGTTGATTGTTGTGGTGATAGTGCTGATGTCATTAGTAGTGGTGATGGTTATGGAGGTAGTGTTGGTGTTATTAGTAGTGGTGATGGTTGTGGTTGTAGTGTTGATGTTATTAGTAGTGTTGATGGTTGTGGTGGTAGTTTTGATGTTATTAGTAGTGGTGATGGTAGTGTTGGTAGTGTTGATGTCATTAGTAGTGGTGATGGTTAT
The DNA here is from genome assembly GCA_964016885.1 of Eledone cirrhosa. Classification (NCBI taxonomy): domain Eukaryota; kingdom Metazoa; phylum Mollusca; class Cephalopoda; order Octopoda; family Eledonidae; genus Eledone; species Eledone cirrhosa. The sequence goes on along the minus strand of OZ024743.1, from coordinate 253,026,346 downwards.
GGTGGTAGTGTTGGTGTTATTAGTAGTGGTGATGGTTGTGGTTGTAGTGTTGATGTTACTAGTAGTGGTGATGTTTTTGGTGGTAGTGTTGATGTTATTAGTAGTGGTGATGGTTGTGGTGGTAGTGTTGATGTTATTAGTAGTGGTGATGGTTGTGGTGGTAGTGTTGATTTTATTAGTAGTGCTGATGGTTGTGGTGGTAGTGTTGATGTTATTAGTAGTGGTGATGGTTGTGGTGGTAGTGTTGATGCTATTAGTAGTGGTGATGGTTGTGGTGGTAGTGTTGATGTTATTAGTAGTGCTGATGGTTGTGGTGGTAGTGTTGATGTTATTAGTAGTGTTATTGGTTGTGGTGGTAGTGTTGATGTTATTAGTAGTGTTGATGGTTGTGGTGGTAGTGTTGATGTTATTAGTAGTGGTGATGTTTGTGGTGGTAGTGGTTATGTTATTAGTAGTGGTGATGGTTGTGGTGGTAGTGTTGATGTTATTAGTAGTGGTGATGGTTGTGGTGGTAGTGTTGATGTTCTTAGTAGTGGTGATGGTTGTGGTGGTAGAGTTGATGTTATTAGTAGTGGTGATGGTTGTGGTGGTAGTGTTGATGTTATTAGTAGTGGTAATGGTTGTGGTGGTAGTGTTGATGTTATCAGTAGTGGTGATGGTTGTGGTGGTAGTGTTGATGTTATTAGTAGTGGTGATGGTTGTGGTGGTAGTGTTGATGTTATTAGTAGTGGTGATGGTTGTGGTGGTATTGTTGATGTTATTAGTAGTGGTGATGGTTGTGGTGGTAGTGTTGATGTTATTAGTAGTGGTGATGGTTGTGGTGGTAGTGTTGATGTTATTAGTAGTGGTGATGGTTGTGGTGGTAGTGTTGATGTTATTAGTAGTGGTGATGGTTGTGGTGGTAGTGTTGATGTAATTAGTAGTGGTGATGGTTGTGGTGGTAGTGTTGTTGTTATTAGTAGTGGTGATGGGTGTGGTGGTAGTGGTGATGGGTGTGGTGGTAGTGGTGATGCTGTTAGTAGTGGTGATGGTTGTGGTGGTAGTGTTGATGTTGTTAGTATTGGTGATGGTCGTGGTGGTAGAGATGATGTCGTTAGTAGTGTAGATGGTTGTGGTGGTAGTGTTGATGTTATTAGTAGTGGTGATGGTTGTGGTGGTAGTGTTGATGTTATTAGTAGTGGTGATGGTTGTGGTGGTAGTGTTGATGTTGTTAGTAGTGGTGATGGTTGTGGTGGTAGTGTTGATGTTATTAGTGGTAATGTTTGTGGTGGTTTTGTTGATGTTATTAGTGGTGATGGTTGTGGTGGTAGTGTTGATGTTATTAGTAGAGGTGATGGTTGTGGTGGTAGTGTTGATGTTATTAGTAGAGGTGATGGTTGTGGTGGTTGTGTTGATGTTATTAGTAGAGGTGATGGTTGTGGTGGTAGTGTTGATGTTATTAGTAGTGGTGATGGTTGTGGTGGTAGTGTTGATGTTGTTAGTAGTGGTGATGGTCGTGGTGGTAGAGATGATGTTGTTAGTAGTGTAGATGGTTGTGGTGGTAGTGTTGATGTTATTAGTAGTGGTGATGGTTGTGGTGTAGTGTTGATGTTATTAGTAGTTGTGATATTTGAGGTGGTATTGTTGATGTTATTAGTAGTGGTGATGGTTGTGGTGGTAGTGTTGATGTTATTAGTAGTGGTGATGGTTGTAGTGGTAGTGTTGATGTTATTAGTAGTGGTGATGGTTGTGGTGGTAGTGTTGATGTTATTAGTAGTGGTGATGGTTGTGGTGGTAGTGTTGATGTTATTAGTAGTGGTGATGGTTGTGGTGGTAGTGTTGATGTTCTTAGTAGTGGTGATGGTTGTGGTGGTAGTGCTGATGTTCTTAGTAGTGGTGATGGTTGTGGTGGTAGTGTTGATGTAATTAGTAGTGGTGATGGTTGTGGTGGTAGTGTTGATGTAATTAGTAGTGGTGATTGCGTTGATGTTGTTAGTGGTTGTAGTAATGTTGTTGATGTTAATGGTGGTCGTAGATGTGTTAATGTTCTCAGTGTTTTTTCTTATCCTGCTGATGTCATTGGTGATTGATGTGGTGGTGGCAGTGACTGTGTTGATTATCTCGTTGTTGTTAGTGGTGTGATAGTAAAAGTATTGATGTTGATGTTGTTCCGTGTTATTTCTGTTCCTAGTGATGCTGTTGTTCGTAATAGTGCTGTTGTTAGTGGTGGTGGAGGTGGTGTTGATGTTGCTAATTGTGCTTGTGAGTGTGTTGATGTTGTTATTAGTGGGGTTGATAGTGATAGTGTTGGTGTTGATGTTGATGTTGTTGTTCAGTGTTACCACAAATTTCCTGTCGTGTCAAATGACTATTTATCAAAAGTCAGTTTCTGGTTCAGCTAAGTATCCTCCATGCCAAAATACGTTAAATGATGTGCCAACCATCGTTTGTTTTGCTATGCCATTTAAACCAATCGTTCTCTTTAGAGCAACACCATACCATTGTTTGAACGTCATCAACAACAAAAACCATTTCCGTTTCTTCCTTCGCCCCACACATGCCCCAGCACATACACTAATACATACAAAGGTGTATACAGACACTTACCGCCACACACGACGACACATACACTTACACCAAAACCTAACTCATCAACACACACACACCTACACAACACATCAGCACATACACACCAGCATATACAAATGCAAACATACACTCACACCAACACACGAAAACAAACACAAACACCGATACATCCATACACATACAACAACACACCCACACCAATACACACACACCCACACCAACACACTCCACAACCCCCACATCACACACAAACAAACACACAATCCCACATGCTCTAACACATACACACACACCAGCACATACATCAAAAGACGAACACATACAAATGAACACACGTACACACCACAGCCCCACACATACAAACCCACTCACACCCACACATACACACAACACCCCCAGCACTACACACACATACACTAACAAAGACACACTCAAAAATACACTAATAATTACAGCACAGATACACACACACACATGCACAGACACACAAACACCAACACAAATACACCAAACCTTACACACACACACTGCACGCATTTACAACACACACCACACCAACATATAAACAAGAAATCGCCACCACACACATACCATAAAACACATACCAGCACTACCAGGCACACTTATACATACACACATATCAATACAAATCACCACACATACATCAAAATCACACACAAACACACACCACACTCACTACCATACAGACCACACTCCCTATCATAACCCCCACACAGACCAACACTTATACACACTAACACACCATACACACAAACACAGAGACACCACTGTACACACACAAATTACCATACACACACCAACACACATACACACACCACCATACACAAACCGACACGCCGCATACACAAACATGATCACACAGACACACACCGCCATATACACACAAACGTAAATACACACCAACATAGGGCTGAGAACAAACTGGGTGATCTCTAATTCAAGGAACATATTGCACGATTTCATTTTAAACTGTTTTTTTAAATATGATGGTCGTGTACCACAGGAAAAGGTGGAGTTAGTACCATATAATGCACCTTATTTGGTGTGTCATATAGTGCCTCTCCCTCATCCATTTGTGTGCCATATAAGGCCCCCTCCTCCTATGGTGTTCTATATAGTGCCCCTTCTCTTACATTGGCCTGCAATATTATGGCACCTCCCTTCTCCCTTAGTGAGCCATGTAATACCACTCCCTTTATGTGCCATATAGTACTCCATCCTTATCCCTTGATATACCATATAATTCGCCCCTCCTTATTTGGTTGGCCATCCAGTGCAAATCCCTCCTCTCAAAGCCTGCCATATTGTACCCCTCTCTCCTCTCCTTGTGTGCTATAATATGGCTCTTCCCTTCTCTCTTACAAGATATAGTACTACATCCTCATCCCTTGTTGTACCATATAATGCTCCCTCCTCAATGGGTGTGCCATGTAATGACCCTCCAACCTCCCTTGGTGAGCTATATAGTGCTCTAGTGCTTCCGATGTTATCGAATTACCACTTGGTCCCTGTTTGCAGTATTTTGCTAATGAGCCAGCAGCACTAAGGGTGCAGTAATGATACTGTATACAGTTCAGAGCATTATTTTGTTTACCCACGAAAATCCGTTTATCTACTATGTAACGTATTTTGTTCGCTCTAATATGCAGATTCGTATTTGCAACCCACGATTTTTGTAAAATCATTGAATGTGTGGGAATCGGTGACCCTAGATAATATCTGGTACGTTATAATTATTGTGTGTGTGTGTGTGTGTGTGTGTGTGTGTGTGTGTGTATATATATGATAAGAGAGACGGTTTTATTCGCACATCCATTTTAGTCGTTATACGCATTTCAAAGATGTAAGGTAGTTATATAATAAACAACTTACATGTTCTCTTCAGACAAACGAGATGTAATTTTCCATTGCCATGCTACCAGTCCGACGTGTTATTAACCTCACCGACCAAAAATCGTGGCGAGCTTCACGTCTGTTTAAGAATAAGGCAGATTTTCCATCAGCACACAAACGTGCGTTTGTGTGTGTGTGTGTGTGTCTGTGAATATAAGTGTGTATGTATGTATATATATATATATATATGTCTTATGGTAGCTAAGATACTTCCATAGGCGGTATGCCGGTTGAACACTCTATGCTCCTACGGAGTAGGGTATGATAAAATGGAAAACGAAGAATCAGTTATGCATCGGAACTCAATTTATTGCGTATTACAAATGTTTCTCCGGCGAACAGCTCGAGGTGCGATCTGTTGGTGGATGGACCTGACTCTGGATTCGCAAATTCCTCAGATACGTCTGTTGGTTACAAACCAGGTTCCCTTTATATATATATGTATGTATGTGTGTGTGTGTGTGTGTGTGTGTGTGTGTGTGTGTGTGTGCTTGTGTATGTGTATGTGTGTCTTGGTTGTATCAGATCTGAGAGGTTTTCGTGTCATATATAATGTAGACAGGTGTCAGATCCCATTTTTGTTGTGATACACCAGCTACTATACTGTCCGTATTTTTGTATTTCTGTAGGGCTTTCCTTGCGGCATTTGAAGACTGTATACATGGGATTTATATCAAATATCGTTCGCCCGGCAATTTGTTCACTTCTTTAATGCCTGAATTTTTGTATGCACATGATTGTGATCTTGTTCTCAGAGAATTAAATTTGGCACCTGATGGATACTTTTTAGAAGTGAATTGAGTCTAACAATCACTATAGTTAAGACAATTGTCATGTATCAACCTGCTCCGGGCAGAGAAATCACTGAGGCTAGCATTTATGTGTATGGCAAAACATTGATATTTGTGGATATATTTGTGTAAGTAATGTGACAAACGCTGTTGATGAAAGCTTTGTATGACTAAAGAAAGCAAGTAATTACACTGGTAAATTAAATAGGCATGTCTGGTTTCGAAGTGGTATTTTCATTGATACAAAGTTAGAGGGGTACAGAACATGTGTATTGAGGCGACTTGGGTCACATACTAGCGAAATATAAAAATGCTTGAACATTTCCCCAACAGTCTCTTCGTCGAATACTCGGTTTACATTGGCAATCACTTATGAATGAAGATGAGGGGCTGGGTTGAAATAATTTTGAATGTATTGAGACTCTCATAATTCAATATAGATTGCGCTAGAGCGGCCATGTTGTAATAATGACTTTGACTAACTCCCCGTGTACGGGGAGTTAGTCAAAGTCAAACGGACAAAGCATAAACCAAAACTCAGGTATAAAGACTGCATCAAAAGAGATTTGATGAAGTCTAAAATTCAAAGAAGATAACTGGAATAACATTGCCTTAGAGCGATCATATTCGAGGAAAACAATTTGTAATTGAGAACAGGATTATTGAAAGTACGGAGCATGAGAAATTGAAGAAGAGTCTGCGTAAGTGACAACACAATATTACTTTAACTGGATGTTGAGGTGCTCAAATTGATTTTATGTGCAATGAGTGTGGCCGGATTTACATCAGTGAAACTGGTCTTCATAGAAGCAATGTACAAAATGTCACTTATTATGTGGTGGCAATTCTTGAAATCGAAATGCAGCTAACACACACACACACACACACACACACACACACACACACACACACACACACACACACATATATATATATATATATATATATATATATATATATGTATATTAGAAAATGAGGTTCGTTTTACAAAATGAAAAAAAAACGAGATGTACATGAATGAAATCATGGGGAAAAAGATGAATTCGAAAATGTAACTAGTGACTTTTTAAGAATATTTATTTGGTTCCTTTACCGGTTTTGCGCAGTTCTTGTGCTTTTCAAAAGTAGAATTGAGATGGAGGGTTTGCTGATTTTCATACATTTATATATATTTCAGTTACCGAGGCGTTTTCCCATCGTACAAATATTTACCATCGTTCGGTTGCTCTATATTTTTATATATGTATATATATATATATATATATATATATATATATATATATATATA
>OZ024743.1:252951276-253008776 GCA_964016885.1 Eledone cirrhosa | reverse complement strand
ACGATGGTCTGTTTTATTCCAAACTAGTATAATAATAGTTGAGAAAGTAGCAGTAAAGCAGCCGCATGTTCAATACCAGAGGTTTTTTTCTGTAATTCTCTTTTAACTTTTTTTTTAGAGGTTGGCTATGTCTGAACTCACACAAAATCATCTCCACCACCTCCCCCTTTCCTAGAGAACATGTAACTTCCTTACTATCTAAAAGAGAAGATGTAAAGAAGCTGATTGTTAGATCGGACCAAGAAAACAAAGTTTCCATTGGTTTTCTTTCCATTGTTTATACTATCTGCTGGTTACAAGGCCTGGCAGAAAAAAGTGAAATGTGAACTAAGAATGCACAGAGCCTTAATAGATATTGCAAAGCATCCCTTTCCACTATATAATGCTTCCTTCAATCTTTATTGCTACTTGAGTTATTGACCCTAAAAGAATTAAAGGCAAAGTTCAATTTGGCAAGATTTGAACTCAAAACACAGAGAAATGGAACAAACACTGAAGCATTTAATTCAATGATTTAATGTCTCTGCCATCTCACTTTTGTCTTAAAATAGATATATATTTATGTAAGATGGATTCCAGAAGTCTGGTGAAGTTGTCATAATGTTTAGAAAATAAGGAAATGTTTTGATGACTTGGTCATTTGTTGTTGCTGGAACTTCATCAGTTACAACAAGTGTTCAAGTTGTTTGAACAACAGAACAGCCAGTGGCTGGGCTTACCACATGTACCTTTAATTTAGTTGTTTGAGAGATTTGGTTGAGACACTGTGTCACATGACTGACCCTTTGAATTACAGATACCGCTTTGTGGGATGGTAAACATGAGATAAAATATTTTGCTCAATGACACAATGCACCACTGGCAATCAAATCCACAAGATTATGAGCTTAATACTACTAACCACTAAGCTAGTAGTTATCCAATTTTCAAAAGACCTCAACAATGTAAAACATTGTATCTCTACATTACACAGACATGGCTGAATGGCAAAGAAGTTTGTTAGTGATCACTAGGTCCCATGTTGCATGGTGTGAAGGGCCATAATTCTTTTTTTTATTATCGTCTTGATTTGACTTAAGTCTTGTGAGAGAAATTGGGTAGTAAGGCACTGTTTGGAAGCCCAGAGAATCATTTCTATGCCTCATGTTGATACTGTTAATTTAATGAACAGGTAAATTCTCATCCCATATCACCCATGATACCCCCAAATGTTTTCATATGTATTCCACATTTCTACTGTTCGCAATACTTTGGGCCCTCATGGTCTATATAAGGATGGGGCACTGATCAATTTAGATCAATGGAAAGCCTTTGATAGGGTTGACCATTAGCACCTGGTTACAGTCCTCAAGTCAAACAGCTTTGGACCTATTTTCAGAGTCTGGATCACTGCAATACACAATGACATCTACTCTGTGGTCAGGCTAATTGGTCACTCCTTAGAACCATTCAACATCCTATGCTTTGTCTGTCAATGTTTTTCCCTCTCATCTCTGTTGTATGTATTGACTCTTGAACCTCTAGTACACACATTAGAAATGTCGCTGGGCATCCCGCATGAAGTAGGACATGAAAGATTTGTGTCAGCATATACCAACAATGTCACCATTGTGGATGTGAACACCAAACACATTTGAGTATTAAGCAGTAACAGGAGCAAAAAGTCAGTGGGCCTGCAACACAGCACCTGGAGCACCAGGTCCATGCCATCCAACAGCATCATTGGCTGCTGGACAGACAGAGCAGTTATATTGCTCAGAGTTTAGTTTGGTCCTGTCCTCCAAATTAACAAAAACTAGGATGGGTAATGACCAAGATTGCCACTTTAACCGAGAAATGGGTCAAGAGGAAGCTATCTCTGAAATGTTGGAAAGGAATGGTAAATATGTATATCACATCTATCATCTACTACCACTTGAACACCATGCCCATGTCTTCAAGCTCTCACAACTCTCTGCCAAATCAGACAGTAGGATTGGTGGAAACTCCACCTTAGCATTTTATAGAGGGGTTGAAGTGGGAGAAAACGATGACATTCTTGGGGAGAATCTGGTCATTGACAGAATTCAACTAGCCATTCTTTTCCAGAAGACTTTCAGTCCTGGGTCAATGGATGACTTCCAGAAATCCCTGGCCTGTTAGAGCTACTAGAGAGCATTACCTCTTCAAGAGAAACTCTACAAGCATGGAAGCGTTGTTTTTAGAATATATCCAAGATGTGCATAAGGCAAGAAAATCATCCTGAATGCACTCATTGAGTGTCCAAGTATTTCTGACTTGTTGGTTTATGGTGAATGCCTGCTGTCACTTCTAGGATGGATCCAATTATCAGCTGAGTCCATTGTGAAGATCACCCTGACACCTTCCTTTTGCTGGGAAGGGCAGGCAGTTTTTATCTGTCTGGTGGCATTAGCAAAAGGGCTTGTCTCCTGGACTCATTTGAACGGGTTGTAGACCAGCATGTTCTATTTTGGTAAAGACCTGGTTAAATTTTCAAGGTTTTACTTAACAAGGAAAATCAAGGTAGGATAGGAAATGCATCCAACCTGTTTGTTGAAAGTTGGGTGAGAGTGGCGAGCATGGTCCAAATGAATGGGCCAGCTCTGGGTGTCATCATCATCATCATCATTTCATTTCACGTCCGCTTTTTCCTGCTTGCAAGGGTGGGACGGGAACTGATTCTGGCTTGATTTCTACAGCTGGATGCCCTTCATAACAGCAACCTCATTTACAATGAGTGCTGGGTGCTTTTATTTTTTTTCCGTGGCGCCTCCACGTCCTCTTTACAGTGTGGGCTGGGTGCTTTTTTGCCGTGGCACCTCCACGACCACTTTGCAGTGGAATGATAGGGACCCCAGTCCCTATCATCTCATTTCTACAGCTGAGTAAACTGGAGCAGTGTGCATGTAAATTGCAGGAGGGCAACTGGTTAACTGTGGCCTTTTGGGGCTCAGGCTACATTCGACCCTCAGAGTTCTTCCCCTATTGAATCATTTGTTTTTGTTTGTTTGATTTTTAGTTGTCTATATTCTTAGTTTTAGTTATAACATTTTTACGTACAAAAACCCACACTGCATCATTATGTACCCTTTTTAATATTTTCTTAATGTGACCCCTCTGTTGCTAGTAAAGAAATCTTCATTATTATCATTATTATTAGGGGGTGGGTTGGTAGAATTGATAGGGCACATTTTCTTTTAATTGGTAGAGCACATGATCTGTGGCATATTGTTATAGCCCTTTGTTTTCTGAGTACAAATCCTGCTAAGGTTAACGCTGTCTTTCATCCTTACAGGATTGATAAGATAAATACTAGTAATGCACTGTGGTTGATTTAATTGACTTTCCTGTCCTCCAAAGTTGTTAGCCGTGTGCCTAAATCAGAAAACATTATTATTATTATAGGGGATAAGGACTGACACATTCCTCTTCAGGGAATTCCTGATTAACTGTCAATTTTCACTTGATAGGAGAAAAACCTGATGGAGAGGGGAGTACTACATTCCAGTATCTTTGTTGAAAGGTGAATGGGTGTGATGAGCATGGGCTTACTCTGAGTATTTGCCTGTAGGCTGGAGGAGAACAGCTGGGAGGGGGCACTTACCCTAGCAGTCAGAGGCCATGCCCTTTTGGAAGTCTCTTCACTATTGGGGAATTTTCTTTTGTTTGAATTTGTACTCTTTTGTTGTTTTTTGTTATTACATTTTTTACAAGGGAAAATCCTCCAGAGCCATTTTGTGCTGTTTTTAATGTTCACTTCTTGTCAGCCGTACGTGGCTAATAAAGAAGTCATTAAAATATTTATTTGCTTGTGATCCATTTGGGGTCCTTTAAAGTACCAGTAAAGTACTGGGGTTAATTTTATGAACTTTTGTATCCCACTGTGTTACTTGCCTTATGCCTAAGTTAGAAACCATTCATCTTCTTCCTTCTTTTCATTGTGCACTGTCACTGCATTTCCAAGTACAGCGCTGTGTAACTTGAATATGTGCAGTGTTGTTTCTATTGTACTAAAAGTATTTTTTGTATGCAGTGCCATTTTCTGTATGCTGTATATATTTATATTTTCTGGGTTTTGGTTATGTATCTGTCTGTGTGTTTTTATCATTCCCAGAATACCTATTTTTTTCTATATAGATTAATTTTGTTTTCATCATTCACATCTGAGTTATTTCTATTTCCAGATCTTTATATTTGGATAATTTCTCCATTTCCCTGATAGATATGTTATCGACTGTGGATTAGAAGATACTATTTTCTTTATGTTCTATTCTATGACATCTGGTGGGTTCGCTTTGCTTTTTCCATCTTTGTATATTGGATATCCCAGAATATGGTTGTTTTGTCAGACTCTGACACCTTTACTGGTGAATGTCTTTATCACCTCTTTTCTGTTGGTATTTCGTAATGTGAATGTAAATCCCAGCTCTGTCATGCCTCTGAATATCCTTCATTATCTAATATTGGGCAGCAAGATATAATGTGGTTAATTGTTTCTTCCCCATCTTTTCATATTCTGCAGTTACTCTATTTTGCTTCATTAAGTATATTTCTTGGTTTCTGGTGTGGAGGCTTTGATCTTGCATAGCAAATAAGGATCCTTCACTCTTGGTGTGAGAGCAGTGTCTCATAGCAAGTTTTGTGAATTTTCCTTGTTTACCTCCCCTTTATTGAGCTTTTTCCTTTATTGGCTATATAGGGTTTTTTGTTGACATCCATTCATATGATATTTTTCAGGTCTCTTTTTTCAATTTAGATTTTAATCATTCCTTTCACCGTTTCTTTTTTCTTATCATTCTCTTCATAAATATCTTATCATTATTCTTATCATCAATATTATTACTATTATTATCATTATTATTATTATTATCATTATTATTATTCAATTGAAAAGGTATCAGCTTTTCAGCAAAGAACTATACATTATCTGTTACTTAGAAATTCCGCATGTTTCAAACCAACCACTTTTTTTTATGATCATTTATTCATTATGACTAAAACTTTTCAAATTTTGCACAAAAATTAATAATGATAATTACAATATAATGCTGATATATATATATATATATATATATATATATATATACATATATATATATACATATATATGTAGTTATAGTTATAGTTTTTTAAACATTTTTTGCCATTGGAAAAATTCCAAATGAAAGCGATCATTAATTCATTACTGTTACTGATAACAAAAGAAATTCATGTGTGTATATATATATATATATATATATATATATAATCACACGTATATACATATTTAAATACATATACATACATATATATAAGTGTATATATATATATATATATATATATATATACACTGTATTTTCTATTGAATTCTCCATTAATGAAACATTTTGAAAAGATGTAAAAATGTTAATAAATAAATAAATAAAGGAATATTAAAAAAATTCTGTCCATTTAAATATACAATGAGACTTTCGTTTTTTAAAATGATTATTGTGATTATTAAAGCTGAAATTGGAGGGCAGCAGGGTTGACGGCGGTAGGGTGTTTGGGACGTACTCAATTTTTATCAAAGCATTTTAAAGTGAGAAAAAAGAATGATTCATTTAATTTAATTTCGTTTGGTTTTGGTTTTTAATTTATTTCTATTGTTGCAATCAAGATCATCATCATCATCATTTCCGACAGGATTGTCATTGTTGTTGTTGTTATCATTATCACCATCACCATCAATATAGTTATCATTATCATCACTATCAACATCAATACATTTTTCATCATTATCAGTACTAACATCATCATCATGTTCATCATCATCATCACTATTATTATCATCATCATTATCATAAATATCTATGTATAATTAATTTTATTAGAAATTAAAATCTTCTGTTAACCTTGTATAGTATATTATTGGTATAATCATGCCAGCAACATACCTCATCTCCAGGAAACATCTCTCTTGTTTTTGTGACACTACTGCCTTTTTTTTTTTTGCACTTATTAAAGATGTTATCATTTATCATTTTTCTCTATTTTATCATTTTTCACAGTTATCATTTTTCTCTATTTTCTTCTTGCCTTTACTTTTCATTTCGGTAGAGCGTCAGATGCCATGCTTTGCAGCATAGAGTTATGGCGCTTTACGGTCTGTGTCCAAATCCTTACGAGGGTTGATAAAATAATGTACCAGTAATGCATGGGAATTGAAATTACTGGCCTTGTGCCAAAAGTAGAAACAATTATTATTATAGGAAGTGTTATAATTGTTTTTAGTCGAAGTCCCAGCTAACAAAATTTGTTGGCTGGCATCCTAAAAGGGATCTACAGTTCTATGATGTTATTACAATTGGTAGAATCATGGTCCTGGTTGTACCACACCTAAGATGATTTTCCTGAGCATGGTTTCCTTTTCCAGAAAATCACACTTTTTATGAACTTCAAGATATTTTCAACCTTTCCCATTCTTCCACCAAGCCAAACTACAATTATTGGTACTGTTTGTGCTTTGTGTTCCTAATGCTTTTCACTTGTTTCATAAGAGTCGATACTTTAGGAATGTTTTCATTGTATTTTTATTCAAGTTATTTTCTTGTGGACACTCATACAAATAATTTTTTCTTTTCATGTTGTTGTTGTCATTATCATTACTATGGCAGTGGATTGGCAGTATCCGTAGAGGGTCGGACGCCATATTTTGCAGCATAAAGTTACAATCCTTTACAGTCTGAGTTCAAATCCCGCCGAGGTTCACTTTGCCTTTCATCCTTACAGGGTCGATAAAATAAAGTACCAGTAATGTACTGAGGTAATTGCTGGCTTTGTGCCAAAAGTAGGGTGGTGGATTGGCTGTATCAGTGGAACATCATACATCATCCTTTGCAGCATAGAGTTATGGCACTTTACGTATTGAAATCAAATCCCTCCAAGGTTAGTTTTGCCTTTCATTCTTATGGGGTTGATTAAATAAAGCACCTATAATACACTGGTGTTGATTTAATTGACTTTCCTCTCCACCAAAATTGCTGCCCTTGCACCTAAAGTAGAAACAATTATTATTATTATTATTTGTATTTTTCCATTTCCTTCAGTTTTGTTTCCATTTCTTGAAAGATAGGACAGAAAAACTCACTCTATACTCTATAAGTCACAAAAATAAACACACCAGATTGTTCATGTTTTTACCAATTTTATGCATTCACAAGTATAACATTTGCTTTATACATGTGCACATTCATCATCATCATCATCATCATCTTTGTTTAACGTCCATTTTCCACGCTAGCATGGGTTAGACATTATATGTTTAAAATCATATTTACAACCAAATGATAATCAATTATATAAGTGTACTCGATTATTTGTATCTTACATAATTATGGAATATAATCTAATAAAGGTAAGTAAAAAAAAATACATAGAGGATTATCATCCTCATAGTGATAGTGCGCTTATCAGTATGTATGCTGTACCAGTTAAAACCATTTTTGCACTTATTGCAGTGATGGTTTTCAATTTTCTTTTTTCTATTTCTATCATTCCTAGTGCTCCTACAATCATTAATATTGTAACCATCTTGAGATGCCACATATTTTCAGTTTTAATCATCTATTCTTTATGTTTCTGAGCTTGCTGAATTCTTTTGCTACAATATTGTGATCACATGGGATATTTGTATCAATCAATAACTTTGTTATTTTGGTCTTTTACAATAATATCCGGTCTATTAGTTTTGATGGTCCTGTTTATATGTACAAGAAAATCCCAAAGAAACATTCCATTTTCTTCCTCAGTTACAGCCACAGGGTAATGTTTATACCACTTGTCAATAGTTTTGCTTTTACAATGCCAGCAACAAACCAATATAGATATTGACCAACTCTGTCATGTCTTAATTTATACTCTACTGGTGCAAAGTTTGCATCTAGATATTAAGTGGTTCACTGTTTCAATCATAATTATGTGATCCACATTCTTCTTCTTTTTATTATTATTATTATTATTATTGAGGCGATTGGCCCTACACTAAGAGAATACGAAGCAGTGACAGGAGCAATGATCAACCAGGAAAAGTCAGTGGGCCTGCAGCTCGGCACCTGGAGAGGCAGGTCCATGCCGTCCAACAGTGTCGTCAGGCGGTGGACGGACGGACCAGTTAAATTGCTGGAGGTCGGGTTCAGTCCGGACCTCCAGACGGACAAAAACTGGGACGAGGTGATGAGCAGGGTGGCTTCTCTCACTCAGAAATGTGCGGGGAGGAAGCTATCCCTGAAAGGTTGAGCGGAGGTTGCGAATGCGTATATCGCGTCCGTCATCTACTACTGCCTGACCGTCGTACCTTGTCCTAAGCCTCGCCTGACTGCACTGGAGCATTTGCTCTTTCGCTTTTTGTGGAAGGGACGCGCTCCGATGGTCAGGTGGTCCATCTGCTGTCAACACCTGCTACGTGGAGGGCTGGGCATGCCGTGGCTGATGAGGCACAGACTCGCGCTCAGGCTACGACATCTCCACCTCTTCCTTGACGATGATCAGGTGTGGTCGCCGTTTGCCAGACACATCTTTCCCCAGCTTATCTCCTTGACGGAGCTGCAGTCCTGGGTCAAGGGAAGACCGAGAGGGATCGCTTGGAGACTGGAATGTCTTCAGGCGCTCCCAGCCCTCGACCAATCGAGCAATGTGATCGGTGGAAACTCCACCTCAGCATTCTATACAAGACTAGTTGAGGGGAAGAGCGACGACGTACTTGGGGAAACTCTAGGCGTCGACGAAAATCAACTAGCCAATCTCTTCGGAAGAACTTTTGGGCCGGGGCCTATGGACAACTTCCAGAAATCCTTGGCCTGGCAGTGCTACCGAGGAGCTTTGCCAGTTTGGGATAAACTCCACAGGCATGGAAGTGCCGTCAGCCGGGCATGTCCAAGATGCGCGCAGGGCGATGAAACCGTCCTGCACACACTCGTCCAGTGTCCGAGCATTGCTGAATTGTGGGTTTATGTTGAACACCTGCTGTTGCATGTAGGACAGATCCGGCTATCAGCTGAGTCCATCGTGAGGATTGCCCCGCCCTCTTCCTTTAGCCGGGAAGGGCAGGCAATTTTTATCTCTCAGGTGGCCATGGCGAAAGAGATAGTATGGTGGACGTGTTTGAAAGGACTTAAGACGAGCACTTAACTCTTCGGTGATGCCCTGATTAACTTTTTCAAATTTCATTTAAAAAGGAAAATCAGGGTACAGAGGGAAGTGCTCTCTTCCCAGCATTTTGTTGAAAGGTGGGTGAGAGAGGCAAGAATGGCCCGTGTGAATGGGCCTACTCTGAGTATGTGTCTGTAAATTGAAGGAGGAAAACTGGGAGAGGGCACTTGCCCTGGTGGTCAAGGTCACCGTGGCTTTTTTTTATGGGCTTTCTCCACGTTGGCCCTCGGAAGTCTCCTCCTTATTGGGGAATTTTTCATTGTTTCTTTTTTTGTTACATTCTCTGTTTTTTGTTTTTTTACACGCAGAAATGCCCATTTGTACCGTCCTGTATTGTCCTGTATTGTCCTGTACTGTCCTTAATGTCTTACTTTGTGTAAACCCTTGTAGTTAATAAAGAAAGCATTATTATTATTATTATTATTATTACATATATTGTTGGGGATCACAATTAAAGAAGTTATAATCATGTTGAATTCTATTTAAATGTGTCAAATGTATTCGCTATTTATGCAATCAAGTGTCACATGGCTTTGAAGAGCGTTGTGCTCCTTCTGGACCAGCACCATCTGGTATGTTTTCACTCTGCCGCCCAACTCAACAGAATTGCTTGGCTTAATGTCATACCATCACTAGCAACCAGTACTCAGCTAGACAGTGACTGTCTGCACATAGGTGTTTCATTGAGGCTTGGCTTTTAGATTTGCAACTGTTGATCCACTGTAAGCACTTTCATCCTTCATTCTCTAACATGCCACTACAGTACTAGCTGACTACCACACCATGTCACTCTACATGAGATTATAAACTTGACTTGAATGCCACAGGTCTTTCTTTCCAGCTTGAACTGAGGGATGGTAGAAGGCATCATGATTTTCATGTTCTGCACTGGCAAGAACTTTATCAGGGACACAACATACAGTGATACCTTTTCCAGTGCCAGCCTATTCCATTCAGCAACAGAGTCAGGCTTTGCATCCCGACAAGCTGAAAATCGCAAGCTGTCAAAGTATTGGCCTTCCTCCAATAGGTTTGTCATCAGACGTGTAGCAGTTGAGACTCACGGAATTCTTGATTCCAGATCACTTCCCTACTAATATTGGGGTAGGGTTGTTCACCTGTAGAGATAATCCCCACAAGTTTGAATGGCTATTTCAACATGTCTTCTTCACCATCCTCTGGGTTAAACTGTTTCTATTTTATCCATTGTAGCCATGAGACAGCCAGAGCCCTAACCAACATCATCTAGGCCTGTACCCTTTGGGTAGTAATGTTTGAAAACACTTTTGGAAATACCATGCTGTATAAACATTAGTACACTACAGCTTTGTATTATACTGTTTTTAACAAATAGAAACTGTTTTAGATTAGCTTAGATGTGAAACAACAATAAATTTTAAATAACTGTTCCAAGAAGATTCCAAGAAGATTCCAAGAAGATTCTAAATGTTTTCAGTGAATCACTGCAAATCCATTTAAATTTTATACAGGGATGTCTTTTAAGCAATCGAAAGAATTCTCCTGCCTTTTAACTTGGCTGCCATCTGAGCTAAAAGTGCACTCATATTTCATTAGAAGGTACTGTAGTAAGCAGTAGGAACATGACATGATTAAATTAACCCTTTATTTCTAATAAAGAACACCAATCTAATAAAGAACAATGATCATTTTAAAAATAAAGAATCTGGAGAGATTTAGTAACATTATTAACTTTACGTTCCTTAACGATCTGAGTTCAAATCCCGCCGAGGTTAACTTTGCCTTTCATCCTTACGGGGTCGATTAAATAAAGTACCAGTAATGCACTGGGTAATTGCTGGCCTTGTGCCAAAAGTAGAAACAATTATTAACTTTACGTCCCTTAACGATCTGAGTTCAAATCCCGCCGAGGTTAACTTTGCCTTTCATCCATACGGAGTCGATAAAATAAAGTGCCAGTAATGTACTGGGTATTTGCTGGCCTTGTGCCAAAAAGTAGAAACAATTATTAACTTTCTCATTATAAAGTTAATGCCTGGGAACATAATTTAACAAATTTTACAGAAAATTAACCGATTCATGACCATTGTTCTAATGAAAATACTGTTCATGATTTCCAATAAAATTTGAAAATAATAAAGAATTTCGAGGAATTTAGTGATATAACAATAACTAATTTTCTTATTATTATGTTAGTGTTTGGGATATAACTTATCAAAGATTCTTATATAAACTTATAATTTTTTTCTACCTTTGGCACAAGGCCAGCAATTATTCCAGTGTATTACTAGTACTTTATTTTATCGACCCCCGTAAGGATAAAAGGCAAAGTTAACCTCGGCGGGATTTGAACTCAGAATGGCAAGGGCCGTAACTCTATACGTCAAAGCATGGCGTCCGACCTAATGAATGAATATTACATAATTTATGTGCTAAATTTCGTGACTGTTGATTAAATATATTTT
This sequence comes from Eledone cirrhosa, assembly GCA_964016885.1. NCBI lineage: Eukaryota > Metazoa > Mollusca > Cephalopoda > Octopoda > Eledonidae > Eledone > Eledone cirrhosa. Next base: position 252,997,164 of record OZ024743.1, on the reverse strand, counting down.
ATAGCTTATTTAAAGACCTTTAAAATTCACTTCTTTAAAATTTTCAAATGTAAACACTTCCGGTTAGCGGTCGTTATATTATAACTGTTTCTAATTCAAGCACGAGGCCAGCAATTATCCTAGTGCATTACTCGTACTTTATTTTATCGACCCCGTAAGGATGAAAGGCAAAGTTAACCTCGACGGGACTTGAACTCAGACCGTAAAGGGACCTAACTATGCTGCAAAATATTATAACACTTATAAAAATATAGCATATATTTCCGTCGCTAATTTTCTCCTAATGCAGTTTTTTAAATGTATCATGGATTACGTTTCTGATTACAGAAGACAGTGTAACATAGACTTCGTTCAATTTTTGTGTATATTGTCAATTACGATTTTATTTGATGTATCATATCTACATGCATATATATTTATGTATAATATCAACATACAATATCAATATACACACTACACATGCTAGCAGAAAACCACCCGTGGTTAAACAAAGCATTTGGTCAACCAATTGACCAGGGAATTACGAGAAATCAAAATATACGATAGTACAAGTAGCTGGAATCAGTGGTTGTACATTCTACTAAATCTAAAGCTTAGTGTATTCATTCATGCATGCAAACATTCATATATAGGCACATACACATATAAAGATATATAGATAGAAAGATAGATAGACACACAGATACACACACACAAGAAACAAAAGAAGGATGAAGTTTATGGAACACCCAAATGATTTAAAAGTCGAGGAGTAATAACATTTAGAAAGACATGAAGGACACCAAAACACTTTGTTTTGAACATTTTGAAAGTATGTTTATAAGTATAAATTTTCATAAGATTTTCGTAGTTGTCTCTGTAGCCTAGCAGTAGTTAGTAGAGACGGTAGAGACCCTGATGTCGGGTTCAATCCTGGTCAAGAGGTACATATACACTTTTTCATGTTTTATTTTACAACCAATAGGTAAAAACTGAAAAGGTTTACGGGGAACCGATCTTCAGACGAGGATCACCACCGTCTATGATTCCTCCAGCTAGGGCACCGAGACAGCTACTAAAGTATAATGAAAATTGATGAATATAAACATACTTTCAAAAGTTAAAATGATATGGTTTCGTTCATGGCTCTCCTAGTACTATTAGTAATATTTAGGGATGACTTCTCAATCTTCTGGCCATTTAGAGTAACAACCTTATTATGTCTATGTGTGTTGAATTAATTTAATTTGCTAATTTTAGCAAACAAATAATATTTATGTATATATATATATATATATATATATATATATATATATATAACGAAGGAAATCTGGTAAGGAACCAGGTGGACCATAACGCACCAAAGTACTCAATACTTAGGGTAGTAGAGTGGGTAATAGGAACGAGTAGGACCCTGACGGCTGAGCTCAAGCCGTTTCGACGGCTAATCCAGAATTAGCTGTCGAAACGGCTTGAGCTCAGCCGTCGGGGTCCTACTCGTTCCTATATATATATATATATATAAGTTTACCCCTGGTTCAATCGGGGATATTCACAGTAAGTAAGGTACTCAATACAAAGCAGAGTATAAATATTCAATATAGAAAAGGCTTCTACAGGATTAGAACTGTTTCATTCGGGACAAATGATCAGGAAGCCCTGATGATTTCTCCCGAATGAAACAGTTCTAGTCCTGTAGAAGCCTTTTCTATATTAAATATATATATATATATAATGCCAAATTATTTAAAGTTGGAATCTGACATGCAAAAACATATATATATATGAATAAAGTAAGCCCAAATCATAGTAGATTCAAATATCACAGAGAGAAAGAGAGAGAGAGACAGAGAGAGAAAGAGAGGCGGTAGTTAGAAATGAAGTGCAACAGAAATGAAACATGGATTACAGGTTAAAATATAGTCTAGATCAAAGGTTCTCAACTCATTTTGGCCAAACGCCCCCTTTTGCCCCTCGAAATCACGAAACGCCCCCCGCCCTCTACCCTATTTTTCCATTTGTCAATATACTACTGATTTTGATATCAGTAGATTACTGGGCCAAATCAAGTTGTTAGAATCTTTAAAAAATACTCGTACGAATTAAATACAAAAAAGTTTCAGTCCAAAACAAAAGCAAGCTATTTCAAATTATATATTTTTGAAATGAAAAAAAAAACATTTGATTTCAGTCGAAAAAGCTTTTTTTTTTAAATTCTATATTTCACTGTTAGCTGTTGTAATATTTTGAGTGGATAGACAATTCTACAATTGAAACTGTAAAGTCAAAATACAAAAGATGCAAAATATGAAGAATTTCTTACCATTCTCTGAAATCACAAACTCAGGGGAAAAATAGTACCTTGCAAAATAATATACCTCGTAGCAAAATAAGTAGTAAGGAATGAATTGAGAAGCTTGGTGACTGAGAAAGCAATATTTTTATCCCTTATATATAAACATAGATAGACACACACACACACACACACACACACACACACACATCTATATATACATACACACACACAAACTTGTGTGTGTGTGTGTGTGTGTGTGTGTGCCTTGGTACAGAAAGAATTTTGACTCCAGTTTTTTATTGCCAGGTCAAAATCCACAGCTCTTTTCAACAACGCCAAATAACAACGCTCCACACACACACAAACACACACACATATAATGAAGAGGTAAAGAGGGAGGGGCAGAGAGAGTAAGAAATGTGAGTGTATTTGGTACACGTCTATCTATCTATCTATCTAGCCTGGCAGTGCTACCGAGAGGCTCTGCCCGTTCGAGAAAGGCTCTACAGACACGGACGCCCGGGTAGGGACACCTCGAAAAAGATCTGTCCCAGATGCGTGTGCGACGAGGAAACCGTTGCATACGCATTGGTACACTGCTCGGGCATTGCAGATCTGTGGGGCTATGTCGAACAACTGCTGTCAAGGGTGGGACCGATCCGGTTGACCACCGAGTCTATTGTGACGATGAAGAGGCGGTGTTTCTGTGCGTAATAGCCATGGCGAAAGAGGTTGTATGTTGGACGCGTCTGAAAGGACTGAGGTCAGACACCTTTCTCTCTGGCCAACAACTGGTCCGTTTCTTCCGATATCATTTCGGAAGAAGGATCGGGATGGTGAGAGAGGTGCTTCCCCCCAGCCGTTTTTATGAAAGATGGGTGAAAGTGATGAGAATGGCCCGTGTGAATGGGCCTTCACTCTACATCAGACTATAGGTGAGGAAGATGAAAGATCAAGGGAGCACCCCATCTCTGTGCTCCTGGGGAGAAGGGTTGCACACTTTTTTCGGGGATGTGTGCGACCCCCAAGGCGCCTCCTCCCTATTGAGGATTTTGTTATTAAATTTATTTTTGTTATATTTTATATATTATTTTTATATTTTGTTATTGCCTCCTCCTTATTGAGGACGCCTTTTTATGTACCCCCCCCCATTGTACTTGTCCCGCTTTTTGATGCCCTGGTGGCAAATAAAAAGAAAGTTATCTATCTATTTATCTCCAACAGGGGGCTCACGCATGCGGCCCGCGAACTACTTATCTGTGGCCCGTGGTAGAACCAAAATTTCATATCGCATTATAACTGGTGAAAATAAGGCGGCGAGCTGGTGGAATCGTTAGCACATCTGGCGAAATGCTTAAAGCTATTTATTCCGTTTTTACGTTCTGAGTTCAAATTCCGCCGATCTCAACTTTGCCTTACATCCTTTTTGGGGTCGATGAATTAAGTACCAGTTGTGTACTAGGATCGATGCAATCGACTGAACCCTAAACCCAAAATGTCATGCCTAGTTCCTATAGTAGAAATGATTATAACTGGTGAAAATGTTCACCCACCACCACGTTTGGCCCACTGTGCCTCTCCTCCAGGACGTAATAGCCCTTTTGTGTCCTTGAGTTTGAGATCCCTCTTCTACACACACACACGCACATATATATATATTTAACTTTTTTTCTGTCTCTGGACAACGCCCATGCTGGAGCATCACCTTTGTAAGTTATGGGGACGTCAACAAACCAACAAGCATTGGTGGGAGGGCAAACACAAACGTAAAGACACACACAGACATATATACATATATACGACGGGCTTCTTTTAGTTTCGATCTATCAAATCCACTCACAGGGCTTTGGTCGGCCCGGGCAGTGGGACTGAACCCGGAAATATGTGGTTGGGAAACAAGCTTCTTGTCACACTGCGTATATATATATATATATATGTGTGTGTGTGTGTGTGTGTGTGTGTATAATGTATATATTATACACACACACACACTATATAAATATATATATATATGTATGTATATATAACCTTACACACTTAAATATAAATGCATGTATATATATACAAATGCATAGCTATATACATACGTAAAGTATGTATGTATATATGTATGTATGTAGATTTATATGTATGTATGCAGATTTATATGTATATATATACATATATATATATATATATATATAAATATATGTATGTATGTAGATTTATATATATATATATATATATATATATAAATATATGTATGTATGTAGATTTATATATATATATATATATATATATATATATATATATATATATATATGTATGTATGTAGATTTATATATATATATATATATATATATATATATATATAAATATATGTATGTATGTAGATTTATATATATATATATATAAATATATGTATGTATGTAGATTTATATATATATATATATATATATATATATATATAAATATATGTATGTATGTAGATTTATATATATATATATATATATATATATATATATATATAAATATATGTATGTATGTAGATTTATATATATATATATATATATATATATATAAATATATGTATGTATGTAGATTTATATATATATATATATATATATATATATATATATAAATATATGTATGTAGATTTATATATATATATATATATATATATAAATATATGTATGCATGTAAATTTATATATATATATATATATATATATATATATATATATATATATATATATGTATGTATGTATGTATATTTATATATATATATGTAGATTTTTGAGAACCTTTAGTCTAGATAGTTGAGGAACAAAACTACGATGTAATTTATGGAACACCCAAATGATTTAGAAGTCGACCTTAAGTAGAGACGGTGGAAATCAAGATGTTGGGTTCAATCCTGGGCAAGAGGTGCATGTAACCTTTTTCAGTTTTTATTTTACAACCAATAGAAAGAAACATCCTGACCAAGATCGAACTTCAGACGAGGATCACCACCGTCTATGATTCCTCCAGCAAGGCCACCGAAACAGCTAGAAAAGTATAATGAAAATTGATAATTAAAAACCTACTTTCAAAATCAAAGTTACAAAGATGTGGTTCATGGCTTTCCTAGATTTATTAGTAATATTTAGGGTCGACATCTGTTCCTTATTGAAAGTCTCTGGATTCGCAAAATGCATATTCGCAAAATGCATGTTTTGTTTCCACTTATGCATTTTTCGAAAATATGATTTTTTCATTATAAGAATTAAATTATACCATTCTATATGTAGGTGGGCCCTCTTCATCTCCGGACAACCAATATATTTAGACCCAGCCCGCCACTGTATATATTATATATATATATATATATATATATATATATATATATATATATATATATATAAGTTATCGTTTAAGGTAATCCAGTTAGAGGTTGTCAGTACTCTGTACCATAGATAGTTTTAACGTACGGCGTTGTTTGACTCAACAAAAAGTCTCCTTAGTTAGGTGGCGAGTTTACCAGAATTTCCACGCAGTGTGTCTCTGATCAAATCATCAATTCATGAACTCAATACACTATAATAAAACACTTTTTGTACAGTCACTATATATATATATATATTATAAAACGAAGAATCAGTGATGCATCTGGACTCACTTTATTGTGTGTTAGAATTGTTTGCCGGCAGACAGCTTCAGACACGATCATTGTATGGATCTGTCTGACAGATCCATACAATGATCGTGTCTCGACGATCGTGTCTGCCGGCGAAACAATTGTAACACACAATAAATTGAGTCCAGATGCATCACTGATTTTTCGTTTTATATTATATTACACTCTGCTCTGTACGAACATAGAGTGCTCAACTGGTATACCGCCTATGGAAGCATCATACTACCATTAAGCACTCATATATATATATATATATATATATATATATATATATATACATATACATATATATATATATATACATATATATATATATATACATATATATATATATATATACATATATATATATACATATATATATATACATATATATATATATACATATATATATATATATATATATACATATATATATATACATATATATATATATATACATATATATATATACATATATATATATATATATACATATATATATATCAAATGTAGAAAAGTAGCACACGAGTCGATATATATAAAAACAAATAGTAGAAAGAAAGAAAGTGTTTTTAATAGAAAATGTTGAAGAGATTCTTTCAGTGAAATATTAAAACATTAATTTATATACGATACCGGTTTCAGCCTTATATGCATTGTCAATGGCGGATATGCAGGTTATTGTTAAGTTGCATATTTGTAAAAATAGTGTTAATAATAATAATAATATTAATAATAATTAGTGCAAGAGAAAGAGAAGGAGAAAATTAACCGATACCAGGACTTAAAGTGGGAGGTAAAAAGGATTTGGAACTGCCATGAAGTCAAAGTGGTCCCGATTGTCATAGGCGCACTAGGTACTATCTCAAAAATTTCCAGGGATGGTTAAAGAAAATTGTCCCCTTCACGCTTTTTGGAACGCTTCAAAAGGCATGCTTGCTGGGAACAGCAAGAACCCTCCGATATGTCCTGAATATCTGAGGCTGCAGGTAGTGGCATGGTGATAAGTCGTATGAACATAAAGCAAGACAAATGCAACTATAATAATAAGAAGAAGAATTGTTTCTACTTTAGGCACAAGGCCAGCAATTACCCAGTGCATTACTGGTACTTTATTTTATCGACCCCGTAAGGATGAAAGGCAAAGTTAACCTCGGCGGGATTTGAACTCAGAATGGCAAGGGCCGTAACTCTATGCGTCAAACCATGGCGTCCGACTCTCTACCAATACTGCCAATTCACCGCCAATAATAATAATAATGATTTCATTTATTGGCCACAAGGGCCGACATATAGGGGACAACACAATAGACAGGGACAGTGGGGGTTTACATAGAGATCGAGTAAGTATAAATAACAAAAAACAAAATAACAATAAAAATACAACAATGAAAGTTCCCCAATAAGAGGGATCACCACCCAGGGTTGACTCAAGCACTCCACCAGTCCTGAGCCACCCGACGCTCCTAGGGCACCCGAGAAGGGCACCCCTCTCCTTCTCGAATTCACCAGCCTACAGGCGCATGATCAGAGTAGGCCCACTCACGCGGGCCATTCTCGCCACATTCACCCACCTTTCAGTAAATGTACTGGGGGGCAGCACTTCTCTCTCCACCCTCACCTTCCTTTCCAAGTGAAACTTGAAGAAGTTGATGAGGGATTGGCCGAAGAGAAAAGTGTCTGTCTTCAGTCCTTTCAACCTGGTCCACCATGCAACCTCTTTCGCTACTGCCACCAGGCAGGGGAAAATTGCCTGCCCTTCCTGACCAAAAGAAGGCGGCGGGTCAATCTTCACTATGGACTCGGACGATAGCCGGATCCGTTCTACACGCGACAATAGCTGTTCGACATAACCCCACAAGTCAGCAATGCACGGACACTGGACGAGTGCGTGCAGAACGGTTTCGTCGCTCTGCGCGCATCTCGGGCAGGTTTGTCTGACAGCACTTCCGTGCCTGTAGAGTTTATCCCGAACCGGCAGCGCCCCCCGGTAGCACTGCCAAGCGAGGGATTTCTGGAAGTTATCCATCGTCCCCGGCTCGAAAGTCCTCCGGAACATACTGGTCAGTTCTACTTCGTTGACGCCTAGAGCCTCTCCTAGTACGTCATCGTACTTGCCCTCCACTAATCCTCTATAGAAATCTTGAGTGGAAGTTCCACTGACCGCATTGCCCACCTTGCAGAGTGCAGTGAGCGCCTGGCAACATTCCAGATGCCAGTCGCCCAGTCTCGGTCTCTTCTTGACCCAGGACTGCAGCTCAGTCAAAGAGATGAGCTGCGGAAAGGCCCGTCTAACAAACGGCGACCACACCTGTTCACCGTTTAGGCAAAATATCTGGAGATGTCGCAGCCTCAGCGCATGTCTGCGCATCATTAGCCACGGCATGCCCAGCCCTCCACGAAGAGGGTGCTGGCAGCAGATGGACCGCCTCACCAACGGGACCCGTCCCCTCCACAAAAATTTGAAAAGGAGCCGTTCCAAATTGGCGAGGCGTGGACGGGGGCAAGGCACGACGGTCAGGCGGTAGTAAATGACGGACGCGATGTACGCGTTCGCCACCTCCGCCCGCCCTTTCAGTGATAGCTTTCTCTCAGCCCATTTCTGGGTGAGGTTGGCTATCCTGCTCGTCACCTCGTCCCAATTCTTATCCACCTGGAGGTCTGGTCCGAACCAAACCCCGAGCAACTTTACCGGTCCGTCTGTCCAGCACCCAACGACGCTGTTGGACGGCATGGACTTGCCTCTCCAGGTGCCGAGCTGCAAGCCCACCGACTTTTCCGGGTTAAGTTTTGCTCCCGTCAACCTTTCATATTCCTCCAAATGGGTGCGGATCACCTCGATTTCCGAGATGTCCGACACCATCACGGTGATGTCGTCCGCATAAGCGGACGCAGCCTTTCTACGTCCCGGTTCGAGCGGGATGCCCTGCAACAACTCCAGCTTCCGCAGTAGAGGCTCAAGAGTCAATACGTACAGAAGTGAGGAGAGAGGGCACCCTTGACGGGCCGATCGAGAGATCTGAAACGGTTCCGAGAGGTGGCCATTAACTTTGACCACCGAGCAGATGCCGCTGTACATTGCAGCGATCCAGCTTCTGAAGACGGGGCCGAAGCCAGCCGCCTCGAGGACAGCCTCCAAGTACCGATGGTCGACCCTATCGAATGCTTTCGATTGATCTAAATTGATCAGAGCCCCACCGAAGCCAGGTTTGCACCCAACCCTCTCTATGATGTATCGCATGAGGTGGAGGTTGTCGTGTATGTACCTGGTCGGGATTGCGCAAGTTTGCGCCTCCCCAACCAAATCTTTGACGACAAGTGCCAACCTTTTCGCTAACACCTTGGCCAAAATCTTAAACTCTGTGTTGAGCAGGGTTATGGGCCTGAAATTATCTAGTGTGTCCCTCTTGTTCTCGTCTTTCCTTATCAGCGTCACTACGCCACGGCTCACAGAACTGGGAATGCTCCCGTTCTGCTGCCAGTTGCAGTAGAGCGCTTCGAGGAGATCGGAGAACAAGTCTGGCATATTTACGTAAAGCTCGTAGGGCAGACCATCCAAACCGGGTGACTTGTGACTCGAGCAGCCGACAAGGGCGTCCTGAATTTCGACTGATGTTATCGGCTCTTCGCAGCGCTCAGCGTCGGCCGTCGAAAGGCGTGGCAAGCCGTCGAGGTAGGGACTGAAGTCCGCCGCCGTCTCCGACTCACCCATCCTCCCGAACAATCGAGCAAAGTGCTGGCGAAAGGCCTCACACATCTGCTTGGAATCGCTCAGTTCGTGTCCATCTCGATCCGTCAAAGACCGAATTGTGGTTTTATTTCCACGCTGCGTCTCTGCAAAGCGAGCCCATCGGGCAGCTTTGGTTCCCTCGTTCCTCAGAGCACGCGCCTTAGCTCTGACAATGCAACCTTCGTGTTTCGCATTGAAGAAATGGTCTAGTGCCATTCTCGCCGCTAGCACGTCTGTTGCAATGCCACTACAAATAGCCTCGTCTAACTTAGCTATCAGCCCTGCCTCCTTTCTATTTTTCTCTATTGCTACTTCTTTGCTAAATCCTATTGAGGTTGCTCTAATCACTCTTTTGAGAGCCCCCCACCACCTGTTGTTGACAACCCCCCCTGTCAACTTTTGCTTAACTAAGTTGTTGACCCGGTCCCTGTAAGCTTTACGTGCCGGAAACGACATGTTTAGCTTCCAGTAGCTAGGTCCTAACCTACGTGTCTTATCTAGGTCGACCATACAGATCACAAGCTTGTGATCTGAATAGGCAACCGTTTTAAAATATGGACATCCTACACTATTTCTATCTCTTTTCCTAATGAAAATCCTATCTATGTACGATCTAGATGACCCTATGCGATTGGTCCAGGTCCATACTGGTGCATTAGGGAAATATAGTCGGTACCTGTCAGACAGTTGAAACTGGCTGATCAGGTACTTGAGGCTTTTGCACCCCCCGCTCCTATCAGATACTCCCACACAATCCCAGCGTGCTTCTAAGATGCCATTCCAATCCCCTATTAACAGTAAAGGGCGAGACGTAAGCAGAAAGTTTTCCAGGCGCCTAAAGAAGTCCGGCCGACCGGCCCCAGTAGGGGCGTAGACGGCCACCAGTCTAAAGGCACCACCTTCGCTATTGCTCACGTCCAGGACCACCAACTTTCCGTCAGGATCCCGGAAGATTGACCTTACCTCGAGATCCAGACATTTCCTAAACAGCACAGCCACTCCACCTCCCATTCCCGGCCGACTAACAGATGCAAAGATCTGATAATCGTCGAAAATCGGCGCCAGTGCGCGTGTGTCGGAAATTCTGGTCTCGCTGACGGCAATTACATCCATTCCTAGTGACCTGAGGTCGTTGAGCAAGTGACCTTGCTTCCAGGGCGACCCCAGGCCACGAACATTTTAACTTCCTACTCTTATGGCCATGCTGGCAGGATGAATGGGAGAGGAAAGGTTTACTTACCTTCCGAGGTCTTGTGAAGGTCGGGTGGTTCGACCTCCATGGTTTGTGGGGTTTCTTTTGGGAACCCCTTTAATAGTCTTGAAGTGGGTTTTACGTACGGGGTTCCCACATCCCGAGGAAAGCTCTTTCGAATTTCTTTGTATGAAGCGAGCGACATTCGCATCAGAAGCAAATTATCTGGTACGCGAAATGTGCTCGCTTCAAATGTTTCCCCCTCTTTTTCGATGTTTGTGCTTCGTGCTACATGGGCCATCAATTCCTTGTTGGCCCTTCTGGCAAGCACGAAGTTTTTAATGTTTTGTTGCTCGGGTTTTATTTGTTCGTGTGATTGTGGTGGTGATAGCTTTGTTAGTGTTGTTTCTATTGTGTCTGCGTTTGTTGTGGGTGGGGTGTCTGTAGTTTCTGATGTTTGTGTGTCTATTTGTTCTTGTGTCTGTTTAGCTTGTTTGCGTTTGGGGGATTTTGGTGGTTGTGTTGGTGATGCTGTGGGGAAAATGTTTGTGTGGGTGGTGTGTGTATTTTTTTGTGGGGGTGTTTGTGCTTTGTGGATTTCTTTTTTTTTTGTGTTTTGTTTTTTGTATTTTGGGGGACTTTGGTTTTCCCTCATCTTCACTGCTGGAGGATGAGGGGTCTGTGGCTGTGAGCGTGTTTGTGTCTGAGTGAGTGTTTATGTTCTTGTTCGTGTGTGTATTTTGGGGGGGAGGGGGAATGGGAGAGCTTTCCTCGTTTCCCCCCTGGGTGTGCAATTTTGGTGGTTCCATTGTTGACGGTGTTGCTGGTGGTCCTTGTCCCGGCGTCGCCAGCAGTGGAATCTTTCGACCCCTTGCGCTTTTCGGCAGTTGAGGGCAGAAGGCTCGCAAGTGTGTCATTTCCCCACAAAGGAAACAATGCGGCCTTTTGCCCTCAGTCATTATATGCAACACCCTCCCGTTTTGGAGGCGGATGTGGTCCGGGATTGCTTTTACGTTTTCGGGTCTGATTTGGAGCAGTATCTCCAGATCAACCCCGGACCAGTCGTCCCTGGCAATTCTCGTTGCCTCTACCGGGACTGTATCCGTTCCTTCCACGATTACGCAACCCAGGATCCACCACATATCAAGTCCTGGTGGAATCCTGGGAATGCGCACACGTGCTATTCGTTTTCCCATGTGGGAGGGGTACATTATGACCTTGCTGGTTTTGCAAGGGGTCATTGAATGCTTCACAGCGAGGGCTTCAGACTTGAACAGCACCGAAACGGTGCCGTATTGCCTGCCCCTCTCTATGAAGTCTGTGTCCTCTCTGATGTATTTCAGTGCGGCTTCTATATCAGCTTGGGCGATTATCGCTGCCCTCTTTGTCTCTACTGAGATGCATCTGAAATGCACCGTTCTTTTTTCCACTGCCTCAATGGCTTCTGCCGGGACAGTTAAGTTTGCCCAGGTCTGCTCTTGATTTATGATTTTCCAGGCCTGGGCCAACTTTTACTCTCTGTTGGTTAAGTCGATGCTGTAGCATGGTCTCCTTTTAGCCGCTGCCACAGCAGCGAAGGTGTTCTTGTTGGTGTTGTCACTGTTGTTGTTCTTGTTGGTGTTGCTGCTGCTATTGCTGTTGTTGTTCTCCCCTGTGTCGTGGTTACCCTCTGTGCTGTTGGCCTTGTTGGTGCTGCTGCTGTCGCTACTATTACTCTCTGTGCTGTTCGTTTTGTTGGTGCTCTCGCTATTACCACCTTCTGCGCTGTTCGGCTTGTTGGTGTTGGTGTTGTTACCACCTTCCGCGCCGCTCGGCCCGTTGGTGCTGGCACTGTCGCTGCTCACACTCGTGCTCGTGGCGCTCCTCGCCCCACCTCTCCTCTCAACGCTCAAGTCACCGTTGCACGACAGCAGACCCGCCTCTAGGGGGCGTGGCACCGCCATGTTTTTTTGAGAAAAGAATTATTATTTTTCCAAAATAAAGTTCAAATATTTGGGCCAAAAGGCCCAAATATTATGAGTTATTCCTTCACAGGATACAAATGAATGTCTTATAATGCTTCAGCGGTACAAAAAAATAAACAATTCTCCACAATTAATCCTCAAAAAATTGCTTACTCACGGAGCTTCAAAAAACGTACATCCACTTTCGTCAATAATAATAATAATAATAATGGTTTCTTACAAGGGCTAACACGAAGAAAAACATTAGAGACGGCACAGAACAGTACAGGACGATACAAAAGTGGGTTTTGGTCGTGTAAACAGGTGATAATAAAATTGGGCTAAAAATCAAAAAAATTCAAACAACAAAAATTCCCCAAATAGGGGGAAACCTCCGAGGATCACTCGTGGCAAAAACCACACAAAAAGGCCACAGCCAACCAGACTACCAGAGCAAGCGCCCTCTCTCTGTTTTCCCACTCCTCAGTCTACAGGCGCATACTCAGAGCGGGCCCGTTCACTCGGATCAGCCTCGCTACATTCACCCACCTTTCAACAATTACTAGAAGACAGCATTTGCCCCTCCACCCTGATTTTTCCTCTTCAAGTGAAACTTGAAAAAGTTAATCAGGGATTGGCCGGAGAAGAAAGTGTCCGTCTTCAACCCTTTCAACCTTGTCCACTACACAATCTCTTTCGGCACGGCCACCAGGCAGATGAAGACTGCCTGCCCTTCCTGCTCTTTAAAGGAGGATGTCGGGTATATCTGCACAATGGATTCACTCGATAACCGGATCCGTCCTACACGCGACAGCAGCTGTTCAACATAGCTCCACAAGTCAGCAATCCTCGGGCACTGAACCAGTGCGTGCAGGAAGGTTTCGTCGCTCTGCGCGCATCTCCGACAGGCTCGGCTGATAACACCTCCATGCCTGTAGAGCTTATCCCGAACCGGCAACGCTCCCCGGTAGCACTGCCAGGCCAAGGATTTCTGGAAGTTGTTCTTAGGCTCCGGTCTGAAACTTCTCTTGAAGAGAGCGAACAGCTGATCGTCTTCGACGCCCAGGGGCTCCACGAGAACCCCGTCGCTCTTTCCCTCCACTAGCTCTTATAGAACGACGAGGTCAATGTTCCACCGATACTAGTGCCCAGCTGGTAGAGGACGGTGAGCACTTGGAGACATTCCAGCTTCCAAGCGCTATCCCTATGGGCGCTATGTACGCATTCGCCATCTCCGCTCGAGATTTCAGAGACATCCTCCTCTCGGCCTATTTCTGGGTGAGAGAGACCAATCTGCTCGTCACTTCGCTCCAGTTTTTCTCCATCTGGAGTTCCGGACCGAACCAGAGCCCGAGCAATTTAACCGGTCCTTCCGTCCAGCGCCCCAAGATTCTGTCGGACGGTATGGACTTGCCTCTCCAAGTGCCGAGCTGGAAGCCCACCGACTTTTCCTGGTTTATCTTTGCTCCTGTCATCGCTTCGTATTCCTTGACAGCGGTGCCGAGCATCTGGGCGTGTTTGGTGCTCAACACCACCACGGTGACGTCGTCGGCGTAAGCTGACACGGATCTCCCGCATCCCAGTTCGCGTGGTACCCCCGTCATCGCCTCCTATTTGTGCAGTAACGGCTCGAAGACCAGCACGTACAAGAGTGATGAGAGGGGGCATCCCTGGCAGACCGAGCGCATGATGCTGAAAGGCTGTGACAGGTGACCATTCAACCTCACAACTGAGCAGATGTCGCTGTGCATCGCAGCGATCCCGCCCCTAAAAACGGGCCCGAAGCCGGCCGCCTCGAAAACTGCAGCCAGATACCGATGGTCGACCCTATGAAATGCTTTAGATTGATCCAATTTGATAAGCGCCACTGCCGTGCCATCTTCCTTAACCACCCTCTCTATGATGTATAGCATGACATGGAGGTTGTCGTGGATGGATCTGTCCGTAATGGTGCATGTCTGCGCCTCTCCTACCAGATCATCGACGACAAGCGCCAATCTCTTTGCTAACACCTTGGCCAAAATCTTAAACTCTGCGTTTAGCAGTGTTATGGGCCTGAATTTGTCAATAATGTCCCCCTTGTTCGGTTTTTTTCTCAGCCGCGCCACCGCTACCCGGCTCACAAATCTGGGAATGCTCCCGTTCTGCTGCCAGTTGCAGTAGACATCTGTCAAGAGGTCACCGAACAAGTCTGGCATATACGCATAAAGGTCGTAGGGCAGACCATCAATACCTGGCGATTTACCCCTCGTGCAGTCAGACATCGCTTCCCGTATTTAACCTGCTGTTATCGGCTTTTCGCAGCACTGCGCTGCGGTCGGCGAGAGCCACGGCAGTCCATCGAAGTATGCACCGAAGTCCATATTCCGATCCGGCCCGCCGCCGCTCCCGAATAATTGAGCCAAGTGCTGTTGAAAATCCGCACACATCTGCTCGTGTTCGAGCAACATGCACCCGTTTTGATTAGGCAAAGACCGAATTGTGGGCTTGTTGCCACGTCACGCCTCCACCACCCGGGTCCATTGAACGTCTTTTGTCCCCTCGTGTTTAGAGCACGCACTCTAGCTCTGACAACGCAGCCTTCATGCTTTGCGTTGAAGAATTGGTCGAGTGCCAAGCACGTCGATTGCGATGCCTGTCCTAAACGCCTCTTCTAGCTTTCTAAATAACTCTCCCTCTACTCTATTTTCCTCTATCATACTCCTTTGCTAAACCTTATCGATTCTACTCTAATAGCCCTTTTCAGGGTAAACCACCACCTGTTGTTGAGGACCGCATTCGTCAAGGCACGCTTAACTAATTCGCTAATCCGGTCTCTGTAAGCTTTGCGAGCCGGGAACGACGCGTTCAGCTTCCAGTAGCCGGGCCCTTGCCTATGGAGTCTATCTAAGTCAACTTCACAGATCACAAATTTGTGGTCCATGTAGTCGACTACTTTAAATTGTCGACAACCTACACTAGCCTTATCTGTTTCCCTACTGAATACCTTATCTAAATACGATCTGGATGACGTGATGCGGTTTGCCCATGTCCACATTGGCACATTCGGATAATCCAGTCTATACCTGTCAGACAGTTCAAAACGTCTGAGCAGGTTGTTGGGGCTTTTACACCCTCCTGCCCTGTCTACTAGCCCCACATAATCCCAGCGTCCATCTAAGATACCGTTCCAGTTGCCCACTAACACTAAAGAGCGGGACGTTGCAAGAAAGGTTTCTAGACGTCTGAAGAAATCTGGCCGTCCTGCCCCTGTTGAGGCGTAGACGGCTACTAGCCTGAAAGCATTGCCTTCGCTGCCGGTCAAGTCCAGCACCACCGACTTACCTTCTGGGTCCTGGAAGATGGCCCGTATGGCGAGATCCAAGCCTATCCGAAAAAGCACGGCAACCCCTCCCCCCGACCCTGGACGGCTGGGAGATGCGTATACATGGTAGCCACCGAAGATCGGTGCAAAGGCTCGTGCTTCGGAGATTCTGGTCTCGCTGATAGCCAACACATCTATGTTTAGTGTCCTCAGGTCGTTGAGAAGGTAACCCTGCTTACAAGATGACCCGGGCCACGTACATTTATACTGCCTATTCTATGTACGGCCATGTTGGATAAGAAACGGGGCAAGTGAGAAAGGATCACTTACCTTGATCGTGTGGTGAAGGGATAGTAGAACCGTCCCTTTGGCTGGACATGGGTGTTTCCAAGGGGATGTCGGTGTATATCCTCTTGGTAACCGACCCTCTGGTGTCTCCAACTGCGTTGTTGAATTTTTGTTTTAAAAGTTTGTACTGTTCTATTTTGATTTCAATGATGCTTATGTTTGTCGGGAGAGTTCTTGGTGTTGGTGGGGTGTAGTAGTTTTTTTCTGTGATGTCTGTGTGCTGCTTTATATGTTGTATGAGTTCTTTATTTGCCATGTTTATGGCTGTGTACTTTTGGCAGGTAGGGGTGATTTTGTTGCTGTTTTCTTGTTGTTGGTTTTGGGTGTGTGTGTGTTTTGTTGTTTGCGATGTTGGTGTTTTTGGTGGTGGTGGCGTGGATGTTGTTGGTGGTGATGCTTGTGGTTGTGATGGTGATGGTGTTGCTGCAAGTCTGCTTGCAGCATTTACCCCTCTTTGTCTACATTCGCTTTTGGAGGGTGAAGCTAAGGGGTTTTTCCTCTTGTTTTTTTTTAGGCAGACCGTTTGCCACTTCCCTCCCGCCTCATACTCCATGTCAGATTCCGTGGCGTCTGGGAGGGGTATGAGCTCTGTTGGTGGTGGTAGTGGAGCCCGCTCCAGCGATTTTGCCGCCGGTGTGGCTACTGCGACTGTTGGTGTTGCCGCCACTGCTGCCGCTGCTTTAGTTGTCCATGGCCTTGCTATCGGTGCCACGGACGTTGTCCTCCTACTCACTATGGAAGGGTCTTCTGCTTCTGTTTCCTGCCCTGTTCTTGGTAGTAGCGTAACAGGCATCGGAAGGTGGGGGGGGGGTCTTCTTGGCTGTCTTCTGCGGGCAGAACGCCCTGAGGTGACCCTTCTGCTCACAGTGATTGCACTTTGGGCGCCTTCCTCCCACGCTTATAGGGAGTTGGAGCCCTTCTTCGAGATGTATGATGTCTGGGATGGCCTCGATGCACTCCTGGTCAGTATGTATTAGCATTTGCATGCCTATTCCTGACCAGTTCTCTCTGCCCATTATCTGTATTTGCAGTATGGTGGTCTTCTCCTCGATTCCAGCCAGTACAGACGCGGACAGCCACGGTATGGGCACGTCTGGCGGGACCTGGGACACTTTGACCCTCAAATTGTTCTGCCCGTAGTAGGAGGGCACCAAGACTATCTCCTCACTCTCTATGGTTTCCAAAGAGTGAGACTTCGCCTCTTGGGGGATGGCGAGAAGTACGTCTACTGTGGCGTACATTTTGCCTCGGGTGATGTGGGTTTTCGCGCCCAGACGCACCCCAAGGCCTTTTGGATTTGAGCCTCCGTGGCTCTCTCCACCTGATGTGACATTTTGCTTATGGTGCGGTAAGTCACCGTGCGCAGCTGCTGGTCTTTGAAGAAATCGGGTGGAGGTTTCAGGGAAACTCTATTGTCGTTTCTCGACACCATGGCTCTTGCGACTGCCATCTCTTTCCTCCGTAACTAGCACTGTCTCTATATTTCTGGCCACACATGCGAAAGAAATGGCCCCTTTTTCAGCGGCACCATTATTGCTGCCATTACTGGTCTTGTTGTTAGTGCTGTTGCTGTTGTTACTGCTACAAACGGTGTTGTTGGTGTTGTTGCTGTTATCACTGTTGTAGTTGGTTGTGTTTTTGCTGCCACCGTTGTTGTTGCTTTCCGTGCAATTTGTATTGTTGCTGTTGGTGTTGTCGTTGTTTATTGTCTTGTTAGTGGTGTTAATATCGTTGTTGCCTTTGTTGTCATTGTTTTTCTGTTGTCTGTATTTTGGTTGACACTGTTATTGTTGTAGTTGGTGTGGTAATTTTTTCAAAATTAGTGTTCTCAGTGTTGTCTGTTGTATGAGTTTCACTAACCCTCCTCTCAACTTTGCCGCCGTTGTCACTCGACAGCGGACATAGGACATATTGCTGGGGAGCGTGGCTCAGCCATGTTTCTTTTTTTTTCAAATAATTTTAAAAGTAAAATGTTCAAATATTTGGGCCAAAAGGCCCACATATAATACATTCCCCGTCACGGGGCAAAGTCTAGGGGATTATATCCCGTACACAACTAGAAATATTTAACAACAAATAATTGTGGCAGGCAAATAAGTGCGTCTTACTGGGAGCGAGCAAAAAGTGTCGAACAGACCGATAATAATAATAGTAATAATAATAATGATTTCTTTATTAACCACAAGGGTTTACATAAAGTAGACATTAAGGACAGTGCAGGACAATGCAGGACGGTACAAATGGGCATTTCTGCGTGTAAAAAACAAAAACAGAGGATGTAACAAAAATAACAATGAAAATAACAATGAAAAATTCCCCAATAGGGGGGGGAGACTTCGGAGGGACATTTGTGGAGAAAGCCCAGTAAAAAGCCACAATGACCCTGACCACCAAGGCAAGTGCCCTCTCCCAGTTTTCCACCTTTAATTTACAGATATATACTCAGAGTAGGCCCATTCACTCGGGCCATTCTTGCTTCTCTCACCCATCTTTCAACAAAATGCTGGGAAGAGAACACTTCCCTCTCTACTCTGATTTTCCTTTTCAAATGAAATTTGAAAAAGTCAATCAGAGCATCACCGAAGAGGTAAGTGCTCGTCTTCAGCCCTTTCAAACGTGTCCACCATACTATCTCTTTCGCCATGGCCACCAGACAGATAAAAACTGCCTGCCCTTCCCGGCTAAAGGAGGAGGGCGGGGCAATCCTCACGATGGACTCAGATGATAGCCGGATCCGTCCTAAACGCGACAGCAGGTGTTCGACATAAACCCACAAGTCAGCAATTTTCGGACACTGGACGAGTGCGTGCAGGACGGTTTCGTCGCCCTGCGTGCATCTCGGACATGCCCGGCTGACGGCACCTCCATGCCTGTAGAGTTTATCCCGAACTGGCAAGGCTCCTCGGTAGCACTGCCAGGCCAGAGATTTCTGGAGGTTGTCCATAGGCCCCGGCCCGAAAGTTCTTCCGAAGAGATTGGCTAGTTGATTTTCGTCGACGCCTAGAGTTTCCCCAAGTACGTCGTCGCTCTTCCCCTCCACTAATCCTCTATAGAACGCCGAGGTGGAGTTTCCACCGATCACATTGCCCGATTGGTCGAGGGCTGTGAGCGCCTGAAGACATTCCAGTCTCCAGGCGCTCCCTCTCGGTCTTCGCTTGACCCAGGACTGCAGCTCCGTCAAGGAAACGAGCTGGGGAAATACGCGCCTAGCAAACGGCCACCACACCTGATCACCGTCGAGGAAGAGGTGGAGATGTCGTAGCCTGAGCGCGTGCCTGCGCATCATCAGCCACGGCATTCCCAGCCCTCCACGTAGCGGGTGTTGACAACAGATGGACCGCCTGACCATCGGAGCACGTCCCTTCCACAAAAAGCGAAAGAGCAAACGCTCCAGCGCAGTCAGGCGAGGCTTAGGACAAGGTACGACGGTCAGGCGGTAGCAGATGACAGACGCGATGTACGCGTTAGCCACCTCCGCTCGACCTTTCAGGGATAGCTTCCTCTCCGCCCATTTCTGGGTGAGAGAAGCCACCCTGCTCGTCACCTCGTCCCAGTTTTTGTCCGTCTGGAGGTCCGGACCGAACCAGACCCCTAGCAATTTAACCGGTCCGTCCGTCCAGCGTCCGACGACGCTGTTGGACGGCATGGACCTGCCTCTCCAGGTGCCGAGCTGCAGGCCCACTGACTTTTCCTGGTTGATCATTGCTCCTGTCACCGCTTCGTATTCTCTTAGTGTAGTGCCGATCGCCTCGATGTGTTTGGCGTTCGACACCACTACGGTGACATCGTCCGCATATGCTGACACGGATCTTCCGCATCCTAGTTCGCGCGGGACTCCCCTCAACGTCTCCAGTTTGTGCAGTAATGGCTCGAGAGTCAATACGTACAAGAGGGACGAGAGGGGACATCATTGGCGGACCGAGCGCATGATGTTGAACGGTTCCGACAGGTGACCGTTCACTCTCACCACAGAGCAGATGTCGCTGTGCATGGCAGCGATCCAGCCTCTGAAGACGGGCCCAAAGCCAGCCGCCCTCAGGACTGCCGCTAGGTAACGATGGTCGACCCTATCGAAAGCTTTCGACTGATCTAAATTGATCAAGGACCCACCCGTGCCAGGTTCCCTAGCTACCCTCTCTACGATGTATCGCATGAGGTGGAGGTTGTCGTGGATGGATCTGTCGGGAATAGCGCATGTCTGCGCCTCTCCCACCAGACCACCAACGACAAGCGCCAACCTCTTTGCTAGCACCTTGGCCAAAATCTTAAACTCTGTGTTTAGCAGAGTTATGGGCCGGAAATGTTCTATGTTATCCCCCTTGTTCGGATCCTTTCTCAGCAGTGCCACCGCTCCTCGGCTCACAGAACTGGGAATTCTCCCGTTCTGTTGCCAGTTGCAGTAGACGTCCGCCAAGAGGCCTCCGAACAAGTCTGGCATCTGTACGTAAAGTTCATAGGGCAGACCATCCAAACCAGGCGATTTACCCCTTGTGCAGCCAGTCATTGCCTCCCTTACTTCAGCGGTTGTTATCGGCTTTTCGCAACACTTCGCCTCAGTGGCCGAGAGCCGCGGCAGTCCGTCGAGGTAGACACTAAAGTCCATCCCTCTACCCGGCCCCCCCGCTGCCCCCGAACAGCTGAGCGAAGTGTCCCTGAAAAGCTTCACACATTTGCCCGGGATCGAGTAGCATGTGCCCGTCGTGGTCCACCAAAGACCGGATCGTGGCTTTGTTGCCACGACGCGCCTCCGCCACTCGGGCCCATTGAACGGCTTTCGTCCCCTTGTGTCTGAGAGCACGCACCCTAGCTCTGACAACGCAGCCTTCGTGCTTTGCATTGAAGAATTGGTCAAGGGCCAATTTCGCCGCAAGCACGTCGGTCGCAATGCCTTTGCTAAGCGCCTCGTCTAATTTTCTAACTAGTTCTCCCTCTGCTCTATTTTTCTCTATTGCTAAAGCCTTACTAAACCTAATCGATTCTATTCTAATCGCTCTTTTCAGAGCAAACCACCACTTGTTGTTGACGATGGCCCCCGTCAACGCCCGCTTAACTAGTTCGCTAATCCGGTCTCTGTAGTCCTTGCGCGCTGGTAAGGACGCGTTTAGCTTCCAGTAGCCGGGTCCTCGTCTATGAAGCCTATCTAAGTCAAGCACACAGATCACGAATTTGTGGTCCGTGTAGCTGACTATCTTGAATTGTGGACAGCCTATGCTAGACCTATCTATTTCCCTACAAAATACTCTATCTAGATATGATCTGGATGACCCTATGCGGTTTGTCCAAGTCCACATTGGCACATTCGGGAAATCCAATCGGTACCTGTCAGACAGTTCAAAACGCCTGAGCAGGTTGGTGAGGCTCTTGCACCCTCCACCCCTATCCGCTAATCCCACACAGTCCCAGCGTGCATCTAAGATCCCGTTCCAGTCGCCCACTAACACTAAAGAGCGGGACGTTCCAAGAAAGGTCTCCAGACGCCGGAAGAAATCAGGCCGCCCTGCTCCTGTCGGGGCATAGACGGCCACTAGCCTGAAAGCTTGCCCGTCTCCGCTGGTCACGTCCAGCACCACCAGCTTACCCTCTGGGTCCAGGAAGATGGCCCGTATGGCGAGATCCAAACCTCTCCGAAAAAGCACAGCAACTCCTCCACCGGATCCAGGACGGCTGGGAGATGCGTACACATCGTAGCCGCCGAAGATCGGTGCGAAGGCCCGTGCTTCGGAGATTCTGGTCTCGCTGATGGCCACTACATCTATGTTTAGTGACCTGAGGTCGTTGAGCAGGTGACCCTGCTTCCATGATGATCCCAAGCCACGCGCATTTATGCTGCCTATTCTGAGTGAGGTCATGTTTAAAATAGAGTGGAAAAGATGGGAAAGACCACTTACCGTACTTTTGGTAGAGGAGGGATGGTTTTTACATCCCTTTTCACTTGATCGTCTGGTGAAGGGACCGTTGAATCGTCCCTTCGGCTGGTCGTCGGCTCTTCTAAGAGAATGTCTGAGTATACTCTTCGATTGATGGTTCCTCCTAGGTCCCTGAAATCACCAACTGCGTTGGGGAATTTCGTTTTAATATTTGTGTATTGTTTCTGTGCTATTTTTAGCAGTCTTATGTTAGTTGGCGTTTTGATTGGTGCTGGTATTATGTAGTCCTGTTGTGAAATGTCTGTGTGTTCAATTATGTAAGTCATTAGTTTCTTGTTGTGTGTATTTATTGCCGTGCATTTGTTTTTCTGGGGGTGGGGTGTGGTTCTGCTATTTTCTTGTCGTTGTTGCTGGGTGTGTGTGTTTTGTTGTTGTGTTTGCGATGTTGGTGCTTGTGGTGGTGGTGTTGAAGGTGTTGTTGGCGGTGGTGATGGTGGTGCTAGTGTGGGTGGTGATGGTGTTGGTGGTGTTGCTGCTGTGGGTCTCTTTGCAGTAGACTTTACCCTTTTCTCATTTCTTTCCTCCCTTTTCAAAGGCGACGATGCGCTGCTTCTGCGTTTGTGCCTTCTTGCGACCTTTTGCCATCCCTCTCCCACCTCACACTCCATGTCTGATTCTGTGAGGTCGGGGAGGGGTACCAGCTCCACTCTTTCAGTTGTTGTTGTTGGTGATGTTTGCACTGGAGTCTCTGTTGCAGCTGCATTTGGTATTGCTGTTGTTGTTGTTAATATTTCCACTGCTGCTGCTGTTTTTGAATTCCGTGGCGTGGGTATGGGTGCCACGGACCTATCGTTCCTGGTTGCCGCTTGTCCTGTTGCTGGTAGCCGTGGAGCCGGATTCGGAAGGAGGGGGGTTTTCTCCTTTCTCAGGGTCTTCTCGTTGCAGAAGGCCCTGAGGTGAGTCTTCGATCCACAGCGAAAGCATTTCGGGCGTTTGCCCTCAACACTTATGGGCAGTTGAGTGCCGTTATCGAAGTCTATCACATCCGGGATAGCTTCGATGCACTCCTGGTTGGTTTGGATTAGCATCTCAATGGAGGAGCCGACCCAATCTTCTCTTACTTTTTTCTGTACTTGCAGTACAGTTGTTTTGTCCTCGATTCCGACGAGGACAGACGCGGCCAGCCAAGAAGGGGTCATTCCGGGGGGGACGTGGGTCAGTTTGACCCTCACAATTTTTTGCCCGCAGTAGGAGGGCACCAACACCATTTCCTCGCTCCTTAGGGTCACTACTGATTGGGCCTTTGCCTCCTGGGGTGTGGCAAAAAGTACGTCTATGGTGGCATATTTTTTGCCTCGGGTGATGTGCGTTTTCCGCTGCCACACAGACCCCAAGGCTTTTTGTATTTGGGCCTCTGTGGCTCTTTCCACCCTATGGGATTTTGTACTTACTGTACGGTACGTGACCGTACAGTGCTCTTGGGTTTCGAAAAATTTTCCCGCTGCCTTGCAGATTGCTCGGTGTCCGTTCTTTGTCACCATCTTCTTCGCTTCCTCTAATTCCTCATTTGTTATGAGGATTGTTTCCAAGTTTTTCGCAATACCTGCAAATGAGATTGGTTTTTCTCTGCTGTTGTTGTTGTCGTCAGAGCTGCTGGTACTTTTGTTGTTGCTGCAGGTACTACGACTACTGCCTCCGCCGCTGTTGCTGTGGTTGTTGTTGGTGTTGCTGCTGCTAATGCTGTTGTTGTTTATGCTGCTGGTGATGCTGTTGCGGCTGCTACTGTTGTTTTCATTGTCACTGTTGCTGTTGTTATTACGGCTGCTACTGCTATTATTCCTGACGTCAGACGAATGAACTGGGTTTTCGTATTTCCCGCACACCTGTTTCGTCGCTGTCGTCGTCGTCGTGGAGAAACCTTGCACGCTTTGCACGAGACTTTTCTTTTCTTTCGTCACTTGCGAAAGAGAAGGGAGGGAGAGAGACACATTTAAAGAAGGGAGGGAGAGAGACAATCTTCTCTCTGCTGTAGTGATGATTGAGGAAGAAGAAGACGGAATGAGTGGGAGTGACGTATGAAATTTCTTTTTCGTAGCCATGTTGTTTTTTTGTTTAAAATGAAATTTTGGGTACAAAACCCCAATAACTGGTTATTTAACCCCGAAGGGCCAAATAACGGACAGAAAGACCCCTCTCACGAGGAGGAGGGTGTCTTTATCAACAATTTGGTTCAAGTTTTAAACAATTTACAATTGTTTTAACGGTTAAAAATTACTATACCTTACAGAGCCGAGCCTCCGTCAACCATGGCATTCAATAATAATAATAATAGTGCCCTCTCCCAGTTTTCCACCTTTAATTTGCAGACACTACTCAGAGTAGGCCCATTCACCCGGGCCATACTTGCTTCTCTCACCCATCTTTCAACAAAATGCTGGGAAGAGAGCACTTCCCTCTCTACCCTGATTTTCCTTTTCAAATGAAATTTGAAAAAGTTAATCAGGGCATCACCGAAGAGGTAAGTGCTCGTCTTCAGCCCTTTCAAACGTGTCCACCAGACAGATAAAAACTGCCTGCCCTTCCCGGCTAAAGGAAGAGGGCGGGGCAATCCTCACGATGGACTCAGCTGATAGCTGGATCCGTCTTACACGTGACAGCAGGTGTTCGACATAAACCCTCAAGTCAGCAATGCTCGGACACTGGACGAGTGCGTGCAGGACGGTTTCGTCGCCCTGCGCGCATCTCGGACATGCCCGGCTGACGGCACCTCCATGCCTGTAGAGTTTATCCCGAACTGGCAAAGCTCCGCGGTAGCACTGCCAGGCCAGGGATTTCTGGAAGTTGTTCATAGGCCCGGCCCGAAAGTTCATCCGAAGAGATTGGCTAGTTGATTTTCGTCGACGCCGAGAGTTTCTCCAAGTACGTCGTCGCTCTTCCCCTCCACTAATCCTCTATAGAACGCCGAGGTGGAGTTTCCACCGATCACATTGCCCGATTGGTCGAGGGCTGTGAGCGCCTGAAGACATTCCAGTCTCCAAGCGCTCCCTCTAGGTCTTCGCTTGACCCAGGACTGCAGCTCCGTCAAGGACACGAGCTGGGGAAAGACGTGTCTAGCAAACGGCGACCACACCTGATCACCGTCGAGGAAGAG
Organism: Eledone cirrhosa; assembly: GCA_964016885.1. NCBI lineage: Eukaryota > Metazoa > Mollusca > Cephalopoda > Octopoda > Eledonidae > Eledone > Eledone cirrhosa. The sequence continues at coordinate 252,971,715 of OZ024743.1, read as the reverse complement.
GTGGAGATGTCGTAGGCTGAGCGCGTGTCTGCGCATCATCAGCCACGGCAAGCCCAGCCCTCCACGTAGCGGGTGTTGACAGCAGATGGACCGCCTGACCATCGGAGCGCGGCCCTTCCACAAAAAGCGAAAGAGCAAACGCTTCAGCGGAGTCAGGCGGGGCTTAGGACAAGGTACGACGGTCAGGCGGTAGTAGATGACGGACGCGATGAACGCGTTAGCCACCTCCGCTCGACCTTTCAGGGACAGCTTCCTCTCCGCCCATTTCTGGGTGAGAGAAGCCACCCTGCTCGTCACCTCGTCCCAGTTTTTGTCGGTCTGGAGGTCTGGACCGAACCAGACCCCTAGCAATTTAACCTGTTCGTCCGTCCAGCGCCCGACGACACTGTTGGATGGCATGGACCTGCCTCTCCAGGTGCCGAGCTGCAGGTACACTGACTTTTCCTGGTTGATCATTGCTCCTGTCACCGCTTCGTATTCTCTTAGTATAGTACCGATCGCCTCGATGTGTTTGGCGTTCTACACCACTACGGTGATATCGTCCGCATATGCTGACACGGATCTTCCGCATCCTAGTTCGCGCGGGACCCCCTCAACGTCTCCAGTTTGTGCAGTAATGGCCATACGAACAAGAGGGACGAGAGGCGACATCCTTGGCGGTCCGAGCGTATGATGTTGAACGGTTCCGAAATGTGACCGTTCACTCTCACCACAGAGCAGATGTCGCTGTGCATGGCAACGATCCAGCCTCTGAAGACGGGGCCAAAGCCAGCCGCCCTCAAGACTGCCGCCAGATAACGATGGTCGACACTCTCGAAAGCTTTCGACTGATCTAAATTGATCAAGGACCCACCCGTGCCAGATTCCCTAGCTACCCGCTCCACGATGTATCGCATGAGGTGGAGGTTGTCGTGGATTGATCTGTCGGGAATGGCGCATGTCTACGCCTCTCCTACCAAACCACCAACGACAAGCGCCAACCTTTTGCTTGCACCTTGGGCAAAATCTTGAACTCTGTGTTTAGAAGAGTTATGGGCCTGAAATTATCTATGTTATCCCACTTGTTCGGATCCTATTTCAGCAGTAAACAATTTACCACATTCTGAGAAGTGGTATGAGCATAAGACAGAGTCGGTGATAGAAAACGATCAGGTGAAGATGCTGTGGGATTTTAGGATACAGACGGACAAGAAACTGGCACACAATAGACCTAACCTGGTGGTTTGGACAAGGAAAAAAAGATTGTGCCTGATTGTGGATGTGGCTTGCCCATTCGACACGAGAATGCAAGAGAAGGAGAGGGAGAAAATTAAACGATATCAGGACTTAAAGTGGGAGGTCAAAAGGATTTGGAACTGCCATGAAGTCAAAGTGGTCCCGATTGTCATAGGCGCACTAGGTACTATCTCAACGAGTTTCCAGGGATGGTTAAAGAAAATTGGTCCCGCCCCGCTTTTTGGAACACTTCGAAAGGCATGCTTGCTGGGAACAGCAAGAACCCTCTGATACGTCCTGAATATCTGAGGCTGCAGGTAGTGGCATTTTAACAAACTTTCCAGTTAAATAACATCAATGACTGAGACTCAAATAACAATAATAATAATAATAATAATAATAATTGTTCCTACTATTGGCACAAGGACAGCAAATACCCAGTGCATTACTGGTACTTTATTTTATCGACCCCGTCAGGATGAAAGGCAAAGTTAACCTCGGCGGGATTTGAACTCAGAATGGCAACGGCCGTAACTCAATGCCTCAAAGCATGGCGTCCGACCCTCTACCGGTACTGTCAATCACCGCCATTAATAATAATAATAATAATAATAATAATGTTTTCTTTATTAACCACAAGGGTTCACATAAAGTAGACATTAAGGACAGTACAGGACAATACAGGACGGTACAAATGGGCATTTCTGCGTGTAAGGGAAGAAAGATTAATTTTCACATACATGTTCATTCAGAGAAGAGAGTTCATTTATTTCTCTGTCCATCCTTCTCTATTAATAGCTTGGTTATGACACCAGTCATAACCAAGCTATTAACAAAGAAGGATGGACAGAGAAATGAACTCTCTTCTCTGAATGAACATGTATGTGAAAATTAATTTGTTTTCCCCTTTTTTATTATTATTATCACTATTTGTACAAATATTCAACTTAACAATATTCTGCATATCCGCAATTGACAATGCATATAATGCTTAAACCGATATTGTAAATAAATTAATGTTTTGATATTTCACTGAAAGAATCTCTTCAACATTTTCTACTGAAAAAAATCTTTTTCCTTTTTACTATTTGTTTATATATATATATATATATATATATATATATATATATATATATAAAACGTTGACGGGACTAGTATACGTTTCACTGCTAGTACCAGTTGCATCTCAGCGTACTCAATAGGTAAGATTATATAAAAATCTCAGAGTAGACACAAAGATATTCGCTTCAATACAACACACGTAAATTAGTACCATAAATCTATACCCGTATTCGAGTTTCGGCCACACTTAATGCAGCAAGAGAGTGCACAGCATCCACCGTCTTCATTTATTATGCAACAATTCACTATCAGCGCATGTGGCTTCATCAGCGGATTTCACCGAATCAATAATCAATCGATGGACAGAATTCGATTCCAGTTTGTGTCAGCTATGGCAATGAATGCGACTCGTGACACAGTAGTACATTACCAACTGAAATCCCTACGCGTCATCATAATGGCGTCAACCGATTGGCTACAGGTTCAGAAAGTTACGTGATGGTAGGAGTGGAAATTCAAATTATTCTGCTCCAGCCATAAGCACTAACCAACATATCTCAAGTCAAACACAAATTAACGAGTGAATGAAAAAAAATCAGTTATAGAAAATCAGTCTCCAATCGCTGTACAATCGAATGGTAGGATTAGCAATTGATTTTTGTCTTGAAATCGCTATCGTTAATAATACATAAAATAGTATAGCTAGCAGGGGAATTTTCAAAATACTGATCAAGTATTTAGCCTAAACGCAGTTTTATTAAACCGCTGCAAGGCTAAATTCTTGATCAGTATTTTGAACATTTACCTGGTAGCTATATTATTTTATGTATTTAAAATTAAATTTGATAATTGTCAATCTAGTATTGATGATAGCGATTTCAAGACAAGAATCAAATGCTAATCAAGCGATGAAACATATGTTAATGCTTGGAATGCACCCTATTATACCTCTTATCCGTGTTAATCCTCTTTTTACCTGCTATTACTACTCCAAGAACTACTAATTACGGAACTTTCAAGAAACTACGCTCCGAAAAACCTAACTAAGTAAACATCTTGTTGAGTCAAATACTACCGTGCGCTGAAATCTTCGTCGGTACAGATTATTCGTAACCTGAGATAAGGTAACCCAAAACGATATTTCGTTCACTTTTATATATATATATTGATACATACATAGGTACACACACACACAAGATTAAGGACCCCGACGGCTGAGCTCCGGCTGTTTCGACAGCTAGATCCGAACTGTATATATATATATATATACATATACACACAAATACCTTACTAGCAGAGCAAACAGTCATTCTATGATGATAATGGTATAAATATATTCATAAATATTTAGAAAGAGAAATGGAGTGTAACACACTTGCACACACACACACATATAGACTGTACATTTGGTTAATGACAGGCAATTGTGAACTTAATTAAATTTGGTTATCATGTATTAAACTGGCTCATCCTCCACACTGTTAATGCTATAAAAGGCAATAATGAATCTGTCATGGGTACATACCGAGCCGGCTGCTGTATTGTTGTTAAAATTTATATCGATTAATGTGATATATTAAAAAAATAAATAAAAACATGTATATACACGAACATAAATACATCATAATTTAACAACGCTTTCCCAGTTAATATATAGACGTATGCAAAAATTAAATGGAAAAAAACTAAAGCAAACAACACAGTACAATGGAATATTCAAGATGACGCTAGAAATAGTTCACAATATAACCCGTCTATCAACTCATAGGCAAGATGTTAGTGAGGTTTTCTTGTTTTATGGTGCTTTACTAGGAATCTAACCTTTTGTGACTTTCTAAAAGTTATTCTTTATGTATATATGCTTCTCTGAATTAAATATATATTTGGCGAATGTTAACATTCAGTATGATATTTACTACTACTTAATTGTTGCGTTGATATCCGGGTTATATTGTGAGCTATTTCTAGCTTCATTTTTAACCTGTCACATTGTCCGTGATACACAAATATTTACTTCATTGGTCAATCTGCGATGTGTTTAATTTTGTGCACCATGTTGGATAGGAAAGGAATGATTCCGTTTGCTATCAGGTTAATATTACCTATTCATTTTATTATAGATTTAAAGAAACCTTTTGATAGAAGACTCTTCTTCTAGTATTGATTGCCTTCATTTATTAAAATGGTCAACGCTTTTTCCTTAGTTTTCGAAACCAGTGGTGGCTTGTGGCTAAAATTAGTTGGGTTTCTGCTTCAGAAATTTTTAGCCATTGTTTTAATAGTGTGTAAAACGAGACAAACATATAAAATGAAAATTGATGCATTAAACTTGATAAAATCCTAAACGAAAACATTATTTTTTACGTACTAATGATTGATTCATTTAAAAATGAAATCCATTCTTCTTGTTTTTATTATATTCTCCTTGATCCCTGTTGAGGAAATTTGTCTCCATTAAAAGCACTGAAGTGCATTTAGTCTTTCAGGATTCATAGTGCTACTTGTAAAATGTTTTATTCTTTTCAGTGTTTAAAAGCAGCGTTTTGGCTCTGATGTAGTAATAGGAATTGTCAAGAGGATTTTTATCAGTTTCGTAATTTCACTAAAAACACAATCTAGATTATTTTCAAAGATAAATTTCAGCAGCTCAGTTGATTCGCAATATTCATGCATATCGGATCTAGAATAGAATACTTTTAGTTCAGTTTCAAGCTTTTCTTTACCAATCATGGGATATGCTTCAGTGTTCAGTAATATCTCTTCTGTAGGCAGTTCATTTTTAAAACTAGTAAAGCTTTTCTTGTTGAACAATTTAGCAGCTACTAAGTGCTTTGTTAAAGAATACTTGTCAACTATAACAACACATATGCAGTCACACACTTCCTTTGCTTTGCTTCTGCTATGAGTGTCTTTGAAGGATTCTCACACTACTTCGAGTTTTGAAATCTATATTCATTGACTAATTTTTCGAGATTGCATTTGGTTGTAAATAACTTCGACGTGAGCCATAATCTGATGAAAAATTTCTAACCAAAATATGAAATTATCATCATTCAGGTATCTTACAATTCCTGTTGTTTTTGCAATGGTTTGATTTTCATTTGATGTTGACTGAATTTCAGTAAGGCAGATTTTAAGGGCTGCAAATTTTCATGAACTCTGTTCATTGTCCGTATGTTAATGTTCCACCTCGTAGAGGAATTCCGTGGAATGTTGACGTCCATATTTTTCTTGAGAATGGATTAACATTATGGTGATCTTAAGAACAATGTTGGAATAGTCAAAATGTTAGGGGGAAATATTCTTGCGCTCCGTGTAATACTTACTGCATAAAATTTCACAGGTCTTTTTAACCTGCATGTATGTTATGCTCATTGATTGAAAGTCTGTATGTCTCACTAACTTTCTCCTTAATATTTACATTTCCTAAAAGTGACACTGAAACCACATTTTCAACATGCGTCTTTAACTTCTCTAGTTTTTTCAGTTTTTCCTTTCATTTTATTTATATTTCTAAAACCGTCTTTTGTCCATGTTACATCACCACCAAATAGAAAATAAAAGAAGCAAAAAAAAATGTAGTTTTCACTACAGAACCGCAGAGCCAACGTTTCCGTTTCTACCAGTCATAATTAAAGCTACGAATATACCTTTTGTTGTTGTTTATTCCTGACTGATATTTTTTAATATCAGGTGTTAAGCGGCCTGTTTTCTCAACTGTAGCTTTCTAATAGAGAGACAACTGTGCAAACTTAAGCTTTTGAAGTTATTGCCACAGAACGTATTTCTTGGGGATACAAGGAAGTTATGGTTAAATTATTTAAATTGTCTATACAATAAAACAACTAAAAAAAAATGAATTAAATAGAATAGCAGAAAGCATGATAATCGTCTACAATTTATCACATTCAAGAATATGATACATGGTTTGAAGTACAACACACGCCGAGTCAAAAATAAAAACTACCTTACACTCGGACAACAGGGTTCTCTCTAACCAAACCAGAGTTCAGCTTCTTTCCTCAGACATATGCACATATACACAACAGTCAAACACCACAGTGAAACACAGTTCCATACTAGGATTTTTGTAATTTTTCATGAACTAGGGGTCGGCTACTGACATTAAGTTTAAGGGTTATATAATGCACAAGTATAAAGAAAGAATGAAAGAAAAAAAAGACTTACTATATTGAATGGTGTTGATAATATCGAGTGAAAATAGGGGGTACTGCAGTTCTGCAGTGACTATACACCAGCCGCCACTCCTCGACACTTTCGAAAAGGAGTTATGTGGGTGAAGTCTCCTAGTTTTAAGTTGCTTCACCTGTAGGAAAGATGCTAGTGAAGTTTTCTTGGTTTATGGTGTTATACTAGGAATCTCCCCATCGGTGACTCTGTGTAAGTCTTGCCCTGTACCCCTGGTCAAGAGGCAGGCGCCTTATCTAGGACGTCATATTTAATGAGTCTTTTATTTCTTCCCACATCCTGGATACAGCGGTAAAGGCGAGAGCGACAGCATCCGCAGCCGAACAGAACAAAATCCTAAAATACCGTGATCTGTCGGCTAACTACATTTTCCAGCCTGCGGCGCTGGAGACGTTTGGGGAAGTCGGGCTACTGACTGCAAAATTCTTATCATCACTGACGGCTCGCCTAACGGAGGTAACTGGTGATGCTCGTAAGGGCGATTGGTTATTTCAGTGCATCAGCCTCGCCATCACCCGAGGTAACGCTGCGAGCGAGCCGGCTTACATCAAAATAGTGTCCTCGTGATATTGCTCTGGCAGCGGCTCGTTTGTCAATCCCTTTCGCCTGCCTTTTGTTGTATGTGGTCTTCGATATGTGTATTAACAACTGCTTGTGTGTTTTTTCTTTCTTTTCCTCTTTCTTTATTCCTTTCCTTTGTAGAAATTATATTTGTTTGCGTTTTCGTTCTATAAGCATTATATTATATTTTTTATACAACTGTGAATAAAACATATTAAAATATGTATATAGTTGAACACTGAAAACAGAAGGCGAAGATTGGTGTGTAATTAATCCAAACGTTCATTTGAAAGGGTGAAATGAACTATTACATTACCAGTTAAACATTTTATTAATTAGGCAAGATATTATTTGCTCATAATTAAGTTTGAGTCGAAGCAGAATCTTATGTGTTGACCTGGTGACTGCGACAGCAACTCTAACGGCGCAGGGGGGGGGGGCAAAAATAGCACAGAGAGTGAGGTATGAGTGGGTTTTGTTGATTTAATGAGAGAAGGAGAATTAAGAGAGTGAGTTGTGTCGTGGAATATAGTAAGGTGGAGAGAATTTGGTCGGCTAGTGAGAGAGAGAAGGTATGCAGTGGTATAGAGTGAGGAGGAGAGAGTTTGTTGTTTTAGTAAGAGAGGGGGAATTGTTAGAGAGACAGAGGTGTGTAGTGAGATATGGAGAGGAGAGTGAGTTTGGAGGTCTAGTGATAGAGGAGGAATTGCGAGAGAGTGAGGTATGCATTAGGATATAGAGAGAGGGAGGGAATTTATTAGTTTAATGAGAGACGGCGGAATTAATAGAGTGAAAATGAGTGGGTTATGTAGAGAAAGATGTTGGTCTAGTCAGAGAGGGGGAATTATGAGAGGGAGTGAGGTATGTAGTAGTATAGAGTGAGATGGGGTAAGTTTGTTGTTTTAGTAAGCGAGAGGAAATTGTTTGAGAGAATGAGGTTTGTAGTGGAATATAGAGAGGAGAAGAGAATTTGGTGGTCTAGTGACAGAAGGGGAATTGTGAGAGGAAGTGAAGTATGCAAAGATATAGAATGAGGGGGAGAGTTTGTTGTTTTAATGAGAGAGGGGAATTGTTTAAAGAGATTGAGGTATGTAGTGAGATATAGAGAGGGGGAGTGAATTTGGTGGTATAGGGAGAGAGTGAGATATATAGTAGTGTGAAGAGAGAGGGGAAAGAGTTTGTTGGTTTAATGAAAGAAGGGGAATTAAGAGTGACAGCGAGTGATTTTTGTAGTGGAATATAGGGAGGGGAAGTGGATTTGGTGATCTAGTTAGGGATAGTGAGATATGTAGTGTATTATAGAGAGGGGGATTTGGTCATTTAGTGAGAGTAGGGGAATTGTGAGAGAGAGTGATGTATGTAGTGGGATATAGAGCTGGGCAGATAGATTGGTGGTCTAGTGAGGGAGGGGATTGTGAGAGAGAGAGTGAGTGAGATATGTCGTAGGAAAGAATGAGAGGGGAAATTAATGGAGTAAGAGAGAGTGAGTAATGTCGTGGTATATAGAGAGGGGGAGATATATTGGTGGTCTAGTGAATGATGGGGAATTGTAAGAGAGAAAGCTATGTAGTGGTATAGAGTGAGGGGGCAGAGAGTTTGTTGGTTTAATGAGAGAGTGGGAATTGTAAGAGAGAGTGAGATATGTAGTGAGATATATAGAGGGGGAGAGAATTTGGTGGTCTAGTGAGAGAGGGGCAATTATGAGAGAGAGTGAGGTATGTAGTGGTATATAGAGAGTGGGAGAGAATTTGGCGGCTGTGTGAGAGAGTGGGAGTTGTGAAAGCGATAGAGAGCGAAGCTTGTAGTTGGAATTAGTGAGGGGAGATATTTAATGGGCTAGTGAGAGAGTGGGAATTACGAGAGTGATTTATGTACTGGTATATAGGCAGGGAGAGAGCTTGGTGATATAGTATGAGGGAGGGGGGGGGGGGTTGTACGAGAGTGAGATATGTAGTGGGATATAGAGGGTGACAGATATTTTGGTGGTTTAGTGAGAAAGGGGGAATTGTGAATGATAGAGAGTGAGATATGTAATGGTATATAGAGAGGGAGAGATTTTGTTGTGGTTTAATGTGAGAGGAAGATGTTGGTCTTATGAGAAAGAGTGAGGAATATAGCGGTATGTAAAGAGGGTGAGAAAGGTATTATTTTGAGAGTGAGTGACAAAATAATACACAGTGCCTGTGTGTGTACATATGTCTGCATGTGTATATGTGTGTGTGTGTTTGTGTATATATATATATATATATATATATAGTTATACTTTGGGAGAGTCATGTTGCCAATAAGAAACACACGCACCATGCTTTCACTCCAATTTATTATAAATTAAAAACATTTTTAGACAAGAATCCCCACTCACCGAAGAGGTCACAGAATGTGTGACGAAATAACTTTGACAATATATGAAGAACCGTCCGGTTGTGGAACCAACCAACCAACCGGAAATTTATAAATTTTTTCTTTTTATATAAATTTTTTTTTTAAATTTATAATAAATTGGAGTGAATTCAACTGATGCGTGTGTTTCTTATTGGCAACATGACCCTCCTAAAGTATAACAATATCGGTTTCAACACACGGTTTCAGATAAAGAATCTTGCTAAACAAATTCAGAAATGATATATATCTTATATATAAAGTTGGGCGTTGTTTGTTTGCTTGGTATCTCGAACTTTCAGGCTACACCGTTCATCCGCTTTTCATGATACTTGACACATATAAAACTCGACTCGTAGATTGGAATAGGCTACGAGAAATTTTCGAAAAATCGATAATCGTGTCCCCAGAAGCCAAAAATCAATATTTTAAAAAATCGTCCGATTTCGATTAAACTCGACGCAAGTGTGTATTTGGATCCCGGGAAAAATCAATAATTGGATCACCAGAGGCCAAAATCCATATTTACGAAATTTTTCCGATTTCAATGAAATTTGACGTAGGTATGTATTTTGATGCGGGGATCAACGTGGGGTACTTGAAATTTTCAAACCAATCGATAATCGGACGCCTAGAGGCAAAAATACAGCAACCGAAAAACGCCATTCTTCTTGCTTCATTTGTCGCGACTTCCGCCATGCAAAAAACGTTCAATCTATCAGGATTATCCACCGTAAGTTTCACCATATTCAGCAAAACTTTTATGCCGATTCTTCCATTTCTTATATAAGGACTATCAAGACTATACCGCCGCGCATCATCCTGTAGTGCGCCCAGTCTTCTCAAGCGATCATCGAGCCTCCATGCGCTCTCTTCATTCCCGTGGTCCCACTACCGTAGCATAATGAGGCATCCGTCAACCCCTGCCCTCTCCCTTCCCTGCACACCGTCGACCCACTGCATCGTTGTGCATCACCATGCTCATCTCTGCCTTGTCAGCCGCAATTCATTCCACAGCCCTTTCCATTGCCTGCCCTCCGTGGGCCCTAATGATTTCCACGGCTCAACATGCCACTGCATCGTCATGCCTCACCATGGCGCATTACTGCCCTGTCGGCCACCATCCCCTCCTTAGCCCTTTCCTTTGCCTGCCCGCCGTGCTCCTTCAAGACTGCCATGCCTAACCAAGCCGCATCCCTGCCACCATCAAATCCTGCCCTTTCCCTTCCCTGCACGCCGTTGTCCCACTGCATCGTCATGCCTCACCATGCCGCATCCATGCTCTGTCAGCCGCCATGCCCTCCCCTGCCCTCTCCCTTACCAGCACGCCTTGGTCCTTCACGAGTGCCATGGTTCACCATGCGGAATCCCTGCAACCATCAATCCCGGCCATCTCTCTTCCCTGCACGCCGTCGACCCACTGCATCGTTATGCCTCACCCTGCCGCATCCATGCTCTGTCAGCCGCCATTCGCTCCCCTGCCCTCTCCCTTAACCGCACACCTTAGTCCTTCACGAGTGCCATGGCTCACCATGCGGATTCCCTGCAACCGTCAATCCCGGCCATCTCCCTTCCCTGCACGCCGTCGACCCACTGCATAGTTATGCCTCACCATTCCGCATCCATGATCTGTCAGCCGCCATCCCCTCCTCAGCCCTTTATTTCGCCTGCCAACCGTGCTCCTTCAAGACTGCCATGCCTAACCAAGCCGCATCCCTGCCACCGTCAACCCCTGCCCTCTCCCTTGCCCGCACGCCTTGGTCCCTCACGACTGCCATGGCTCATAATGTGGCATTCCTGCCCTGTCAGCAACTTGCTCAAATGTCATCAGCATGGTTTATTCCTGCGCCGCACATAACCGCCCATTATCTCAAACCAAAGACAGCACCGAATATGAAAACGATCCTGTCTAAGTCTTTTTACATTCATTTCGACCATATTTAACAAAATTAAACAAAAATTCATCCCTTTCTCCTCCAAAGCCTACCGATCATGTATGGCCGATAAACTTCCTGCCTTGCACCTGGTTTTCTCAAACAATCATCGTGCCTCCCGGTGCTCTCTACATTCCCTAGGTGCAACTCAATTGGCATGCCGCTTCCACGCCCTGTCAGCCGCCATGCACCCTGCCCTTTTGTCATGCCTCATCATGTTGCATCCCTGCCCTGTGAGCCGCCATCAACTCCCCGACCCTTTCCACTGCCTAGGCATGGCAGTCTTGGGGGACCAAGTCGCATCCCTGCCACCGTCAACCCCTGCCCTCTGCGTTGCCTGCACGCCATCGTCCCACTGCATCGTCATGCCTCAGGATGCTGCATCCATGCACTGTCAGCCACCATCCCCTCCTCGGCCCTTTCTTTTGCCTGACCGCTGTGCTCCTTCAAGACTCCCATGGCTATCTATGTGGCATCAATTCCTTGCCACACGCTTAGACGTCATCAGCATGGCTTATTGTTGCCCCATTTGAACACCGATTTTCCCAGGCTAAACACAATACCAACGTGCACGATAGTCCATGGTAAATGTTTTTAATTACATGTTCATTATGTTAAGCAAAGGATGAATAGCAACTCTTTCATTTCTCCTGACATGCCTTTCTGTCAATTATGGCCGAGAAGCATCCTGTGTTGCATCACGTCTTCTCAAGCGATCAACGTGCCTTCCACTGTACTCACAATTGACTCACAACGCCGCATCTATTCCCTGCGACGCCCCTAAACATCATCAGCATGGCTTATTTTTCTGCCGCGTTTAACCGGCTCTCATTCCAGGCCATAAACAACAAAACCGCACGATGATGCTGCGTAAGTCTATTTAAATTAATGGTCAACATGTTCAGCAAAACAATTGTACCAATTCTTCCTCTTCACCTCCAAGATTACATCTTAGACGTCGGGATTCGCAATTTCTACGATTTCAATATTGACACAACAGTCCGTCAAGTTTTTCGGCACATGTTGCTCCGATAGGAATATCAACGTGATTTTCACTTAATTCGTAAGTGTTCAGTCTTCCCTATGCTTTTATTTTTTATTGATACAACACCGACTACAATCATCTAACTTCAATTTGTAGGCTAGACGCGAATCACAAGGAAAACAATCCTCTGATATACAACCCCACCAAATTCTTTGGTCTACCTAGATTTCAATGGCTATATCCTTTGATTTTGTACGGTTGTACATTTGACAATGTCGCAAATCATTATTCCACTTGATTCTTACCTTTCAGCTATGAATTGGGCAGTACCTTAAAATCCCTGTGTATTTGCGTGCAATTTTTTGATTTCTTATGAATGGAGAATTGAAAACCCCTTTTCTCATAACCTGATACATGCGTTACACATGCTCCATGGATGTTTGTGGACTATTTTTTCAAAATACCAATATCACAGATTGGAGCACAAAAAGAAACGTTTGTTCTTCATTTATTTCGGTTAAAGCATCCTGCTGGAATTTAGCGCAGACCCGTTTAAATCCAGCGCCTTATAACCCCGAGTGTAACTGGGTACACCAGCTAGAAAGACAAATGGGAACATTGTTTCCTCGGTCCGATTTGACGAAAGTCGATTTAGTTCCACAACAAATTAACAAACCATACTTGAAAACACGTTGAGGCTGTTGCAAAGGGCAATAACCCTAGACACAATTTTGATCAACTTTTTTTCACCTATAGCAAATTTAAGGTTTTTAGCTACTCAAATCTACTTCAGAGGTCACGCATTCATGTAATAAATCAATAAAACTGAAGCGGGGGTTCGACTTTGCGCAAAAAACAAGGCAAAGTTGCACATGGGAAAAATGTTTACAGGAACGTCCGATTTTCTTGAAAACTGTCGCAAATGACTCGCCATTATGCCGCTGTTCAGATAAAATCCCTTTTATTTCTTGTTCTGCACATGTGAGCGCGAAAATTGTAAAAAGATCGACTTTTTCACCCTGCTTTAAAAATCAACTGAAAATTCAATTTCAAGTGAATTTGACTTCCGTCAGTCGCGCAAAGAACAAATTCAATGATACAATGTGAACCTACAATTGACCCATTATTTATGCTCAATTACACACCTGCGTCTACTAACCTCTGTTTTTTTCCTTGAGGTTTGAAGGTTTTTGCGCCGGTGATACGCGGGAAGTAACTTTCACACATTTTAACAACAGAGCAAAGGTCGACTTACACCCGGGCAACGCCGGATACTTCTGCTAGTATATATATGTGAGTGTGTGTGTGTTTATATATATATATTTATGTGTGTGGAAGCGCGTGATTAGGGTATTTGGCTCACAATAATATGGTCATCAGTTTCGTTCACGGCGTCGCGTTGTGTCCTTGAGCAAGACACTTTATTTCCCGTTGCTCCATTCCACTTAGCTGGCAAAAATGAGTTGTACCTGTAATTCGAAAGACCAGCCTTGTCACACGTTGTGTCACACATAATATCCCTGGACGTTAATTTCACAAGTAGGCTGTTCTTTTAATAGTATCAACTGAAAAATGTATCATCGTAACCGACGGAGTAACTCCATTTATATGTGTGTGTGTTTATATATATATATATATATATATATATATATATATATATATATGTGTGTGTGTGTGTGTGTGTTTATATGTGTGTGTGTGTGTGTGTCTGTGCGTGTGTTTATATGTCTATGTGTGTGTGTCTTTGTATATATATATACACGGTGTCCCAAAGAAATGTATACACACTGATTAGAATGCTGTTGAAGTGTGTATATATTTTTGGGGACACCCTGTATATAGATATATATGTATGTGTATATCTCATTCTCGGGTGAATTTAAGCAACAGGTCACTGGTGTAGCCATGGGCGCAAGAATGGGCCCAACTATGCCAACCTTTTCGTCGGCCATGTTGAGGCCTAATTTTTCCCAATACACCGGCCCCACGCCCGAACGTCGTTACATTGACGAGTGCATCAGGGCCACGCCTTCACCCGCGAACAGTTCAACTCCTTTCTCTCCTTCTTCAGCTCCTTCCACCCCTTCATCCACTTCACCACCTCTATCTCCACCACCCACGTCCACTTCTTGGACATCTGCATCGCCATCGACCACTCCCTCATCACCTCCGCTTTCTTCAAACCCACCGACTACCACTCCTAGCTCAACTTCATCTCCTCCCACCCTACACACACCAAACACTCTATTCCTTACTCCCAATTCCTCCGGATCCGCTGCCTCTGCAGCCGAGATGCTGACTTTGAGATCCAGGCTCTTTCTCTGGAAAGCCATTTCACCCGGAGAGGTTACCCCCTCCCTCATCACGCCGTCCTCACTCACGCTCGTACAGTCCACCGCTCCACCACCCTCACTCCACGCCACCGTGTCCCCACCCACTGTCTCGCCTTCCCCCTCACATATCCCCCCACCACCCTACTCCTCCACCGAACCATCCTCCGCCTCTTCCGATGCCTCCAGTCCAAAATATCTACCCCCCATCTTCCCATCCCCATCCCCTCCTTCAAACGCGCCTGCAACCTCCGCAACTACTTCATCCGCTGCTCCCTACCCCCAACCACCGTATTCCTCCGGTTTCCTTCCGTGCTCCAGACCCCGCTGCTACACCTGTCCCCACATTACCAACACCACCACCTTCCAGGGTCCCAACAGCCTCTCTCTCTCTCTGTCCGGCATGCCTTCCGCTGCACCTCCTCCACCCTCATCTATGGACTTCGCTGAACGGAGTGCAGTGCGACCTATGTCGGACAGACCGGACGTCGCCTGGCGGATCGGTTTACGGAGCACCTCCGAAATATTCGTCTCGGCGTGAATTCCCCCATCGGCCAGCAACCTCACCGTCTGCGGCCTGATAGAATGCGATGGAACCCCCGAAACCCGATTTAGGGCCGAACAACAATCTATCTTAACCCTACAGACACCCCTCCGGCTTGAACTCCGCACTCCTCTTCCTTTAGCCTTCAACTGTTCCTCTCTCCTACACCCCCTACAAACACCACTAAAACACTCCCAAGATAAACAGTACCCTCCACTTTCAGCCACCCCCACCTACTTGGTTCCCCCCACCACTAATTATACTAACATCCCCCACCTCCTCCCCTATCACACGCATCCACGCCCTCAACACGCACACACACCAGTATATATATACGTTCACTCACACTATTCACACAGCCTACTAACACCACTAACCCCCACCCACACATCCACATTCGACCACCCTACCACTAATAATACTAAACTCCCCCAACCCATCTTCTCCTTCACAACGCACACACGAACACACACCAGCATATATACACTCACCCACACCTACGTACACACTGATACACAACCTACTCCACACCCACAGTACCACCACTAACCCCCACCCACACACCCGTATTTGACCCCCCCACTAATAATACGAACACCCACCCTACGACACACGCACTCACACCCAAACACTCACGCACACACCAGCCAGTATATTACACTCACTCATACAGTACCAGCACCTCCTCCCCGTACTACCAACACCCCTCCACACACACACACACACACACATCCTACTAACAGCTCCACTAATATACACCCCACCAACACACACCGCCACCCTCTCCTTCACCTTTTCACGCTGACCCACCTCCTCTCCCGTCCACCACACCTCCACACACACAGATACAGGCCATACCTGCCAACTACCACTCTCCTGACTGTCCCCTACTCTCTTGACTGCTATCTCCTCTTCTTCTCTCGCACACTTCGCCCTGCCTTCTCCACCCCTGACTTGACCTTTTTGACCACTTCCACTCAATGATAAAGTAATTTGGAAATTACTCCTCAGACTGAACACAATAAGTTAGGCAATAGTGACACAATGTATAATTGTTTCTACTTTAGGCACAAGGCCAACAAATATCCAGTACATTACTGGTACTTTATTTTATCGA
This sequence comes from Eledone cirrhosa, assembly GCA_964016885.1. Taxonomy (NCBI): domain Eukaryota; kingdom Metazoa; phylum Mollusca; class Cephalopoda; order Octopoda; family Eledonidae; genus Eledone; species Eledone cirrhosa. The sequence goes on along the minus strand of OZ024743.1, from coordinate 252,955,379 downwards.
CCCCGTAAGGATGAAAGGCAAAGTTAACCTCGGCGGGATTTGAACTCAGACTGTAAAGGGACGTAACTATGCTAGAAAGCATGGTGTCCAACCCTCTACCGATACTGCCACAATGTATAATGCCACCAGATGCATGTTGCCACATTAATACTACAACGAAAAATACTGACAGGTTAAAGATGAATTTGGACCTGCTCGATAGATATTAATTGATAAATAGCTTCGATATTATTCTGGAAATCCGTAACTTACAGCTGAACAAAGCATAATCCTAAAATACTGTGATCTGTCGACCAACTACATTATCCAGCCTGTGGTGTTTGGGAGAATCGGGCTGCTGACTGCGGGATTCCTATCTTCACTGGCGGCTCTCCCAACAGAGGAAACTGGTGAAGCTGGCGATGGCGCTTGGTTGTTCCAACGCATCATCCAAGGTAACGCTGCGAGCGTGCTAGCTTGCCTCAAAATTCATTAGAGAGGTTTCCCAGTGCTCCTCGCGATACTGCTATATTTTGCTCTTGTGGTATTTCTGTTGTCCACCCCTTCCTTTATATTATATGAGTTTGTGTTTTCGTTCTGTAAGCATTGTATTATTATATTTCTATTTTTTTTATTTATAATATTATTATATTTGTTTTTTTTTTGTTTTTGAATAAAATTCCTTCAATTGGCTGTTTTCTTCAAATGCTCGCCATCGACCTATTTTCCGAAATAGGAATGGGGGGAAATTGGTTTCTGTCTGTTTGTTCGGCATGCTAGCTATATATACAGAGGGAAATACTACTTTACTCCTTACTCATTCCACCTGCGACTTTCTCCAAGTAGAACTTTTCTTGGTATCTTCGTTTATTGTCGGCCGATCTGACATCAGACTCACCAACGACTACTTTCCTTTTCCGAAAACGGCGATGGTGAGGGATGAGATTCCTTGATATTTTTCATGATTTCAACTAATCTGACCCCCCCCCCCCCCGACATACTCGCAATCGCCTACTTTTCCGAAAACGGAATTGAGGGAACTTTTGAATTTTCCTAGTTTCAGAGATTTCTTCAGTCGAAATGACAGAAGCGCAAAGGAAAGGGGGTACCCTCGAAGTTACAGATAAATACCTGACAGCAGTTTCAATTTATAGAAAATTAATCTCTTGAAACTGAAGGATGTTGTGATCATTCATCATTTTCTAATGTTATGGAAAGCGTTGTAAACCTATTCAATCAATTGCTAAATCCACTATTCTAACGAGTCCTGGCTGTATTAAAGAGCAATCCTTCAGTGAATGCCATCAACACAACTCTCTCACAAATAACGCCTGGAGGTAGCCAGACTCATAAATCTATCGACAAAGTTGTCGACGAGAACGTAGCTATTCATTATCGTGTTGAATTTCTCAACAGTCTGAAACTATTTGGTATGCTGCCACACAACCTTGATTTAAAGAAAGGCACAGTCATCATGATTCTCAGAAACCCGGATCAGCCATGGTTGTGCAATTGGACGTGTATGGTTGTGACTGAACTACAGCCTCACATTATCGAAGTCAAATCTTTCAATGGATGTGCAAAGAGATACATCGTATTTATATCTAGAATACCGCTAATACAAACATATGTCCCTTTGTGTTTCAAACGATTACAATTCCCAGTGAGAGTCAATTTCGACCATTAAAAAAACTCAAAGTTAAACACTGTAGGTTGTCGGTCTCCCTCTAGAAGAGTGCTGTTTCTCATATAGTCAATTGTAAGTAGATTGTTCCAGAGGAGGAAGCCCCAACAAACTCTTCAAATTTGGTCCAAAGAAAAAAGTTTAAAACATTGTATATACTGAGGTTATGTAAATGATTTATGATTTTCATAGAATACATTTTTCTATTATCTTATTTATTACTTTCTGTATTTATATATTCTAATTTAATTTTTTAAATTATGTTCTGTACATTTAAATACCTTTTAACATCTTACAATTCAAAGAAAATGAACATTACGATAGAAGCCAACAGGTGCCTTATAAAAAGGATTAAGCACAGTACAGACGGATTCAAAGGCTGTGAGGCCGCTAGCATATGCATATATATATATATATATATATATATATATATATATATATATATATATACAAACATAAATTAGCGAGAATCGTATTTCGGCTTTGGAATTACGAAATGTGTGGCAAGCGGTCATTAATTCTGACGAACCAGAGCTACAACATACATTAAAGGCCAAACACACTGAGACGATGGTTAAACCGTCATCCGCACAGTCATAGAAACGACCAAGTAATTCGGGTCAAACAAATAAAAAAAATATGTGATTGAAAAATTTACCCGGACCCCTAGATGGTTGGTAAAATCTAGCATTTGGATTTCTGCGACTCCTAAATCTCTCTCTCTCTCTATATATATATATATATATATATATATATATATATATATATATATATATATATATATATATATATATATATATATATATACGATATTAAATAAATGGAAACTATATTTATAAAACCATATTTATTTCATTATACATATTTCAGGGATATCATATTAAAAATATGGTATGCCTTCTTCAGACAAAATACAATATAAACAGTCTTATAAATAGATAGATTTGACATACCTTACAACTTTACCTTCCATTTAAAAAGTTTTTAAATGGAAGTTGAAGTTGTAAGGTATGTCAAATCAACTTTTTAAATGGAAGTTGAAGTTGTAAGGTATGTCAAATCTATCTATTTATAAGACTGTTTATATTGTATTTTGTCTGAAGAAGGCATACCATATTTTTAATATATCCCTGAAATATGTATAATGAAATAAATATGGTTTTATAAATATAGTTTCCATTTATTTAATATCGTAAATATACTCCAAATACTTGTTGAGTGCTTTTATATCAGTTATAAATATTTACTCGTTGTAACCCAACAATTTAAATAAAACTTTGCATATATATATATATATATATATATATATATATATATATATACACCACTCTCAAGCGTGAAACTAATACCAACACTGTTCGAAATGCACTTTTTGTTATTGTATTTGTTTCTGTGGATAAAATTTCTGTCTTGACATTTTTTGAATTGAGATTGAATTATTTTTCCATATCTTACGTTAAATATTTTCCATCTTGACGTAATCGTCACTTATATGTATGAATTACTGTTGGCTTCTTGCTCACATTAATTTCTCTATTTTTATTTATATTTATACTCGGAATTTTTCCTAGAGTGCTTAAAATTATTTGTGACTAATCCCGGATTTTAAAAAAAAACCGCGATAATATTGCTTTATGCTCAACGCCATGCCGTTTGTTGAGTTTTTTTTCGGAATGTTTTGACTGCTGTTTCTTGTAAACAGTCATTCGTCTCATTCTGACGTCACTAGCCCTGTTCTCCTTGTATGTTTATTATCTTAATTCCACACGAGGTGTAACTAGCCTGCTTTTAAATTCCCTTTTGGCATATTTTAGCTGTGAGTCTTAGTGAGTCTTAATTTCCCAATTTTCATATATATATATATATATACATATATATATATATATATATACATGTATATATATATATATATATGTGTGTGTGTGTATATATATATATATTATATATATATATATATACATATATATATATATATATATATATATATATATATAATATATATATATATATATATACATATATATATATTAGAAAATAGAATAGCTTTCACCGTATTTTTGACTAAAGACATTTTAGCCTGATAATGGGGTTTAGAACCCTCAGATAAATGGAAAAAGATGAGTATTGACGTACATGATTCCAGTTCCTCAGTGAAATAACAACCCAACCACGAACTGGGCATATCAGTGTATTTACAATGTTAAAGTCATCAACAACATGTGTACTCGTCTCTACCACACTAATTCGGACTGCCTGAAGAGGTCACAGCCAAAGATGGCTGTCACCGAAATATATATAGCAGTAATAAATGAAGCCACATTTTAAACATTTGACTTATTTATTTTATTTTACATTACTCCGGAGTAACCAAACCAACCTGCGCACTCGTCGACTGCTGCAATCTGCATACTAGGTGTTGGTATACAACCAACATATACTC
>OZ024743.1:252913776-252946276 GCA_964016885.1 Eledone cirrhosa | reverse complement strand
AAACGGTGATGATGATGTATATATATACATATATATATATTTTCTCCCCTCAGGTGAAAACCTTGAGAGATCAAACAGCAGCAGAGATCTTGGATTAATTGTTGACAATAACTTAAGCTGGAGTACTCACATAAATGGCAAAGTTGATGTGACCTGCAGGATGTGTTCTTGGATTCTCAGAACTTTCTAGTCTAGAGAAATTCACACCATTCTCCTACTCTGCTCTAGCTTTGCCTACCATCACATTGAATATTGTTGTCTACTCACATGAAAAAAAGTATTATAAAAATTTAAGCAATCTAGTTGTCAATTACAAAGACAATATAGAAGGCCTTCACTATTGGGGTCAACTAGAAAAACGCAAACTCTATTCTCTCCAACAGCACTATGTCATTTGTTTGATGTAGAAAATATTCCATCAATATAGCCCAAATCATGTTGTCATCATCTATAAAATCCACCCAAGTTTGGGCCCCCATGCAATCCCCCATTACAAAATCAACCTCGCATCATATATGTGACAAATTCTTCCCCCAGCTGGTCCCTCTCTTTTTAAATATCATAGTGAAATACATCAAGGCAGATAAAGATCCCATGATATTTAAACGTTTCCTGGACAAAGATAACTTGGATAAACCCCCTACACCTGGATATGTCTCTGAAAACAGCTCTTTACTTGAGTGCACCACAGTGTCTAAAAAATTATTAGGTTGTGAACCCACAAATAATATGAATGACCACCAGATGGTGCTATTAAAAGACATGGCCTAGGCCAACACTGATCAAAACCTATCAAAGTTATATATATAATTATATAATGTATATATATTTATATTATAGCATTAGTGTGAAGAACAAAGCAAAGAGAACAGGAACCTTGACACAACCCCGCTTCGTACTGTTTGCAATACTAAAGGGTTTAGAGCATTCACCATTTGACATGATTGATGATTTCATGCCCTCGTGATCAGATATGATGACGTTCTGTATATTGTCACTTATGCTATGCTTTTTGAGGCTTTTCTATAGAGCTTTGCGATTGACAGTGTTGACTTGACTAAAACCATAAATAGCTCCTAGTTCCTTTCTCAAACCTTCTCTGCAACCTGGTGAAGGGAGAAAGATATTGTCAGTAACCTGTGTGGAAAGTACATTGGTTTTCAGGTGTGCATGCAATTCTGTTGAAAATCACATGGGCAATTACCTTACCAGAACTACAGAGAAGGGAGATGCCACAAAATTTGTCACAGATAGATGTTTTACCTTTGTTCTTGAAGTGATTGATTATAGATGCATCTCTGAAGTGTTGACACCAGGAAGGGCATCCAGCTATAAAACATTGTCTCTGAAAAGTATGTTGTCTCTATTTCTTCATCAACCATTTTACAGAGTGTGATTGCTGCATTTTATCATGGCACCAGCATTAACATTTTACAGAATGTACTGGATGTATCTTATTGTGGAACCAACAGTAGAATTTTGTTTTCAACATGAACAAAGAATCCTTTTTACCACACATAACACATAATCTCTAATTGATTAGAAACCACTTTAAGAGAGTACCCAAATAATATATTTTGAAGGTTTCCTTTAATTTTTCTAAGCAATGCTGAAGATATCAATTATCATATAAATTCCATTCTTAGAATTACAGAACTTCCATTAAACTTGGGAAAACCTGTCACCAAATCTGATCCATTTTAATTCTGATTTCATTGTTTCGGTTGAATTCTTTAGTTCTTTCATTCTTATCAGCATGACCTTCATATTTATCTAGGAATTTTTGAAATATTTCCCATCTTTAAGGATTTCTCTACAATATGTTCTTTAACAAAATGAACCAAAATTTCTATCTGTGCCATATTTTGTTCTATTTTTTTACTGTATTATTTACATTTTTTGTTCATCTTACAAGTTATCATGCCATTTTTACACATACATACATACATACATACATACATACATACATACATACATACATACATACATACATAACATACATATTTATGCATACACAGACACACATATATAGATACATTCTGTAATTTTTTCATTCATATTTATTTGGTTCCAGTGTTATTTATCTGTTTATATAATGATTATCTTAGGGCAAAATTATTCCTAAACAAGAATTAAACTATGATTTCTGAATGACAAATGACAATTGGCAGTTTATGGCAAAATAATTGCCATCTTAGATACAATGGGAACAGTTATGATTGTACAGAAACATCATAGTTAAAGACAGGTTATATGATTTATGTTCATGACTGCCTTTGTGGATTTTTTCTCCCCACTTCTTACTTCTCCTTACTGCAATTCTACTGCTCTCTCATTCCATTTTTGGAACAAAAAAGAACCTCTATTTCATTTCTGCTTTACTATGTTATCTGTGTTGCTATTGTTAAGGTATAGAGTAAAATACATTACATTGTTACAACAGCCAAAGATAGCAAAGAATATCATTGGGTATATTTAATGACATAGTAAAAAGGAAAATAAATATATTTTATTTCTTTCATCCTGTCTGAATAAATATATATTTTATTCTTTCATCCTGTCTGTCTTGACAAGGGTTGAATTAATTTCCAGCATAGCTGAGCTGGTTGTTTTGTTGGAAGGAGTTGTGGTGGTATGTTGGAAGGCTGGATCTATATTCTGGATGGTGTGGAGGTAAGATGGATGTATATTATAGGATGAGGGTTGGATCTGAATTGTGTGTGGTGTGGTGTAAGGATAGATGTATATTTTAGGTGGTGTAGTGGAGGGATGGATATATATTTTAGGTGGTGTGGTGAGAGGGTGGGATGTATTCTGGGTGGTAAAACCTCTTGTCATGGCAGCCACCTATTAAGCTAATATTAGTGAAAGAAGAGGAAGAACCCTTGAAATTCAAAGTAGGCACCTCACAAATAAGAATGGCCAGTGTCGTTTATTACATGCAAATGATAATCAGTGGTTATCGTCAACTCTTTGATCTCGCTGTTCTCTTACAGCTAGCCCTGTAATTGTATTAGATAAGGCGTGATTGTCGTCTCATGTAATATCATCATCATTGTAACCATTATCAACCACTAATCTTATCATTATCATCATCATTATAAACATTACCAACCATTGATTGTGCTGATCTGTATGATAAATTCCCTTGTTTTTACCACATCATTAGTCATCTTTCCTTTGTTAAGCTGTCCCTTCTCTCTCTTCCAATTTCTTTTTTTCTCACTCTTTCTCTTTCAGGTCATATCCAAACTTCCAGATTCAGCAATTTCCTCCTCCTCTCTCCCCTTCAGTGCTTTACTCTGTCTCTCTCTCTCTCACACACACGGTGTGATGTTTATCCAAATCCTATATTCCAAATCATCACAACTTTGTTCCTTACAAATAATAGTAAGAACACAGCCTTCCTGACACTATAGTGTCATTTTAAAAATACCATGTATTCGATAAATCTGGATATATTCAAAACTTTCACACACCAATGAAACTGAGGACTCCAATTATCCAAGCTTACCTTGATACACCAACCTATTCTCTTGTTCCTTATATAATCTTTACAGTATCTCATCTCCCAAAATCAATCTTTCATATCCAGAATATCAACCATACAGCACTCTTTCTTTACACACAACTTCATTACATATATCAACAAACAAAATATCAGTCCGTGGTGGTGGATTAGTGTAATAGTTAGAATATCAGAAAGGGTGACCTTGAGGTATATGTTTGAGATCAATGTGTCTTGTCTTCAAATCCTGCCTTCCCTCACCACAAAAATTGTTGACCCAAAGGCAGTTTTGGGCAATATAGGCACCGTTTGCTCATGAATGACCATGCTTTAGCCCCAAGAAAGTTTCCCTCTCAATCTTAAGCTTGGGAATGTTTTAGAGACAATCAGCAATTGCCCACACATATCAGACTCTCCTCTCCTTGTTATGAATGTTGATCAAGGGAAAGGCAAAGTCAACTTAGCACCAGTGATGTCACAATTCATATACACACTATATATATATAAATGCATTATGTATACACTATATATATAAATGCATTATATATATACACTATATTTGATATTGTCCAAGAGAAGGGCAAAGTTCAATACAGCTTCGCACGAGTGATGTCGCAACATATTTTTCCAGCAGAGGGAACAGGAGCAAAAAGAAATGAATTGTCTTGCTGAAGGACACAATCCATCCCCTGGTTCATGATTTTCAGCTCAGTACTCTAACTACTAAGCCATGTACCTTCAGCTGGGTTAAATAATTATTAATTGAATTTAGGATTTCCTGTTTACAGTGGTAATATTCCCTGAATGCTAAATTTTAACAGCTTAGGGAACTTTGAACTGATAGATAGCAGATAACTTCATTTTTGGTTAAAGCAATCTAATAATATATTAAACTACAGATCATCAAAATATAATTTAACCATACACTCATCTGGGTGAGAGCAATTGAATTGATTCAATTCCCAGTTTTACCCATTTCATTTTACTTCTATCAGTAAACATCAATTTGGTGGATCCTGAGTGAGATATATACCACAGGAGTGGAAAGGTCAATCACTTGATTATGTTGATCGTATCGGTTGATGGGATAATTACGTATTTATCATTTTCTGTATTACTAATACTCCTGAGAGTAGCATGCTTCATAAACTAAATTAGTCATGGTCTTTTATCTCATTTTACTGCTGAAATAACACAATCATTGCTGTCATTTAAAACTATAAACATCCTGAACCCAACCCACATGTACTGGGAGGGTAGAAGAGTAGTTAATATGATTTTGATTAAAGTGGCTGATTATTAATTCTTCAGAATTTAATAATTATTTAGGTTTTTATTTTGTGTGTGGACATAGCATACAAACATTTTGAAGTGGTTCACTTTACAATCACAATGTTGTGGGTTCGATCCCACAGTATGTCATATTGGGTAATTGTCGTTTACCATGGACTTTGGTCAACCCAAAACTTGTGAGTGAAATTGGGTAAAGAAAAAGTGTAAGGAAGCCCATCAGATGGAGTGTACTTATAATTCACAGGGCCAGCATTTGTTACACACTATGTTGTGCCAAATCACCCAAAGAATAACGTTAAATATACACTACTCAATGGAATGCCCAGACACTTTCCCTAATACATGATGGCATATATATATATATATATATATATATCAAAATGAAAATCTGAAGGCAAGGTAAAATTCCAATCATTTAATCACGACACATGTTTCAATAAGAGATAGATCGATTGTGAAGCCATGATCGATTATCACTGATCTCATCAGGTGAAAATGAATTGTCTTCAAATTCTTGATATGAGGGAGAAAAATAACGATGCACTTTACTATATAACAACTATATATATATATATATATATAATTCAAATGGACAGCCATGTCACACATTATGTCATGCTGAACCTACTTAAAACTTCTGTTAATTTTATACATCTGTAGAATGCTCAGGCACACAATAATTTTACATTAGGCCATTCCATTATTTAACCATCTGGTACATTCATTATCAAAACAGGTAGAATTGGCAGTATCGGTAGAGGGTTGGACACCATGCTTTGACGCATAGTTACGGCCCTTGTCATTCTGAGTTCAAATCCCACCGATGTTAACTTTGTCTTTCATGCTTACGGGGTCGATAAAATAAAGTACCAGTAATGTACTGGGTAATTGCTGGCCTTGTGCCAATAGTAGAAACAATTATCAAAACAGGTAGAGGTCAATATTCATGAAAAATGTTTCTTCCATGTGTTTATTTATCAGACATAATAAGATTCGAAGATGAAGAATATAAACCTATGGCCTTTAGATCAATTAGATAGTCCCTTGCTCAACCAGTATATAACTATCTCGTATGTATGTGTGTGTATATATATATATATATATATAGATATATATTTAAAAGTTAAACAAGGTTCAATGAATAAATCAAAGAATGAGTTTTACTCTAGATTGGAAGTATACTGTTTTATACTATTTTATTCTTCTCGGACTGGGTGATGCGTTGTTTCCTTGAGCAAGACACTTTATTTCACATTGCTCCAGTTTACTCAGCTGTAGAAATGAGATGATAGGGACTGGGATCCATATCATTCCACTGCAAAGTGGTCATGGGGGTGCCATGGCAAAAAAGCACCCAGCCCACTCTGTAAAAGTGGACGTGTAGCCATCAAGGAAAAAAACGATCAGCACTCACTGTAAATGAGGTTGGTGTTAGGAAGGGCATCCAGCTGTAGACATCAAACCAGAATCAGTTCCCGTCCCACCCTTGCAAGCAAGGAAAAAACGGACATAAAATGAAATGATGATAGATATATCATCATGATCATCACCATTTTACATCTGTTCTTCCACGCTAACATGGGTTAGACGGGTTATCCTGTTGTGGGCTCTGTCCGGTCGGCTGACCTTGTCTTGCTCATACTGGATCTGATTCTGGCTTGATTTCTACAGCTGCATGCCCTTCCTAACACCAACCTCATTTACAGTGAGTGCTGGGATGCTTTTTTACCTTTTTGCCGTGGCGCATCCACGACCACTTTGCAGTGGGAGGGCATATTGTTTATATGCTTCAGTTTTGGCTTGTACTTGTAGGAAGTTGGGTCTTCTGTATTACTGTGTGACGCCAGAGGTCACGGTCCTGTGACATCGCCTTTGAGAGGTGCAATTGGGTTATATATATATACATATTTATAGACTCCATGATGATGATCATCATCATCACTGTTTAGCTTCCAGTTTTCCATGTTTGCCTATATATAACACAATACAATACTTTATCAATACAATACAATACTTCATATATATATAATTAAGTATCCCTCTGGAGGGATTTATAGGTATGCTGCATTGATATACAATGTTTCTAGGGCATTGTAAAATCTGGTCCCATCTTTTACCATGTCTGAATACAGCAGATTACTTCCAGAGAAGGAAAGAAAGTGAGAATAGAAGTGAGAAAGAGATATGGGGGAAAAATTGATCCCAGTATTGGACTGGTACTTTTTTGTCGACCTTGAAGTGACGAAAGGCAAAGTTGACCTCAGGAGAATTTCAAATCAGAGAACAAAGAGATGAAATGAATATCACAAAGCCTTCTAATGACTCGGCAAATACAAGCCTTTATATATATATATATATATCATCATCATTATCGTTTAACGTCTATCTTCCATGCTAAAATGGGATAGACGGCAATTGTCCCACTTGAGGCAAGATTGGTCGGGTGAACGTGTATTGCTCGTATAAGACTGTCTGGCTGGTTTTCTACGGTTGGATGCCCGTCTTAAGACCAACAACATTTATAGTGTGGACTGGGAGGTTTTTACCGTGTTACCTACACAACTACATTACAGCGTCGAATGTGTGTTTTTTGTCGCGACATATATATATATATATATAATAATAATAATAATAATAGTAATAATGATAATAATAAGGTTTTCTTTATTAACCACAAGGGTTTACATAAAGTAGACATTAAGGACAGTACAGGACAATACAGGACGGTACAAATGGGCATTTATGCGTGTAAAAAAACAAAAACAGAGGATGAAACAAAAAAGAAACAATGAAAACTTCCCCAATGGGGGGAGACTTCCGAGGGCCATCGTGGAGAAAGCTCATTAAAAAAGCCACGATGACCCCGACCACCAGGGCAAGTGCCCTCTCCCAGTTTTCCACCTTTAATTTACAGACACATACTCAGAGTAGGCCCATTCACTCGGGCCATTCTTGCCTCTCTCACCCATCTTTCAACAAAATGCCGGGAGAGAGCACTTCCCTCTCTACCCTGATTTTCCTTTTCAAATGAAATTTGAAAAAGTTAATCAGGGCATCACTGAAGAGGTAAGTGCTCGTCTTCAGCCCTTTCAAACAAGTCCACCATACTATCTCTTTCGCCATGGCCACCAGACAGATAAAATCTGCCTGCCCTTCTCGGCTAAAGGAAGAGGGCGGGGCAATCCTCACAATGGACTCAGCTGATAGCCGGATCCATACTACACACGACAGCAGGTGTTCGACATAAACCCACAAGTCAGCAATGCTCGGACACTGGACGAGTGCGTGCAGGACGGTTTCGTCGCCCTGCGCGCATCTCAGATATGCCCGGCTGACGGCACTTCAATGCCTGTAGAGTTTAACCCGAACTGGCAAAGCTCCTCGGTAGCACTGCCATGCCAGGGATTTCTGGAAGTTGTCCATAGGCCCCGGCCGAAAAGTTCTTCCGATGAGATTGGCTAGTTGCTTTTCATCGACGGCTAGATTTTCCCCAAGTACGTCGTCGCTCTTCCCCTCCACTAATATCCTATAGAACGCCAAGCTGGTGTTTCCACCGATCACATTGCCCGATTGGTCGAGGGCTGTGAGCGCCTGAAGACATTCCAGTCTCCAAGCGCTCCCTCTCGTTCTTCGCTTGACCCAGGACTGCAGCTCCGTCAAGGAGACGAGCTGGGGAAAGACGCGTCTAGCAAACAGTGACCCCACCTGATCACCGTTGAGGAAGAGATGGAGATGTCGTAGCCTGAGTGCGTGTCTGCAATTCATCAGCCACGGCAAGCCCAGCCTTCCACGCAGCGGGTGTTGACAGCAGATGGACCGCCTGACCTTCGGAGCGTGTCCCTTCCACAAAAAGGGAAAGAGAAAACACTCCAGCGCAGTCAGGCGAGGCTTAGGACAAGGCACGACGGTCAGGGGTAATAGATAACAGACGCGACGTACGCATTTGCCACCTCCGCTCGACCTTTCAGGGATAGCTTCCTCTCTACCCATTTCTGGGTGAGAGAAGCCACCCAGCTCGTCACCTCGTCCCAGATTTTGTCCGTCTGGAGGTCCGGACCGAACCAGACCCCTAGCAATTTAACTGGTCCGTCCGTCCAGCGCTCGACGACGCTGTTGGACGACATGGACCTGCCTCTGCCTCTCCAGGTGCCAAGCTACAGGCCCACCGACTTTTCCTGGTTGATCATTGCTCCTGTCTCCGCTTCAGTGTTGTGCTGATCTCTTCGATGTCTTTGGCATTTCATACCACTACGGTGACATCGACCGCATAGGCTGACACGGATATTCCACATCCTAGTTCGCGCGGGACCCCCCTCAATGTCTCCAGTTTGTGCACTAATGACTCGAGTGTCAATACGTACAAGAGGGATGAGAGGGGGCATCCTTGGCGGACCGAACACATAATATTGAACGGTTCCGAAAGGTGACCGTTCACTCTTAGCACAGAGCAGATGTCGCTGTGCATGGCAGCGATCCAGTCTCTGAAGACGAGTCCAAAGCCAGCCGCCCTCAAGACTGCCACCAGATAACAATAGTAGACCCTATCGAAAGCTTTCGACTGATCTAAATTGATCACGGACCCGCCGGTGAACGTTCCCTAGCTACTCTCTCCACAATGTATCGCATGAGGTGAAGGTTGTCGTGGATGGATCTCTCTGGAATGGCGCATGTCTGCGCCTCTCCCACCAGACCACCAACGACAGCGTCAACCGCTTTGCTAGCACATCGACCCAAATCTTAATAATAATTGTTTCTACTTTTGACACAAGGCCAGCAATTATCCCAGTGCATTACTGGTACTTTATTTTATCGACCACGTGAGGCAAAGTTGAACTCAGAATGGCAAGGGCCGCAACTCTATGCGTCAAAGAAAGGCGTCCGACCCTCTACCAATACTGCCAATCCACCGCCAATAATAATAATTGTTACTACTTTAGGCACAAGGCCAGCAATTACCCAGTGCATTACTGGTACTTTATTTTATCCACCCCGTAAGGATTAATAATAATAATAATAATAATAATAATAATAATAATCAAAAGACTAAAAAGGGATGTACTAAAGTCTTTTCTTTATTATCCTTATAACAAAACTCCGGATAAACATATGCTGTTGAGTTTTTGGCACCTGTTATATAAAATTTGGCTGATTCTAAATCATCTAACTCTCTTTAATTGAACAAAAATATATATATACATACATACATATATATATATATATATATATATATATATACATGAATATCTAGATAAATATATATATATATACACAGACACATATATATATACAGAGTGTCAGATTGGCAGAGTCATTAGAATATTGATAAAAATGTTTTGCAGGTTACATTCCTGCCCTCTGCACTCTCTTAGAGTTGATTTCTGGTGGTTAACCTGGGCTGTTATTCTTTTGAAGTCGATGAAATAAGTGCCAGACCAATACTGGTGTCGATTCTTCCTTTACATCTCCTCACCTTTTCTCTCTAACACTCTCTTCTGGAAGAGGGGAGGGGTTTCAAACCTGGAGAGGGGAGGGGTTTCCACCAAGTTTTAAAATACCTAAGACATGGCGTACGTCACCATAGCACCACTACGACTCCAAGTGTTACACCTCTCTCTCTCTCTATATATATATATATACACGCCTATAAATACATATATGCACGCACACATACTACCTTACATACATGCATACATACATGCATACATGCATGCATACATACATACATAGATACATACATAGATACATACATACACACACACATCCACAGATTGTTTACAAAATTCTTTTGCAATACCTCAATACCGAGACATTGAAAAAAAATTACATATAGATATCAGTTAGTAATCTGTAAGAACCATCAAAGTACAGACATTTCCATAATGAATGTCCCAGCACAGATATCGCCCATATTAAAGTGAAAATCATTGTCGACAGGCTGTCATGATGGTTGCTTCTATAGACGTCCCTCTGATTAACCTACATCACTGCTTCACTTATACCAAGACGAACACACCGAGAAGGCAATACTCTATTGTTTCCTTTTAATTTTCATATCAGAACTTATCAGACAGAATTGCAGCCAAATACATACAATATTAAATACACAACCAAACCTCTGCAGGGGATTCTTCATATATATTCGTATTAACATTCATATATATATATATATATATATATATATATATATATATATATGTATGTATGTGTATATGTAAGTATATATATATGTATCTATCTATATTTATATATATATATATATATATATATATATATATATTTATAAGCACATATATGTATACCATATTCATATATACTTATGAATGTATATATATATGCGTGTATATATGTGTGTGAGTGTGTGTGTATATATTTATATATATTTATATATATATACATTATATATATATACATTATATATATTTATATGATTATATCTATATATACTTGTATACATACAGTGTTTTGTATCATAATTATCATCATGATTATCATTATCATTTAACGGATGTTAGATGATGATGATGAATATAATAATACGCACATAGCCATATACTTTTACTAATACATACATACATAGATATATATATATATGTACGTATATATATATATATATATACATGTATATATATATATACATGTATATATATATATATATATATATATATATATATATATATATATTCATATATATAGATATAGATATATATATTATATATATATTTGTATGTATATATCAATCACATTATATTATATTCTATCTATGGAAGAAAAGAAAATATATAAAATGCCAGCAGTTCCATTCAATTTCATGCTCCACAGATACAAGAACTGTTTTCAGACATTTTTTAAATATATATATATATATATATATATATATATATATATATATATATATATATATATTACAAACACACCGAGCATTATAATAAATGTTCGGTGAATCCATACGTACATATATATATATGTGTGCATGTATGTATATATATATACATACTACTGTACGTCTGTATACATATATGTATGTACGTGTACATACTTATATTTAAGTAACAGCCGTACTAAGAGTGGGAAATGAAATTTCGTTTCATTTTTTCCGTTTATATATATATATATATATATATTTATATATATACACATATATGAATGCGTGTGTTTCTGTGTGAGTGTGTGTTTATTTGTGTGTGTGCATCCGTGCATATGTATATAAAAAAAAAATATATATATATATATATTAGTATGTACGTACATAAATATATATATATATATATATATATATATATATATATATATCCTCGTCATCATCATTATCATCATCAGCGTTTTTAAGTCCATTCTTCCATGCTAGCATGGGTTAGACAGGTTGTCCTGTTGTGGGCAGTGTCGGCTCGGCTGACCTTCTCTTGCTCATACGGGAACTGATTCTGACTTGATTTCTACAGCTGGATGCCCTCCCTAACACCAACGTCATTTACAGTGAGTGCTGGGTGCGTTTTTTTACCGTGGCGCCTACATGTCTACTTTACAGTGTGGGCTGGGTACTTTTTTGCCGTGGCACCTCCAGGACCCCTTTGCAGTGGAATGATAGAGACTCCAGTCATATCATCTCATTTCTACAGCTGAGTAAACTGGAGCAATGTGAAATAAAGTGTCTTGCTCAAGGAAACAACACATCACCCAGTCCGAGAAGAATAAAATAGTATAAAACAGTATAATAAGACTCACTATTTACATCAGTATTGAGTATTTTTTTCTCTTAGCTGTGAAGCACATACGGTTATAAATATATATATACTTATATATATATATATATATATATATATATATATATGTATATACATATATATATATATATATATAATTACGTAAGGCCCTATCGTTTACTAAAGTCAATTCCGACCTAACCGAGGACGAAATTAATAATATTCTAGAGGCTAGAAAAACTATTATCAAGTTTGATAACTGCTACTGGGAACGTAAGGACAGACCCACAAACTTCGACATTACCATGGGTTCCAACGACTTAGCGGAGGTCACCGATCTTGTGGGAATTTACATATACTACATGGTAAATTTAGTAATCTACAGGGGGGGGGGGATATACAGAGATGACGAGCTCTTATTAGTTAATAACTTAAATAACCAAAATCTTGAAAGGCTACGGAAAAACATTAGAAAATCTTTTAGTGAACTGGGTCTAAAAATAACGTACGAATACAATCTTAAAGTAGAACATTTTCTAGACGTAACTCTTAATTTAAATACCGGACTTATATGACCCTTCCACAAGATAAATGAGAACCTTACCTATATCAATTTTAACTCAAACCACCCACTTTCCATGATAAAATCGGTTCCCCGTAGTATTTCTCTTAGAATCTCTCGCCTATCGTCTGACTCTGAGATTTTTAGTGAACATGCTGAATACTATAATAATGCATTAAGGAATGCCAACCACCGGGATACAATAGAATACATTGATAAGAATCTCCATAACACACATAGCTCTACACAAAATCAAAGAATACGTAACCGGGGTACTGAAATACAAGCGCACACACGCAGTACCACCAGACATACTAATAATAGAAAATCATCACCCAATAAATCACGTTGTAGAAAGTATATCTGGTATAATCCCATTTTTAATGCTTCGATTAGTACAAAACTATCTCTTTCATTCTTTAAGTTAATCAACAAGCATTTCCCTAGTTCCCATAAATACGGTAAAATTCAGAACTCTAAAACTATTAAACTATCATACTCCTCGGCACCAAACCTTGAAGCATACATAAAAAAACTTAATTTAAAGCAATTAAACAACACTACAAAACAAAATATTTTAATAACAGATGATCATAAAGTAATATCGGCCTCCCAACCACTAAATAGGAGACAGAGATTACACAACCCACCTGTACTGCTATCACAACCTATCCATGGTATACCGGCTACCCACAACAAAAACTGTAACTGCCACCTACCTGAAAGATGTCCATTGAAGAATAAATGTCTAGAGTCCAACATTGTTTACCAATGCACTGTTGAATCGAACGACCAGAAATGGTATTACCACGGGTCTACCACTACCTCCTTTAAATCTCGCTGGTACCGTCATCGGTTCTCAATTAAACATCCTGATCACCATTTTGTGACCACACTTGCCAACAAGACCAGTCAACAGTTCACCTTTAAATGGGATATACTTTCCAGCGCTAGTGCATATCGGAGTGGATTAAAGTACTGTAGGTTATGTAACCTTGAACTCTTTTACATCTTAAAATCTAAAAATAAATTACTAAATGATAGAATCGAACGATCATTATACTGCAACCACAAACTGAAGGCTAAATTCTCTCACTATAAAATAACTTAACATTAGAACCCGTAACTATAACATTGCTTTCTAGCTAACCAATTTCTCTTCCTACACACTACAAGACAATACTCTGCTTATCACTATAAATGGAAACTTAGTGCAATTTGTAGATTACTACTATGAACTCAATGTACACCCACCCCATAGCTTTCGTCTGTCCTCTCTCTATCTCTCCCTCTCTATCCATTCCACTTTCGCTCTCTCTCGCCCTAAGTCCACCTCCCTCTCTTTCCACATATATGAACCTGCCCTCTGTGGCAATAAATAATTCCAACCTTGACTATCAACGCATCGCTTAAGGTGGTCGCTTTAAGAGTAACCAGTATAATAAAACCCCTACCACAACATTTTGATTAAGATATCTACAAACCACTCTCTCCCATTTCTCCAACCCTTGCATATATATATATCTCTCTCTCTCCCCTTCTTTTCTCTCTTCCTTTTCTACTCTATCTTCCCCAATAACCTCACTTATGGGTATTTACATTGTACATTTTAACCATTCTGCTCTGATGATACAGTGGTCACAGCATTTGATAATTGCGTTTTGCAAATAGTTATAAATTTGCACATAGCATAACTAGGCTGTACTACCACCGTGGAAACATTTGTAAGCGCACAGAATAAATTACCTTTTATGATGTCTACCTGTTATTATTCATTCTTTATCTACACTCCGGAATACAGAAGATCAGGAACTAAGTTTCTTCAACAATTCTTCCATAACTCGTTGAGTAACCTCTCACTGTACGTCAACTCTATCCAGTGTAGTAATTAACCATTACTGTAACCAGGATAATCCTATACCTAATATATATATATATATATAGTTATACTTTGGGAGCGTCATGCTGCCAATAAAAACACATGCACCTGTTGGTTTTCACTTCAATTTATTATAAATTTCCGGTTGGCTGGTTGGTTGGTTGGTTTGATAACTGGAAGGTTGTTTATATATTGTCAAAGCTCTTTCGTCACATATTTTGTGAGCTTCTCAGTGATTAGGTTTTTGTTTTGTGTGTCTCTCCTTTGTTCTGTCGTACACCAAAACAAATTCAAAAACAAAGTATATATATATATATATATATATATATATATATATATATATATATATATATATATATATATATATATAAGTATTTTCGTGGAAAAGGTAAAGGAAAGAAGTGTGCCCTATGTATAGTACAGTGCTATTTTATCATGCAATAAACAACACAATATAATTATTTCATTATCCAAGGTTTCACACAGTCAGATGAACGGCTTCAGATGCCTGTGTTTGAATTGTCTGAATTCATGAAACCTTGAGTAATGGAATAATTATATTGTGTTGTTTATTACATAATTGAATATATATATTTATATATGTATATATATATCATCATCATCATCATCATCATTTTACATCCGCTTTTCGCTGCTTATATATATACAGGGTTTTAAGGTCAGAATTTATCTATCTAATCTCTCTTTACGGACGATTTTTCAATTTGAGAAATGTAAGTAAAGCACTTGTCTTTCCATTTTTTCCGCAGTCCAGCCAGTCTAGAATTTTAATCTTCCCTTTTTCTCTCGGATTTTCATTTAATATTTTACAGGTTTTTTAAATAATATGCCTCATTCTGTTTGGACCCTTCCTAAAAACTAACCTTCTCCTAGTATTATTATTAATTAATTATTCTAGAACCTTCCTTCACCTCGCTCACTATCTTTGTATACAGTTTGCTCCTTCTCACGTTCCCATTCCCCACTTCTGCCTGCAAGTATAAAATAAACCTTGCAGGGTTCTAAAGGCCAGAATTCATCTATCTAATCTCTCTTTACGGACGATTTGTCGATTCGAGAAATGTAAGCAAAACTTTCCATTTTTTCCATAGTCCAGCCAGTCTAGAATTCTAATCTCCCCTTTTTCTCTTGGATTTTCATTTAATAATTTGCATGTTTTTAATAATATGCATCATTCTGTTTGGACTCTTCCTAAAAACTGACCTTCTCCTAATTACCCATTTCCCGCCATCCCACCCCCGCACACCACCATTGCTATATGGTCCAATCATAACTCAGCGGTTTATAGTAAGTTCTCTTACCAATCTGTATAGCAATGCTACCACTTCAGTTATTACTCCTTAAGTTTAGACCTGGTTGATTTTCGGTTTGCTAGGTGGACTGCGGAATTTGGAAAGTCTGAACACTCAATGACAATGTCACAGATAAAGATAAATTCACCCCCCGCTGCAGGACGAGAATGCAAGGACCCCTCTTTATTTCAAACATAGATGACCAACATAATTCCATCTCCCACACCCTCCCTGCCCCTCCAACCCATCCATTCCACCCTCCCAACTTCAGAGTTGGTACCATGAATGTAGGTACATTGAAAGGTCGCTCAAATGAGGTTGTAGAGATGCTTGGACGTAAAGAGGTTGATGTTTGTTGTGTTCAAGATACTAGGTGGAGATGTGGGTCTGCCAGATTCATTGTGGTTAAAAAACGATACTATAAACTTTTCTGGGTGGGAAATGACAACGGACTGGGTGGAGTAGGAATTATGTTAGCTGAAAAATGAGTAGATAAGGTAATTGACGTAAATAGAGTGAATGAGAGAATAATTAAGATGAGACTAGTTCTAAATAGAACTACTGTGACAATAATATCCGCTTATGCACCCCAATCTGGTCTACATGACGTTATAAAGGAGAGGTTCTATGAGTCGCTAATGCACACTACCTCCCAAATAACCGACAGTGACTACTTAATTATTGCTGGTGACCTAAAAGGTCACGTTGGACAACATAGTAATGGCTATGATGGAATCCATGGAGGCTATGGGTTTGGTAATAGAAATGAGGTAGGCTTCGGTATCCTGGAATTCTCTGAGGCTAATAACCTAACTATCTGTAACACAAGCTTCGAAAAACGAGAAAATAACATGATCACCTATAGATCAGGAGAACACTCCAGCCAGATAGATTGCATCCTTACTAGAAGACGTGACAAAGTGTCTGTTGTAAACACTAAATCCCTCCCCCACGAAGAATGCACGTCCCAACATATACTAGTAGTTAGTGACAACATGGCCTCATAGTCAGGAATAGACGTACTCGACGTCAGAGGAGGCCTACCTTGAGGAGAAGAATATGGAAGTTGAAGGACCCCATAGCCATTGACAAATTTAAAAGCTTATTACTTGATGCCTTTGACAATAACGAAGAGCAATTAGAGACGTACAATATAGAGGAACAGTGGGATCCTTGAAAGTGAACCTGCTGAAAGCGACGGATGAAATCTGTGGCTGGAGCAGACCTATAGGCAGGAGGAGAGTAACTTGGTGGTGGAACAGTAAGATGGAGGAAACAATCAAGGCCAACAAGTATGGCAGGATGGGGGAAGTAGAGAACACTATCAAGCGGCCAGGAGAGAAGCTAGGAGACAAGTGTTCCTTGCAAAAAGGGAAGCAGAGGATAGAAAGTTCAAGCATGTTCTACAACGAGAGGACCAAAACTGTGAGGTGTTCAAGATTGCTAGGCAATGTATCAAGGATAACCGTGATATTGTCGGGAAGAAGTGTGTCCGCAATGATAATGGTGTACTTGCCCTCACTGAAACTGATAAGAAGGTAGCTTGGAAGTGTCACTATGAAAGACTGTTAAATGAGGAGAATAAATGGGAAAAAGATAGTCTGCCCCAAATCGATCCAATAGAAGGACCAGTGGTGCAAGTTAAAGGTAGTATAATAAGTAAGGCAATCAAAGATATGAAGACAGGCAAGGCAGTTGGGCCTTCGGAGATAGTTGCTGAGATGTTGAAAGCATCTGGAATGGTGGGACATAATATGCTCACCCGTATAATAAACCAATTAATACAGAATGGGGTCATACCAAAAGACTGGCATGGCAGCATCATCATTAACTGCTACAAGGGTAAAGGGCATGCTCTAGATAGGGGAAACTATAGAGGCATTAAGTTAGTTGACCAGGTCATGAAAGTCACAGAAAGAGTTATAGCGCAACAAATGAGAGAGCGAATTGATCTAGATGAAATGCAGTTTGTTTTGGTTAGTGTCAGGTAAAAGTACCACACATGCCCTTTTCCTTGTACGACAACTACAGGAGAAGTAGCCAGCTAAAAGTAAACCCCTCTACTTAGCTTTTGTAGACCCGGAGAAAGCATTTGAGAGAGTCCCCCGCTCCATTATCTGGTGGGCTCTTCGAAAACTAGGTGTAGATGAAAGGCTTGCGAGAGCTATACAAGCCATGTATAAAGAAACAGTCAGTAAGGTTAGAATTAACAATGAATATAGTGAAGAATTTAGTGTAAAAGTTGGTATTCATCGAGGCTCTGTCCTTATCCCCCTCCTATTTATTATTGCCCTCCAGGCTATAACATAAGAGTTTAAGACCGGCTGCTCATGGGAACTCCTATACGCAGATGATCTAACTCTCATAGCTGAATCTATGGCTGAACTAGAGAAGAAATTCGAAACATGGAAGCATGGCCTAGAATAAAAAGGCCTTAAAATTAACTTGTCTGAGACTAAAGTTCTAGTTTGTAGAAAGGAAAACCTAAGAACGTAGACTTTATATGTGGCCGATGCTCAGGTGCAATAAGTAGCAAGTGCGCACAGGATACTAGCTCCTTCTATTGCCCAGCTGGTTCTATAGGAATAGTGGACACTTTCCGTTACCTGGGTGACAAAATCAGCAGTGGTGGAGGGTGCTCTGAAAGTATGGTAGCCAGAGTCAGAATGGGTTGGAAAAAGTTCAGAGAGCTTTTACCGCTGTTGGCCACAAAAGGTTTCTCTCTAAAAATAAAAGGCAGATTGAATGACGCCTGTGTATGAACAACAATGCTACATGGCATTGAAACATGGGCATTGTATGCAGAGGACCTGCACAGACTGGAAAGGAACGAAGCATGAATGCTCCGTTGGATGTGTAATAGTAATATACATGAACGGCAGAACATAAATGAACTAAGTGAGAAATTAGGAATAAGAGGGATCAGATGCTGTTTACTTAAGAGAAGACTACGTTGGTATGGCCACAAGATGCGCATGAAAGACGACAGATGTATAAAAAAGTGCAGGGTGCTCAAAATTGATGGAAGTTAAGGAGTAGGTAGACCCAGAAAAACCTGGGACAATTTGATAAATTCCACCCTTACACACTTGCACCTCTCTAAGACAATGTCACTGGACCGAGATCTTTGGCACCACGCAGTAGTACAGAAGACCCGCCTTGCCTATGTACAAAGCGAAACCTACAGTCAGTAGGCACCTGTTAACCAAATATACACCCCAATCCACTACCCTCACTCCATCCTCCTACTCCCTCCAACACCACCCCCTCTCTGTAAAGTTGGTACCACAACATCCAGTCCAAATAAATGAGAAAATGAGATCGTGTAGGTGTCACGACAAAAAAAAAACGCAATCCACGCTGTAATGTGGCTATGTAGGTAACATGGTTAAGAGTTCCCAGTCCATACTGTAAATGTGGTTGGTGTTAGGAAGGCCATCCAGCCATAGAAAACCTGCCAGATATGAGCGAGACACGGTCACCCGACCAACATTGCCTCAAATTGGGACAACTCCCGTCTAACCCAGGCTAGCGTGGTCGATGGACGTTAATAGATGCTGCTGATGATGATGATTATAT
This sequence comes from Eledone cirrhosa, assembly GCA_964016885.1. NCBI lineage: Eukaryota > Metazoa > Mollusca > Cephalopoda > Octopoda > Eledonidae > Eledone > Eledone cirrhosa. The sequence goes on along the minus strand of OZ024743.1, from coordinate 252,926,442 downwards.
ATATATATATATATATACACTGTATATACATGTTTATATATATATATATATATATATATATATATATATATATATATATATCATCATCATCGTTTAACGTCCATCTTCCATGGTAGCATAGTTTAGACGGTTTTGTTCCATTTGATGCGGGAATGGTCGGGACACCATGTCTCGCTTGCACGGAAGCATCTATGGCAGGTTTTTTTGACAGGTGGATGCCCTTCCTAACACTAACCACATTGACAGTGAGGACTGGGAGCCTTTTCACCGTGTCTCCTACATGGCCACCTTACAGTATGGACTGTTGTGTCATCGACACAGTGGACGGAATGGGAGAGGGAGGGTGTGGTAGGGTGTGGCGGTGCCGTGTACATTGAGTTAAGTGGAGTCTACTGACTAGGTTTGTATGCAATGTTACTCAGATCCTCTGTCACTGCATGGCGCCAAAGGTCTTGATCCAGTGTCATTGTCTTAGAGAGGTGCAGGTAGGCAAGGTCAGTTTTTATCACCTCGTCCCAGGTTTTTCTTGGTCTACCTACTCCGCAGCTTCCATCAATTTTCATTGCCCTGCACTTTTTTTATACAACTTGTCCTTCATATGCATCACATGTCCATACCAACGCAATCTCCTCTCCAGAACACATTTGATACCTCTTATGCTTAGTCTCCCTTATAGTTTGTTTATGCTTCACCTTTCGTGCACGTTAATATTACACATCCACAAAAACAGAGATGCTAAAATACAAAGTTTTATTAAGTTTAGGAGGAAGTGGAGGAGGGTTCATTGCTTTGGACAGAAGTCTTTCGTCAGGAAATGGAGAGAACAGGTAGGTAGATGGAAATTTGGGAAATATTGGTAAGAATGTTGGGGTGTGTGGTGACTGGTCTGGCATTCGGCTGTGGTGTCTGAAATGGAGTGTGTGTTATCAGTGTAGTTGTGTGTGCCAATGCTGTGAAGTTGGTAGGTGTGAATTATTACTTCTGTTTGTGTGTGCGTATGTGTGTGTGTACATGCGCATGTCTCTGAGTCTTTTATTGTTGCTGTGTTTCACATTGGTGTGTGTATGCATATGCCTATTTATGTGTTTGTGACTTTCTGTAGGGTCTGTAACGGAATTATTTTTTGTCAATGTGTGTGAGGATAAGTTTGTATACGTTTATGGGGAAAAGCGGATGTAAAATGATGATACACACACACATACACACATACATATATATATATATATATATATTCCTTCAAGTACTTCCAAAGAGTCCACTATTTGCCTGAATGTTTACATGCCAAATATTATTACCAAATGTTTCAGAGAAACAACTTCCAGAACTACCATTTCCATTCTATTTTCCACTTCATGGATTAAAAAATATGAACAAAATATTGGACTTTGTTAAAGAGAGAAAAACATTCTTATTCACTTCCTGAATCCCTTGCGATTTCTTTATCTGTTCTTCCTGCTTGAGAAAATATATATACATAAATACAAAATACAACTTTGTTTTCATTAATACTTACTGCAGAAATGTCTATAGCCATAATATTGAACGTGGGTATATATGCAAAACATCTATTATGCAACATGTAGTCAGCTGTGCGTGGAATATATATATATATTGTGAGTTCAATACTCAGACCGGGTGATGTGTTGTTTCCTTGAGCAAGACACTTTATTTCACATTGCTCCAGTTTACTCAGCTGTAGAAATGAGATGATAGGGAATGGTGTCCATATCATGCCACTGTAAAGTGGTCGTGGAGGTGCCACGCCAAAAAAAGCACCCAGCACTCACTGTAAATGAGGTTGGTGTTAGGAAGGGCATCCAGCTGTAGAAATCAAGCCAGAATCAGTTCCCGTCCCACCCTTGCAAGCAGGGAGAAGCGGACGTAAAATGAAATGAAAAATGATGATTATATATTCCATATACTGTATATATATATAAGTATGTATACGTACATACGTATATGTATACAGACGTACAGTAGTATGTATATATATATATATACATACATGCACACATATATATATATATGTACCTATTGATTCACCGAACATTTATTATAATGCTCAGTGTGTTTGTAAAGAAACATCCCGTATTAAGCCGTAGTGTCTAGCAACCATCGTTGTTCGTTTGTTCAACACTGACAAAGGAACGCTGTACTAGTTTCAAGCTTATTAGCTATCGTCAGCAACGTATACCTTCCTGCTAGATGATTGAACGTCTGAAATATAAGTATACATACTTATATTTAAGTAACAGCCGTACTAAGAGTGGGAAATGAAATTTCGTTTCATTTTTTCCGTGTATATATATATATATATATTCCTGAAATCAATGCTCAAATTCTAATATATACATAAAATAATGATTGTTTCTACTTTTGGCACAAGGCCAGCAGTTATTCCAGCGCATTACTGGTACTTTATTTTACCGACTTTGTAAAGATGAGAGGCAAAGTTAACCTCGGCGGGATTTGTTTATACCATGTATTTCATTTATTTTTTCATGTGCAACTCTGCCATACATGGATATATATATATATATATATATATATATATATATATATATATATATATATATATATATATATATATATATATATCCATGTATGGCAGAGTTGCACATGAAAAAATAAATGAAATACATGGTATAAACAAATCCCGCCGAGGTTAACTTTGCCTCTCATCTTTACAAAGTCGGTAAAATAAAGTACCAGTAATGCGCTGGAATAACTGCTGGCCTTGTGCCAAAAGTAGAAACAATCATTATTTTATGTATATATTAGAATTTGAGCATTGATTTCAGGAATTTGCTATTAACCTTTAATATTGGCATAATTTTATTCTCATGAATTATTACCCTTGTTTTCTTTCTCCCTCCCATCTCACTCTCCATCTCTCTCTCTCTCTCTATCTATCTATCTATCTCTCTATCTATCTCTCTATATATATATTCTTATAATTTTATGTCTATCTCTTTCGATGATGTCTTTGGCTGGGTGAGTCATCATTGTCCAAGACTAGAAGAGTTTGAGAGCAATGTTTTGCTCATATAATCTGTATTCTCTTATTCTAGGTGTAGATTTTGGCCATGCTGGGCCACTGCTTTCAAAGTTTTAGTTGATCATATCAACTGCAATACTTTTGTTCTCACATCTAGTGCACATTTTTGTCAAGCTGTCATCATTTTTTGTTCTTGCTCTTGTAGTTGATATTCGTCACATATAGTGTACACATATCTGTAACATATGTGTTTATGTATATCCAGTTATTTGTGTGTATTCAGTTTAGAATAAGAACACAGTATTCCTGTATGGTATGAGAAGCAACTTATAGGCTTGGCTCCAAGAAGTTTATCCGTCCATAAAATATTGCCTCATAAAGTATCCCATTATGAATGATTAAGCTTGTCATATGTCTTGTATGGCTAAAACCTGATGTATCAGAGAAAGCTTCTCTAAACAGCTTGTTGATGTGTGTGTGAATGTGTGTGTGTGTGTGTGTGTGTGTGTGTGTGTGTGTGTGTGTGTGTGTGTGTGTGTGTGTGTGTGTGTGTGTGTCTGTGTGTAAGTATTACTTACCACTGAATAAATATTATGTAGCCATTTTATAGCTGACACATCTATCATCTGTTATAACCACTTCTCCCATGATTTACCTTACTTAAATACTGAAACTCAGATGACATACATCTTCAGACATTGCTCTCTGGATCTTGGTGCAAATATCCCCCAATATTGTATTTTACTATAAATGTTTTCAAAATCTTAGCTCAAATATCCTTTAATATTATTACACCTTACTCTAAATGCGTTCAAAATTTCAGCTCAAATATCCGCCAATCTTTTTGTTGTATATTGTAAATGTTCCCATGATATTCATTCAAATAACCACCACTATAAAATTATCTAACAAAAATGCATTCAAAGTCTTCGCTAAGATAATATTTAACTGTTAATATTATCACAATCTTGGTCCAAACAACCACTCTCTATGTTATTACACATTACTGTAAATGCTTTTAAAATTGTCGTTCATATATCCAGCAATTTTGTTGTTTCTTACTGGAAATATTCTCAAAACCTTGACTCAAACAGCTCTGAGTGGTTTTACAATGTTCTGTAAATGTTCTTACAATCGTGACTCAAATATTCCCATCTTACTGGGGTTGATGGATTAACAGATTCGTTAAAGTATCAAGTAACAGTATTTGTTCTGGCTCATTATGTTCCGACTTCAAATTTTGCCAAGGTTTACTTTGCCTTTTATCCTTCCAGGATTGGTCAAATACCAGTCAACTACTGTTGTTGATTTAACAAGTTTTGTCCCCACCCCTGGCCTTATGCCTAAATTAGCCGAATATTCACCCAAATACACACTAATGTTAATGCGTGTTACTGTACAAGCTCTCAGGATCTTGGCTCAAATATCTCCACTAACATTATACTTTACTGCAAACACTCAAAATCTTAGCTCAATCACTCCCAATATCATTGCATTTTATAGCATATGTTATTACAATCTTGGATCAAATAACCCAGAGTATTATTACATCTTACTATAGGCGGTGGATTGGCAGTATCGGTAGAGGGTCAGACACCATGCTTTCCAGCATAATTACGTCCCTTTACGATCTGAGTTCAAATCCCGCCGAGGTTGACTTTGCCTTTCATCCTTACGGGGTAGATAAAATAAAGTACCAGTAATGCACAGGGTAATTGCTGGCCTTGTGCCTAAAGTAGAAACAATTATTACTTCTTACTATAAATGTTTTCTGGATTGCAGCTCAAATACACCTGAATATTATTGCATGCTACTGGAAACGCTCTGCAAATATTTGCTCAATCATGCTCTCCTCACAATGTTATTTACTGTAAATACTCTCATGATCTTAGCTCGGTGAAATTTGAAGTCAGATCATAAAGGGGCATAACCCTAAGCCATAAAGCATGTTGTCCGATGCTCTACTGATATTGCCAATCCACAGCCCTAATACCCACTAATATTACTACATCTTACTATAAATGTTCTCTCAAATTGACTCAAATATCCTCCAATATTTTTGAAACTTACTATAAATGTTCTCAGAAAATGTGCTTAAATACCCGCAATTGTATTGTAAAATCATCTTCTCAGTTATTACAATTTAATGTAACAATATATTCTTGCATCATATAAACTGTCATCTTTCTTATTTCTTATAATTAAAAGTTTGAAGAGTTTAGACTTATTTATAATGGCTCTTGACCAAATTACAATTCTTCATCCAAACAAAATTCAGCTTGTTGTTATCTGATGTCACCTCCCTTTCTACAATCTCCAAAGTTGACAGACCTCTTGGTAAAGTCGAATGGTGACACTTCTCTTCCGAAGAAGAAGTATGTTGGAGAAATGTTCGAATATTAATAATATTGGAAATAAACTTAGAAATTATTGTCTGAGTTAACAGCTATGAATTATTAATACGTGCTTTTTTTCAATATATTTTTGTCTTCTATGGCTGACCTTTGAAACTGTTGTGTGGAAAGATGATATTTGTCGAAGTTTCACTGGATATGAATTTTTTACTGGCGTCTTTTCTTGTGGCTGCCACAAACCTTCGTGTGAGAGGAAAATCAACTGAGATGAAATTGTATATATATAAATATATATATATATATATATGTTATATATATGTATGTATATATATATATGTATATATATATAGGTACATATATATATGTATATACGTATATATATGTATATACTGTATATATATGTACACATATACATATATATACGTATATATATATGTATATATATATATATATGTACATATATACATATATATATAAATGCATATATATATATATACATGTATGTATACATACATATATATATATATATATATGTACATATATATATACATATATATATACATATATATATGTACATATATATATATGTACATATATATATATACATATATATATATATATATACATATATATATATATACATGTATATATATATATATATATATACATGTATATATATATATATATATACATGTATATATATATATATATATATACATGTATATATATATATATATATATACATGTATATATATATATATATATACATGTATATATATATATATATATACATGTATATATATATATATATATACATGTATATATATATATATATATATATATATATATATATATATATATATATATATATATATATACTTATATTCATATATATACATATATACTTGTGTGAGTGCACGATATATATATATATATATATATATATATATATATATATATATATATATATATGTAAGTTTGACTCCAATATTGGAGACAATTGAAAAATAAAAAGGCTGAAAAGAAGAAATAATTAACGATGTAGCTCAATAGAAATCAATTTATAAATCATGTGTGTTGTCTGAAATTAACAACAGCTATTTGGACAAGGAATTTTATCAACAGAAATATATTACAGCTCTGATTTGTTTGCTATTTGATTTTTTATTATTAGTATTCTTATTGAATGTACTTGTTTTTTTTTGTCTTTAAATATTTGGGAAAGTGGTTTTCAATAATGTTGAATGGGTTGTGGAGATGGAAACAAATATATAAAATACTAAAAGTACGAGAAATACTATAAAGGATATTTGTCATAAGTAATTGTGACGTTAACCCGTTTGCTACCCAACCACCTGAAATTGCCACTGGTTCTGCAACACAAAGCTGTTTGCTTTAAAGTGTTTATATTTAGCTAAAAACAACCTCTCCATCATAGTGTTATGTAAAGATCTTTAAGTTATGTCCCAAGCACCAACATGATAATGAAAAGGTTAGTTATTTTATTAAAACCCTGCAAATTGTTGATTTTTTTCAAAATTATTTGAAAATAGCATTCAGTGTCTTTTAACTGTTTAGATACTTATATTTATTTTAAAACTTTTCATAATAATTTCATGTAAGAACATTTGTTATGTTATATCCCAAACAACAGCTTAATTATGAAAAAGTTAGTTTTACTATTAGATCCTGCCAAATTTTTCAATATTCAAAATTACTTTAAACTAATTGTGCCTTTTATTAGAAATCTGGTAATGAAAGGGTTAAGTATTGTTGTGTGGGGAACTACTAGAAAGGCTATTATTATAAGTTCAGGCTTTGACTATATTTGTTTAATATTTTATCTGACTTCACAGCATCAGGTTACCAATAAAATAATTATTCATTTCTAATTTAGGCAAGGGCCACAAATTTGGAGGAAGGATAATGTAGATTAAATCAACCCGAGTTCTTCAAGAAGTAAAGATGACTTGAATGAGATTTGAACTCCTAAAATTGTAAATATTCAGAAGAAATACAGCAATTTCATTTTATCTGACACTCTACCAATTCTGCCAATCCAACTCTCATCCAATAAAATAATTACTGGATTACTTAGAATAACAAACCTGCTCAAGTGTAACATGTCAAACTGTTGAGATATTTAACATAATATCTTACACAGTGTTTATATCATTAAACTTTATTCTTTCTTGAGTGATACATTTGGGTGTTTCATTTATATTTTTATAGTATTTAACGACAAACTCAGAGGAGGTTTGTGTTATTTCAGGAGTAAAATGAGATAACAGATACTTAATTGAGTTTATGAAAATATTCACAGCAAAATATGTTAAAATCACATCTCTATTGTTGCTACTATGTTATTGCTTGAGTAATGTACTTGTTTACCAGCTAGAAAGGTAGGATTCAGTATCATGCAACAACCAGAATATGCTTATTGCTTTCTTTGTTGTTGTTGTTCAGCCTACGTCATCTCACTCTGATATACTATAAAAGAACTAGCTATAGACGATCACATTGTATGTACAGAAGAATATGCATGGGGAATATATTAGTGTACATTCCCAAGAAAAGATGACTTGTGTCTCTTTCTTGTTTCAAAGAGTTAGCTGCTAATTCTAGCAAGGCAAACAACTATATAAAACATCTCTTCTTGATATTTATCATCAGTACTAGTGAGTCAGGTGTGGGACTTGAATGATTACTATGCTTGAGTTTAGCACACTAAGTTGAATAATGACTTAGCTGGACTTAACTAGGAGCATCTCATCACTAAGTACATGTATGTACATATGAATGAATGTACATCCGTCTGTACATATGTATATATACAATATATAGAAACAAACATCTATCTATCTATCTGGCTATTTATCTATCTATCTATCTATCACTCAACCTTGACAAAACCCATAGACAGGGACCCGGCTACTGGAAGCTGAACTTGTCGTTACCGACATACAAAGCCTACACTAGACGGATTAGCACTTTAGTTAAGCAGCACTTGTCGGGGGCCATTTTCAACAACAGATGGTGGTACTCTCTCAAGAGGGCAGTTAGATTAGACTCGATAGGTTTTAGTAAAGAATTAGTGTTAGATAGAAATAAGCCCGAAAAGGAACTGGTAGATAAAGTAGAAGAGGCACTTAGGAGTGGCAACGTAGCCAGCGTGCTAGCGACGAGAACGGCCTTGGACCAGTTCTTCGATGCAAAGCATGAAGGCTGCGTTGTCAGAAGCAAAATACGTGCTCTGGAAAACGAGGGAGCCAAAGCTGTTAGCTGGGCCTGAGTGACGGAGGCGAAAAGTGACAAGTCCACGATTCGGTCTTTGAAGGACCAAGACGGACGGGTGATACGTCAGCCGAAGCAAATGTACGCGGCCTTTCAGCGGCACTTTGCTCAACTGTTCGGGCAGGGCGGCGCGCCGGGAGAGGCTATGGATTTCAGTCCATACCTCAATGGCCTACCGCGACTCTCAGACAGTGAGGCGAAGTTCTGCGAAAAGCCGATTTCGGCCGCTGAGATAGGGGACGCGCTGAGCCAATGCGGCAAACAGAAATCTCCAGGTCTCGATGGTCTACCCTATGAATTTTACGTAGTAATGCCGGACTTGTTCTCCGGTCTCCTGGAAGCGGTCTACTGCAACTGGCAGCAAAACGGGAGAATTCCTAGTTCTGAGACCAAGGGCGTAATCACGTTAGTCAGGAAGGGCGAGAACAAGGGGGATGACATAGGCAACTTCCGGCCCATAACTCTGCTCAAAACAGAGTTATAGGTTTTGGCCAAGGTGTTGGCAAAGAGGTTGGCGCTTGTCGTCGAAAACCTGGTGGGAGAAGCGCAGACATGCGTAATCCCGACCAGGTCCATACACGACAACCTCCACCTCATGCGATACATCATAGAGAGGGTAAGGGTTAAACCCGGCTTCGGTGGGGCTCTGATCAACTTGGATCAGTCTAAGGCTTTCGATAGGGTTGATCATCGTTACCTGGATGCGGTGATCGAGGCTGCAGGCTTCGGACCCGTGTTCAGGGGGTGGATTGCTGCAATGCACAGCAGCAACATCTGCTCAAGGGTCAAGGTGAACGGCTACCTCTCGGAGCCGTTCCATATCACGCGATCCATCTGACAGGGATGCCCTCTCTCCTCCCTTCTGTAAGTACTGACTCTCGAGCCACTACTGCGGAAGTTGGAGCTATTGCAGGGCATCCCTTTGGAACCGGGACTGCGAAAAGCGGTGTGGGCCTACGCCGACGAGGTGACAGTAATGGTGTCAGGCACCTTGCAAATCGGGGAGATCGGCACCTTACTGGAAGAATACGAAAGGTTCACGGGAGTGAAGCTGAACCGGGACAAATCCGTTGGTTTGCAACTCGGAACGTGGAGAGGCAAACCGATGCCTTCCGATGGCGTCGTCGGACGCTGGACGGAGGGACCGGTAAAGCTGATCGGGGTCTGGTTTGGTCCGGACCTCCAGGTGGAGAAGAACTGGAATGAGGTGACAGCCAAGGTGTTTGCGCTCACCCAGAATTGGGCTGGGTGCAAACTTTCCTTGAAAGGTTGAGCGGAGGTGGCGAACACTTTTATAGCGTCCGTCATCTACTACCGCTTGACTGTCGTGGCTTGTCCAGCCAAAACGCTCACCAAAATGGAGCGCGCGCTCTTCCAATTCCTTTGGAAGAAACGGACTCTTTGGTGAGAAGATTCATCTGCTGCCAACACTCTTCAAAAGGAGGGCTTGGGATGCCGTCGCTGACGATGCGCGAACACGCGCTCAGGCTGCGGCACCTCCACGTATTCCTCACCAGACAACCGGTGTGGGCCCCGTTCGTGAGGCGAGCCTTTCCACGACTCGTCTCGCTGACCGAGCTGCAGTCCTGGGTCAAGCAAAGACCGAGGAAAATGGGCGACTGGGACATTGAATGTGCTAAGGCGCTCACAGTCTCTGGCAAACAGACCTGGCGATCAGTGGAGACTCCACTTCGACATTCTATAGAGGGTTGTTCCGAAGCAAGTGCGACGACACGCTCGGTGAAACTCTAGGCGTAGAGGAGGACTAACTGGCCAGTCTGTTCGGTAGGACCTTCCGCCCGGGACCAATGGACAACTTCCAAAAGTCCCTGGCCTGGCAGTGCTACCGAGGAGCTCTACCAGTTCGAGACAAGCTCAACAGACACGGGGGCCCGGGTAGGGACCCTTCGAAAAAGATCTGTCCGAGATGCATGCGCGACGAGGAAATCGTCGTGCACGCATTTGTACACTGTCCGGGCGTTACCGACCTGTGGGGCTATGTAGAACGACTATTGTCACGGGTGGGACCAATCCGGTTGACCACCGAGTCCATTGTCACGATCAAACCGCCACTCTCCTTCAAAAACGAGGGAGGGGCGGTTTTCCTATGTGTTATGGCTATGGTGAAAGAGGTTATATGGTGGACAAGGTTAAAAGGGCTGAGGTCAGACACCTTTCTCTCCGCCGATCAACTGATTCGTTTTTTTAAATATCATTTTGGAAAAAGAATCAGGATGGAGAGAGAGGTGCTGTACCCCAGCAAATTTTATAAAAGGTGGGTGAATGTGGCAAAGATGGCCCGAGTGGTTGGGCCTTCTCTCTATATAAGCCTGTAGGTTGAGGAAAAAGAGGAAGAGAGGAAGGGATTACTCACACTTGGTGCTCCTGGAGATGAGGGTTGTACATTTTTTCGGGGTGTGTACAACCCCTGTGTAACATCTCCCCCCCTATTGGGGATATCAATTGTTATTTGTTATTTTATTAATAGTTTTATTTTCATATACATGAAATGTAAACTCCCCATTTGTATTTGTCCCCTTATTTTATGCCCTTTTGGCATAAGAAATTTATCTATCAATCAATCAATCAATCAATCTATCTATCTGTCTATCTAGGTATTAGGAATGCCATCCATTTTTGAAATCAGCAGGACATAGTCATGACCAGATTTAGACCTTGAGATCCCGGAGTAGTTCAGGTTTGGTGTACTCTTAATATAACAACACAAACATACTCACACACACACACGCACACACACACACACACACACACACACACACACACACACACACACACACACACACAACACATATTATTTTACTCTTTCACCTGTTCCAGCCATCCACAGATGGATGAACTATATGCAGAGTGATGGCACATGGCTTAGTGGCTAGAGCTTTGGGCTTATAGTCATGAGGTCGTGAGTTCGATTCTCGTACCGGGCTTTGCATTGTGTTGTTGAGCAAGACACTTTACTTCACATTGCTCCAGTTACTCACCTGTAGAAATGAGTTGTGATGTCACTGGTGCCAAGCTGTCTCGGCCTTTGCCTATGCCTTGGACAACATCAATGATATATAGAGGGGTGACTGGTATGCATGCGCAACTGCTGGTCTTTCACAAACAACACTACCTGGACTTGTGCCTTGGAAGGGAACTTTCGAGGTTCAAATCCCATGGTCATTCGTGACCAAAGGGGCTCCTAAAAATATATTCAGGAAGTATGAGAGAGAGAGAGAGAACAAAGACTGAATAGGAAGGAAAGTTTTGAATTCCTTCAAATAAATTATTCCTCTACATTATTTTTTCAAATACATTATTCTTCTACATACACACACACAAGCATATAACCACTCATAAATATGAGCATCAACATTGAAAAACTGTGCATACATTTATACATACACTCATACACATCTGTACATATACATATATTCATACACTCATACACATGCATACATATGCATATATACATACACTCACACACATGCGTACATATACATAATATAGAACAGCTCCCTTACTTTCGACAACTAATGTCGCTAAAATAAAGAAATTTAATAAGTTGGCACAAAGTGATATCAATTTCATTTTTAAAAACATACAGGACGCCAGTCCATCGCAGGGTTAAACCTCCAGCTATTGCTGGTACTCATTTTCAGCTGAGTATACTGGAGCAATGTGAAATGAAGTGTTTTGCTCAAGAACACAACACACAGCCCAGGAATCGTACCCACAACATTATGATCAACACTCTTACCACTAGGCCACGTGCCTCCACATAATATATATATATATATATATAGAGAGAGAGATAATAAGTGGAGTCTGAAATAGCATGCAAAATATATTTAAGGATCTATTTTTCTTTTTTTCTTATTTGATTCGTCAAGGCACACATACACTTGCCAAACATATAAACACACACGACCACAGATGCAAAGACATGTGTGAGCAAAAACATACCACAGGAAGAAAAGATGTAGCATAGAATAAGACCAGAAAGAAGAGGAGACATAG
>OZ024743.1:252803776-252911276 GCA_964016885.1 Eledone cirrhosa | reverse complement strand
CCTCTCTGATTTGCCTATCTGCTGGGTCATTTATATGTTTAGATATTATTCTAATTTCTATGTTGTCTATGTTACCGTCATGTTGTTGTCTAGCATGTTCGTATAGTACTGACCCGTTTTTTCGTCCTTTTAGTTCCCCCCAGTGTTGGTCTATCCTTTCACCTATGCTACGAGCTGTCTCACCTATGTATGTTGTTGTCATGTTTCTGCAAGTACTCTCTGTACATCTTATGCTATAGACTACGTTTCTAGTTTTACAGTTTATCCGGGGTTCACCTTACATATGATACATTTCCTATTGGTACAGTGGGTTTTCTTAAAAGGGTAGGTTTTGCTGATCAGGGATTTTATGGTGGTTCCTGTCTTTTTTACCACCTTTATTTTTAAGTGGGTCTTTCTCAGGGCTTTTCTACACTGGTTAGCTAATTTCCCTCCAGTGGTAGCGTCCACAAACATGACACTCTGGTATCTCTGGTTGTCGTACCATGAGGTGGCTTTCCCTATCTTATGTCTAGCCCTATCTAAGCTATTCCATGATTTGCTCCTGTATAATGGGCAAATTCCTTTCATGTCCAGTTCTATGAGGGTCTTATACTTTTCCATGGCTCCTTCGTATACTCTGACTCTGTCTCTTTGGTTGTAGCCAGCGAACTGCATGCGGTTGATGAAGTGTTGGATGTGTCTTTTCATTTCTGTTGGGTCGCACATGCGGGACACATTCTTCATCACTCGTACCAAATCCGCGATCAGAACATTAAACTTAGCACTACTGGACATTGCTGAGTTTTTGAGTATCAGGTATTTGGAGGCTATGGGTTTAGCACAGTGTGAGTGGAGAATTTTGGCTCTCTCGTCTATAGTGTTAATCCAGAGTTCTGTGTCAAATACAGGTAGTCTATTGTTAGGGTGTTTGGAAGGGAAGTCGATAGTTACAGTTATACTCTGGTGTATGGAAATAGCTATCTGTTGGATGCTTTCCATCGTGCTACGTTCTAAATCAAACTTGTTAGTGCTCTCTAGTGGGGGTGTTCTTATAACTATATTGATATCGTCTACATAACGAGAGTACATGATGAGGTCTATGGAGCTCTCATTAAGGAGATCTTCATGTCTCGTTTCCCACCATACCATGAAAAGGTTGGCAACATCACCAGCTATGCTGACGCCGATGGCTGCTCCCTCATTTTGGGTGTAGATCTTCTCGTTGAACTTAAATATGTGGCCCTTTAGGGTAGTTTTGATACTAGCCCCTATTGCATGTGCGACCATTTTTCTTACCTGATCATTGTTTTGGGGGGTCCGTATAGCTTTGGTCCACCCAATCCACCTTCCCATGGGAGTCTTATTTGCCATTGAGGTTATGGTGACGGGTCTACCTCTTATAGGTCTACTAGGGCAGAAACATCTAAGGTCATGGCTGTCTAGGTACTCAGTGTCGTAGGTAAGTCTAAGTAGGAGGCCCAGTTCGTCTGTGTCGACGTCGCAGAACTCCACCTCACTCTCAATGATCATCTCCACACATCTTTTCACAGCAAAATCAATGTTAATGGATGGGTACAGTGACACCACATCCATGCTGCCTATTATGCAGTTGGATAGGCTCCTGTTTTTGTTGCACTCACTGATTCTGCTGAGGAGTCCTCTGTACTGTCACATACATCTGGGGGCATCTTCATTATGGGGCGTATAACCATTGAGAGGAAGTAGGAGATCCTGTAGTTGCTAGCTATATTAGCTCGCATACGGGTCTTGTTGGTGGTCCTGTTGTCGGGTCGTCGACTGTCTTGTGGTCTTTGCGAAGCCCATACAAGGGTGGTATGCCATTGTTAGACGCCTGGAAGTTGTTGGCAGTGCGTCTGCTTGGCTTTAGGATGTCAGTCCACATCATCATGTGAGCGTTGAGGATTTTCTCTCTCCCATCGTGTGTTTGTTGTGCAATTTCGCTCGTGTTGGTGATGTGGGGTTGCATAGCCTCGATGTAGTTCGGCATGCTATCTATTGACATCCTACCAGACTTATCCGTGAGTAGACATACTACCTCACCATCCCTTGTGCGCTGCTTGAGGCTAACCAAGCCTTCTACAGGTTTCCTCCCAAGTTGTAGGGCCTCTGGTCTGCTCTGACTCTTAGTATACGTGTCTACTATGTGTCTAATCTTATTTCTAGCTATGGTGAACTGTGCCTCTGTCTCGTCATCTATTTGTTGTGGTATGCAAACTCTTTTATTAAAGGGTAACCTCGTAGGATAGATATTACCCATCTTATATGTTTTGTCAGCTGGGTTGAAAAATAGGGGTTGTCATTATATCTATCGTCATAGTTGTGTGTGTTGCTATTATTGTTATCATGGTGGTTGTTGTTGTTTCTATCATTAGCATTATTATTATTGTTATGATTGCTAGATGTATTGTTGTTTACTTCACCGTTATTGTTGTTGTTGTTACTGTTATTTCTACCATTGTGGTTGTTACTTTTATTATGTTTCTTGTTTTTGTTGTCTATCATTGATGTTGCTACATGTACTATTTCCATTATTACCACTGTGGTTATTGTTGTTGTTGTTCGTATTGTTACCTTTATTACTACTGTGGTCGCTGCTGCTGTGTCTGTGGTTAATGTTTCTATTATTAATATTATTGTGGTTGTTGTTCTGTCTATCGCTAGTATTATTACCATTATCACTATTTCTCACTTTCCTGCTATTGTTATAGTTATGGCTGTTATTTCTATACTCAGAGTTATTGTTTATATTACTACTACCGTTATTATTGTTGTTGTTGTTGTTGTTTACCTTTGCATTCCAACGTATTTTTGTGAAACACTTTTCCAGTCCCGCTTTGCACTCCATAGGGTTAATCTTTTTGTAGATGGCAAATTTTGGTGGTAGCCGCAGGATTTGTTGTTCTTGTTCACTGATTAAAGTGTTCCCATAGATATTTACTGTGTGGTCATTGGTAAATTCTTCCGGTAGTTTTACATCAGTCATACGGATATTGTCGATGTTATCTGGGTATTTTTGAGAATATTAGATTTTCCTTTCTTGTAGTTTTTTCTTATTCATCCATTCTAATTTCTTATTAAAATGCCTATTGCATTCGTTTCGAGCGTATTTCGTTTCACGTCGGATGACGCTCATGAAGTTATCTCTCTCGTTTGCTGTGATGAGATTTCGGATTTCCTTACCGTTAATGCGTTTCTGTCTGTAAAGTGCGTTGACTTTTGTGTATGTTGTTCTTTTCATATTAACTGTTATTGTGTGTTTTAGTCGTTCGGCTTGTGTTTTGTTCAATAATAAATTATTTACTTGTTTCGATATGTTTGTTGTGTATATTTTGGAGGAAACACAGTGTTTTAAGAAGCGGATTTGTTCTGTTGTTATTGTAGTTTTTATATAACAGAAAACAGTGTCTTTCAATAACCTTTCAGCTTGGCACAAGCTAATGCCATAGCGACGATGGATTAGTTTTGCGAGGTTTTTTATATGAAATCCTGTGTCGAAACAAATATTGTTATACTTGGGGAGGGTCATATTTGTGTAATATTGCCAGAATTAATAACAGAACACACTCACTGTTTGGTTGGTTTTCGCTTCTCGCTTCTGTGTCTTTTATATCGGTAATCTAACTTACTCGTTCCTCAATGTTGCCATTGACTGACCGACGGTCAAAAATAATACAGATACAATATAGACACAAACACATATATATAGTT
Source organism: Eledone cirrhosa (assembly GCA_964016885.1). NCBI lineage: Eukaryota > Metazoa > Mollusca > Cephalopoda > Octopoda > Eledonidae > Eledone > Eledone cirrhosa. The sequence continues at coordinate 252,907,565 of OZ024743.1, read as the reverse complement.
TATCATAAATCTTTCGTTGCACATCTGCAACATCGTCAGTGGTGTTATATTTTCCTCCTGTCTCTTTGGTTGTAGCCAGAGAACTGCATGCGGTTGATGAAGTGTTGGATGTGTCTTTCCATTTCTGTTGGGTCGCACATGCGGCACACATTCTTCATCACTCGTACCAAATCTGCGATCAGAATGGGAAAGGAGACTTAAAGATCTCCTTAATGAGAGCTCCATAGACCTCATCATGTACTCTCGTTATGTAGACGATATCAATATAGTTATAAGAACACCCCCACTAGAGAGCACTAACAAGTTTGATTTAGAACGTAGCACGATGGAAAGCATCCAGCAGATAGCTAATTCCATACACTAGAGTATAACTGTAACTATCGACTTCCCTTCCAAACACCCTAACAATAGACTACCTGTATTTGACACAGAACTCTGGATTAACACTATAGACGAGAGAGCCAAAATTCTCTACTCACACTATGCTAAACCCATGGCCTCCAAATACCTGATACTCAAAAACTCAGCAATGTCTAGTAGTGCTAAGTTTAATATTCTGATCGCAGATTTGGTACGAGTGATGAAGAATGTGTCCCGCATGTGCGACCCAACAGAAATGGAAAGACACATCCAACACTTCATCAACCGCATGCAGTTCTCTGGCTACAACCAAAGAGACAGAGTCAGAGTATACGAAGGAGCCATGGAAAAGTATAAGACCCTCATAGAGCTGGACATGAAAGGAATTTGCCCATTATACAGGAGCAAATCATGAAATAGCTTAGATAGGGCTAGACATAAGATAGGGAAAGCCACCTCATGGTACGACAACCAGAGATACCAGAGTGTCATGTTTGTGGACGCTATCACTGGAGGGAAATTAGCTAACCAGTGTAGAAAGGCCCTGAGAAAGACCCACTTAAAAATAAAGGTGGTAGAAAAGCCAGGAACCACCATAAAATCCCTGATCAGCAAAACCTACCCTTTTAAGAAAACGCACTGTACCAATAGGAAATGTATCATATGTAAGGTGAACCCACGGATAAACTGTAAAACTAGAGATGTAGTCTATAGCATAAGATGTACAGAGAGTACTTGCAGAAACATGACAACAACATAAATAGGTGAGACAGCTCGTAGCATAGGTGAAAGGATAGACCAACACTCGGGGGAACTAAAAGGACGAAAAAACGGGTCAGTACTATACGAACATGCTAGACAACAACATGACGGTAACATAGACAACATAGAAATTAGAATAATATCTAGACGTAGAAATGACCCAGCAGATATGCAAATCAGAGAGGCCAGTGAAATAGAAATTAGAAGACCAAGGCTAAACAGAAAGAATGAATGGAATAACAACAACACCCAAACAAACAACACTGACCTAAGAGAAGTATAAATAAGTAAATAAAATAAAATAAATAAATAAATAAATAAATACATACACAAGCACAATAACAACAAGCACATAAACACACACTAGTCACCCATCACACAGCAAACAAAACACTATACACACACGCAAACGTATGCGCAAAGATGACAAAATAAAATAAACAAACAAGCAAATAAATAAATAAATATATAGACAGACTGAATAAAAATGGCGTAGACATACAATACAACAGGAGGAAAATATAACACCACTGACGATGTTGCAGATGTGCAACGAAAGATTTATGATAAACTATATGTATGTGTTTGTGTCTATATTGTATCTGTATTATTTTTGACCGTCGGTCAGTCAATGGCAACATTGAGGACCGAGTAAGTTAGATTACCGATATAAAAGACACAGAAGCGAGAAGCGAAAACCAACCAAACAGTGAGTGTGTTCTGTTATTAATTCTGGCAATATTACACAAAATAAGACCCTCCCCAAGTATAACAATATATATATATATATATACGTATATATATATCATCATCATCATTTTACGTCCGCTTTTCCCTGCTTGCACTATATATATATATATATATATATATATATATATAGTGGCAATTAACTTAGAGATAATTGTATCCTTAGCTGAGTTTCATTTTGTCTTTAAGTTGACAAATATCAATCCAACTGTTAAGCTGGGATATATCTAACAATAGCCTGTAGTATTATCACTCAGGAACTACATTAGGAGGTTCAGTTTGGATCACTTCATATCACTAAGGTATTATGCAGAATTAGTGGCTGTGGAATATGAAATATGTATAGACAATATCTTCAACAAAAATTGTGTGATAATTGTACTATATATTAGCCAGATGTGTTGCTTTCTGTGTGGCAGGGAAGTTTAAGGTTGTCGCTACTAGATCCTGATTAATCTTTTTGATACTAATCCTGCTGAAATCAACTTTAGTTCTGTTATAGAAAACTGTATAACTTCATGTGAGAAACCTTATGTTACAAATAATTCTTTCTAACATTTTTGGAAAAGGAGAAAGTCGATTATATTAACAGCAGTTTATGTGAAGGTATGTGACATTGGGGTTAGGGTGTGGGACTTACGATTCCTGGGCTCTGTTTTGTGTTGTCTTCTTGAGCAAAACACTTCATTTGACATTGAGTAAAACACTGCATTTGACCCTACTGATGACTGGTATCCTGTCCCAGGGGAATTTTATCTTCTCAGTTACTTAACACCAAGGTTCCTGAGATAAGAGCCAGCCTAATGAACCTCCAAGATTGAGAAAGACTTTGGAATTTTTTTCAACAGTACTTAACTGGTACTTTATTTTATTGACCCTAGCTAGATGAAAGATAAAGTTTGCTGTGAAATTAAGTAATATTTGGAGAAAATCTTACATCAGAATTGTGTGATTATTATTTTGGTGTTTGTTTTTTTTTTAATGAGATTGAGTTTTAAAAAGACTGTAGCTACTACATATTGGTTAACATATTTGAAACTTGGTTTGGTTCTGTGATAGAAAGCTATTTGTTATAAAGTGTTTATCATTTTCACGGGGGTTGGACAGGACACAATGTTTTACAACTCGATGCTCTACCTGGCACTAACATTTTTAGTTGCCTCTTACAACATGCAGAGATATGGTGTACCAAATCTAAACCAGAGAAAAATATTTATCTAAAAAGCTTCCATCTTAATTGTATGTAATAAAATTTGTTATGTTCCAAACACCAGCTTAATTATTCTTTCTAACATTAACACAGTGAGCAACTCGGTGATAGTGGAAATAACAATCATATTGACCTAAGTATTTAAATGGTACTTGTTTTATTGACTCTGGGAGGATGAATGGCAAAGTTGGCCTTGGCAGGATTTGGACTCAGAACATAGAAAGCCATAAATACTTTTTGCAAAGCTTTTTGTCCGACACTCTACTGCTAATCCACGAGCTTAATATTGAGAAAGTTAGTTATATTATTAAATCCCTCCAAATTCTTTATTTTCAAAATTAGAGTAGTAGATTGACATAGGTATAAAGAGGAGAGACAGTTCATAAGAGAGCTAGATTGACATAGATATATATAGAGTGAGTTAGTTAGAGAGGCAGATTGACATAGTTAATAGAGATAGAGAGACAGAGATAGATTGACTGAAAGTTAGATAGATATAGATAGATGGATAATCATGTAGTAAGGCTGAGGCAGTGACTTAGGAATTGAGGTAAATAGATTGATTTATAAAAAGAAAGAAAGACAAGTAGAGCAAGTGGAAGGGGTGCTGATTAAAACACAGGGATATAGATATAAAGCAGGAACTGGATATATTTAATATCATATTGGACATAATATATTTGAATTAGATATTTTCCTTTATCTCATATTACTACTGGAATAACAAAAGTCTGCATGTGTTTATCATATATAGCAACATCAAACACAGCATCATATACAGAAACAGATACAACAGCATCATATGTAGCAACAACAACAACAACAACAACAACAACAACAGATGCAGAAACAACAACAACAATAACGTCATGTACAGCAGCAGTAGCAGCAACAAAAACAACAGCATCATCATATACAGCAACATCACCAGCATTGAATACAGGAACAACAGTAACAACAGCATCGAATACAACAGTACCACCACCAACAACAATGACAACAGTAGTAGCAATTATAACAATAATAAGACTATTAAAAAAGATAAAATATTCTGAAGTCCAGAGATCCATCAGGTGAGAGCTGATACTGGTTCCTTTAGTGTTTAGTAACTGTGTGTATGAGACTCCCTACAACGTGTCTTATTCAAGGACACAATATGCTGTCTAATCTATGAATTGAACTTATGACTGTGAGCTAATCACCTTAAACACTATGCAGCATATGTTCACAATAAATATATGGCTCCATAATATTTTAAACTGTTGATTTTTATCAAGAAAAAAATAAAAGGAGTTTAGTAGAAATTATGTCTTCTGATAAAAAATTACATTATATTCTAATAATGTGGGAGGGTTATGCTGTCCATACAACACATGCTAAAGATGAACTTCACTTCGGTTAATTGTTAGTTAAACTAGCAGGTAAAAAACATTTTTTCGGTGGTTTTCTGCTAGCATGTGTAGTGTGTATATTGATATTATACTCAGGTATATTTACATGTTGATATGATACATCAAATAAAATCGTAATTGACAATATATAATACATAGACATTGAACGAAGACTGTGTTACACTGTCTTATTTAATCAGTAACATAATCCATGATACATTAAAAAAGACGATATTATATATGAACTGCATTAGGAGAAAATTAGTATGTTTATTTAAGCGATCGCCAACCGGAAGTGTTGACATTTCAGAAATTTTAAAGAAATGAATCTTTAAATAAACAAAATATATTTAATCAACAGCCACAAAATTTAGTAGATAAATTATGTAATATTCATTCATTATTTATTCAAAGTAATCCAACTTATTTTACTAATGGGATAAAAAATTATAAACCGTACGCAGTCCCGCACTCCTCCCTTTATTATAGTTTAGATAACTAATCCATTCAATGGTTAGTTTAGTCACCATATGGTAGTTTAATTCTTAATTGACAAAGCTCTTTTGTCACTCATCCTGTCAATTTCTCAATGACTATTGTTACTCATCTGACAATTAACAATTAAACAACTACCTAATTACTAAACTAATTGATGAATTAATTAGTTACTCATTTGATATCCTGTCTGCCAGGGCTGCAGGGTGGTCAGCGCATGGGCGCCCATTTGCTCATAAGAGTGAGAGATGGGGAGAGTGGGAGAGATGGAAGCAGTTACAGTGGGAGTTTGATTTTTTGTGTTCAGACCTGGTGTATATGTACGTATATGTTTATATGTTTCACAGACACACACTCACACTAAGGCAATTTAATTTTATAATAAACTGAAGTCCAACGCAACTGGTGTATGTGATTTTATTGGCAGCATGACTTGCCTAAAGTATAACAATATCTGTTTCAACACACAGTTTTACATAAGAATTTTGCAAAACAGATACAAAAATTATATTTAATCATAAGTTTATATTTCTTTCATTTATTTAAAAAATCCTGGCTAAAGCTATATCAGAAAATTCACATTGGATTACTGCCTTCAAAGGACATGCACAATAGCAGTATTAATATTTTACCTCTTAGGAAGGGAAAGGCAACTCCCATGACCCTGTCATTTTTCCAAGCCTCTTAGACTGATGGGAGGAACAGATGGAGATTGCCTGAAACCAGTAACATAGCCCAAATGCTTTCAAACAAGGGGACTCTATTAATGATGCCAAAGGACCAAGTGGATTTGTTAAAGTGGGCAATGGATTAAGTTTTACACTTCAAGTAGGAAGTGTAGAATTATTTTCCAATAGTAATTACTTTCTGAAAAGTCTTAGATTCCATCGATAATTGAAACCAGGCAACATACTGTGCATTTGCTGAGAACTAAATGTTGTATTACTGTGCCGGTAATTCAGATACTATTAGTAATGACATAAACGGTACTTGAAGAAAATGGATGATGTTTTAAAATGCAAATATGACAAATAAAAGTAAAGAATACAAGCAATAAAATAGCCGTGTTTCAGACAGAAACATTCTAAGTAAATGTCATTGAAATCAATGAAAAACTCACAGATGCAAATTTTCTAGCTGTTAAATTTTCTCCTTGCAACAAATTCTCTGACAGTTTCCATTGTTAATCTCAACAGGAATACAGCCACCTTTGGACAATAATTGCTTGTATTATGCCTATAATTTTAAATTAGCAATCTATTTCCGGAACAGTTCTCACCAAATCACTTTTGAAGAATGCTTTTGCAAGTAACAAAAGAAAATTAGATAGATTTGATTATGAGATGATATTATTATTATTATAAAGAGATAGCGAGAGAAAGAGAGACAGAGGGAAGGAGATAGGGAGAGAGGGAGCATGAAGAAAGAGATAGATAGATTATGTAATATAGTGGATAATGAAATTGTGGTTAAGGTTTCCTAATGAAGAATTTATCACCATACTATTCTGTTAGTTGTTAGTTCAGTGAATTAAATAGGCAATTATTTGATAGCTCATTTATCACAAGAGATACTTTTCAGTTTGACAGCGGCTAATTCAAACAAACAACCAACTAACCAACCAAACAGACAGAGAGACCCAGTTTATGACAATATTGTAATCTGTTTGAAGCTTATAGGCAAACAACAGTTAATATTATATCCATATTGAAGCCATACATGTCAATGATTCTATAACAGGATATATGTATATATATAAGATGACAAGCAGCAAAATCTGAAAGTTTTAGATATAAATTTAGTTTATACTCAAAGTTTATACAATTTCTTGCTGATATACATCACTGTCATAATTTATGATCCATGGTGGATTTGATGAAACTTTTAAAACACCACAGGAGAGGAAATGCCTTCTGTTATTTCTGCCTGCTGTCTTTAGGTTTTGGTCAGACCCATTTCCAGGGAATTGGGCTGGGGTATATCTGGATGGCACTATCTCCCACCCACCTAGTTTTCAATGATTGCATTCTCTATTTAAAGAAAATAAAGTTTATACAAGCATACTATACATTTTCTTTAATTACTGTCTACTTGGAAAGTTCTGAAGCCCTCTCCTGACCAACCAAGCCAGGTCTGCATTGAACAGGCTTGATATTGGTTCTGATCCTATTATAGCCTACTTGGGTGATAGATTTCATCTGTGGCCTGGTTTAACAATAGAACCTGTACTTTGGATCTCTAGTTGAAGGTTAATTTTTCCCCTCTTTCCCACCAGTTTTAGAAGCCCTAAAAGAATCTTAATGACTACACTGTAAAAAAATAAAATCAAGATAGCTCAACTGTGCCCATTACTGTCAATTGTACCTGTCACTGCCAATTGCACCAGTCACTACCAACTGGACCTGTCATTGCCAATGGTGCCTGCCACTGCCAATCACTGCCATTTGATTCTGCCACTGCTAAATGTGCCAATCACTGCCATTTGAGCCTGCCACTGCTAACTGTGCCCATAACTGCCATTTGTGCCGGTCATTGCCAAATGTTCCAGCCACTACCAATTGTGCAACCCAATGTCAATTGAGTCTGTAACTGCCAAATGAACCTTTCACTGCCAATTGTGCTTGCCATGGCCAATTTAGCCTTTCAACACCAATTGTACATGCAATTTCCAGTTGTGTATGTCACTGCCAATTTTTGTCTGTCACAGCCAATTGTGCCTACCAATGGCTATCTCTAAGCTGCACAAATATTAAGAAAACATGATAAATTAAACTACAATACATATTTTCTGCTCAGAGAATATATTTAAATACACAGCTCAGTCGCGATGGTGGTGTGTAAACCAAATGCTCCACCGAACAACCCAAGCACAACAGTAAATGTAATTAAGTTCAGACAAATCTTTGCAGTCGGCACTGAAACGACTTTAAATAAATTCCAATATGAGCTTCTGTATCTTGGGAACACATTTAAAAAGAAATTTCTATTTTCTTTAGAATAATTTGCAAGTAATGAAATATGAGGAAAGACCCTAAGAGATAATACATTATCTAAGTGAATATGAAATTTCAGTAAGGTAAAAAGTAGTAAAGCCAACTTATTTATAGATCTAAAAGAATGGTAATCTTAATGGAGAATAGCAGGTTATTCAAATACAAAACCACATACACATATAAAAATATATATGTGTATATATTTGTATGTGTGTGTATATATATATATATATACATGATGGCTGCAACTCGATTTTGAGTAATACGATCGGTTGATACTTAAGCACGAGCATCAAGGATGAGGCTTTTTAGTCTTGCTAGGGAGTTGCCTATTGCCAGCAATACAATGCATCGCAAAAAATGTCATATATCAAGCGATGTCTGAGCTTGAAACTTTTTTAAGTGAGGAAAGGCTTTGGACAGGGCCAATCCCACTATCTGAACATTGAATGCATTTGCACAAAAAAAAAACAAGTCTACATCATTGGATGCAGACGGACTCACAGCTTTTATATCCGAGTGACCTTCTCCTAGAGAGATGTCTTATTGAAGACTAAGAGTCTCTCGTAGTGAAAAAAAAAAAAAGAAATTATTGGTTGGCTGTTGACTCTCCTGAGTTACTCCACCCTTTCACGGGTTTTGTTTTTCATCCTGCAGGGCATCCAAAATCACTCTCCTCACCAAGCAAGTTCAGTGAGGTTGCTGGTGCAGTCGCCAATGACCTGACCATGCAGAGGTTTTACTGGGTTACATGCTACCAGGAGCACTGAAGAGCAAACTGACATAATATATATATATATATCCACACACATATATATCTTCATGGTCATTGTTTAAGGCCCACTTTCCCTGCTTGCAAGTGTTGTATGGGCTTACAAGTCAGTACTAAAGTAGGGCTACTGACCTACCAAGCAGGCTCAGAGTTTGCATCTTACTTACATATAGTCTGACATTCTATCATATGCACAGCGGAGGCTGTCATTTCCTTCACATGACTGAAGTGTCTTCCAAACCTTTTGTTCAATGAACCTCATAAGGATGGATGCCCTTCCTATCACCAATCACTTTACAGCATGTACTGGGTGTGTTTATCATGTAGATCACCAATACTAAGTCTGTCACTACTCTAAAACAATAGCATAAGGTCTTCGAAATGCTTTTAATGAAGCATACAGTGTATTGCAAAATACACTATATATACATTCATATATATATAGCTATTTCAGAGCGCCAATTCTAATTTTTATATATATATATATGTGTAATACACTGTATCCCTGCATTTTGTAAGAGGTGACTAAAATGTTTGACACCAGGAAAGGTATCTGACTATAAAGCATTGACTCATACAAATCCCCATGACCAATATGAAATCTATCATGGGAAACACAATGCTCGTCCTTACTTCAACAGGTAAAATGCCATTAAGACTTTAATACCAAACTATCTGAAACCAGCCCTAGGATATCAGGCTCTATATTTTAAAGTGTTTACATACATCTAAAATCTTTCCACCATAATTTCATATAAGAACCATTAAGTTATGTTAAGAAAACCAGCTGAATAACTTACCCTCCTCCTCCTTCTTCTTCACTCACTTATTCCTGGGAAAGTTGTGGGGGTACACTCCTCAAACATATCTTCCAGCAAATCCTGTCAGATGCAGCCATTCTCAATTAATCTGGCTGGATCCCCAAGCAAGACTAGTCAGACTCATAGATGTCATTCAACCATCTTGCTCAGGTTCTACATTTGTGCCTCCTTCCTGATGGTTTTGTTTTGCCTGTAAAATATGTCCAACAATTCTTTCCTGAAACATTCTAACCTCATATCTGTAATATCAGAGTTATGATCTCTCAATTTGGAGAACTAGTGGTACTACCTGGAGTGACTCTGATCCCCAAGTTATGTACTTTATTGAGTAACGTTACTCCAAAGACCGTTCAGAGGATCCCCATTTTGGATGCTTGTATTCGCAAATATATTCTTCCAATCATTATCCAAGATTACATGTAACATCATTGATTATATGTAACATCATGATGAGGATAATGTTGATTAATCTAATTTCTACTGACAGCATAGTTAGTGTAGTAAATCTATCTATAGGTATGTATGGTGGTATCAATTTTTGCTATTCTCTACTAAATTACACTAAACTATATATATATAAACAAACACACACACACACATATATATGCATACATACACACATGCACACACACACACACACACGCACACACACACATATATATATTGTGTGTGTGAGTGTGAATGTGTGTGTAGCATGTGTGAACTGATGTTTTGCATAGATAAATGGTTTGCAACAGTATGCTAATTAATGCATGTGCACATGTGTAAATGTACATTAGCACACAAGTGTATGAAATATATTGTGAATTAGAAAGAACTAGAAATTAAAAAGAAAAACAATCTAAAATAACAAACAAAGGAAATAGAAGAAAGAAAGGGCTGTATTATATTTTTAATTTCATGTCTTTTTTTTATTCCTCAAGTATATTTTTAAAAATAACTTAGAGAAATATTTTCAGTTTGAAATTTTTAAATTTCTTTCTTTAATGAATTGCAAACCACAATATCTGTTGTGATGGAATTTCTGTTAAGGCTGTTGAGATCCCATGAGATATTTCAGCTGTATACTTATTTACTTTTTACACAATTGTGTATTTCGTTAAAAAAAAAACGTTTAATATATTTTTTTCTTAGCTTATTTCAAATTTATATTTAATTTATGATGATGATGATAATGATGATGATGATAATGATTTCTACTATAGGCTCAAAGCCAGCAATTTGGGGGGAGGAAAATCGATTAAATCGACCCCAGTGCATTACTGGTGCTGTATTTTCTCGATCCTGAAAAGATGAAAAGCAAAGCTAACCTCAGTGGAATTTTAACTCAGAACGTAAAGGGCCATAACTAAATGTAGTAAGACATTTCTTTGGATGCTCTAACAAGTATATTACTGGTACTTTCTTTTATCGACTCCGTAATGATGAAAGGCAAATGTAACCTCGGCGGGATTTGAACTCAGAATGGAAAGGGCCGTAACTCTATGCGTCAAAGCATGGTGTCCGACCCTCTACTGGTATGGTGATAATAATGATTTCATTTTTAGCCACAAAAGTTTGCACATATAAAACAGTAAGCATTATAGACATAGACAGTAGTTACAATACATGTGGGGTTGGACAAACAAAGTTATATAAAGCTGGTAGGGGAAAAGATGTTAGAATAGAATAGACAGAGAAATTTTTAGAAAGCATGATACAAGTATTAGATTATTGTTTCAAAAATGAAAGGAGTTGATTGTCAGAACAGACCAAAGAAACAATGTTTTTGCTGGTATTATTTGCTGAGTTCAAATCCCGCCAAGGTTAACTTTGACTTTGATTCTGACGTGGTTGATAAAATAAAATACCAGTACTGTGCTGGGATAATTGTTGGCCTTGTGCCAAAAGTAGAAACAATTATTTGCTTGTCACAACATCTGAAAAAAGATGGGTGTGCTTAAACTCAGGATGTACAATGCCAGATCAGATACGAACTTATTAATAATTCTGCCAACACCTGATCCCTGAAAAGTTGAAAGACAAGATTGTTATAAATCATAAAATAACACAAGATGTAATAATAGAAAACATTTAAGGTTATCCACATGGATGGGAAACCATTTGTTGAGCCTGAGCACTTAATATCTCTGCTCACAAACCATCTATTATATACTTCCCAGCGCTCACTAAAAATTCACCCATAAGCATAATACTATCGATGATGATGATGATGATGATGATGATAATAATGTTTTCTGATTTAGGCACAAGGCCAACAATTTTGGGGGAGGGGAAAGTCAATTAAATTGACCCCAGTGCATTACTGGTGCTTATTTTATCAACCCAATCAGGATGAAAGGTTAAGATAACCATAGAAGGATTTGAACTTAGAATGTAAAGGTGTGGTATTTGATGCTCTATCGATATTACCAATCCACTGCCCTAATAATGATAATAATAATTGTTTCTACTTTTGGCACAAGGCCAGAAAATACCCAGTGCATTACTGGTACTTTATTTTATCGACCCCGTAAGGATGAAAGGCAAAGTCAACCTCAGTGGGATTTGAACTCAGACCGTAAAGGGACGTAACTATGCTGGAAAGCATGGCGTCCGACCCTCTACCGATACTGCCAATCCACCGAATAATGATTTCTAGTTTAGGTACAATGTCAGAAAATTTGGAGGAAAGGAATGCTGATTAAATCACACCCAGTACAGATACTTTGTTTTAATGATCCTGTAAAGATAAAAAAGACTTTGTTAACCTTGTTGGGGTTTGAAATCAGAACATAAAGAACAGAAACAAATACTGCTAAGAATATGTCTAATGCTCTAATGACTTTACCAATCCACCATCTTACTCATTAAGCATGATAACAGGAATACTGTTAATGATAATAAGGTTTATGAAGATAACGATGATAAGGATGATGAAGATAATAATTGTTATTTCTAACAATTCGAGGGGAGAAAGCACTTATGTAGATGTATTTTTGATACATTTGTGTAGTTTGCTGATTATCTTTCCAATGACTGAATCACTACATTTGTACAAAGCATCACACATTTCACAAGCTTTCATATAAACTATACTGCTTTATTCTATTATACTTCAAGTTGAAAACATTAAATTATTTCCAGTGTCTTTGCAGAACAATCAATTGATAAGTATCCTGATAATTATCAATTCTGAAACAAACGAGACGTAATGCAAAAATGTTCACATATATATATATATATATATATATATATATATATATATATATATATATAAATATATATATATATATATATATAGATAAAATGAAACGAAATTTCATTTCTCACTCTCAGTACGGCTGTTACTTAATATGCATAACAAAAGTATATACTTTCAGACGTTCAATCATCTGGCAGAAAGGTATACGGTACTGACGATACCTAATGAGCTTGAAACTAGTACATCGTTCCTTTGCCAGTGTTGAACAAACGGACAACGATGGTTGCTAAACACTGTACGGCTTAATTCGGGATGTTTGTTTACAAACAAACCGAACATTATAATAAATGTTCGGTAAATCCATACGTACATATATATATGTGTGAATGTATGTATATATATATATACATACTACTGTACGTATACATACTTATATATATATATATATATATATATATATATATATATATATATAACAAAGGAATTGTGGTAAAGAACCAGATGGACCATAACGCACAAGAGTACTCAATACTTAGGGTAGTAGAGTGGGAAATAGGAAAAAATTATAATTTATTCTAGAAATAGCCGTCAAAACGGCTTGAGCTCTGCCGTCGGGGTCTTACTTTTTCCTATATATATATATATAGAGAGAGAGAGAGAGTAAGAGTAATATTTATATTTATATATGTTTGATATAACTATAAATATGTAGGGTAGTACTAAGTACTATCCGTTTACCGGTAGGACAAAGGCTCAATGCCTATTTTCAAGTGTTTTACAGAGCCGAGATACAAAGTGTTAAAACGATCAAATTTTAGTTCAGAAAATTTATTAGCTGACAATTGTTTCTTCCAGAGGGAAGTCTGATATCATCAGAGCATAAGGAATGTCGAAACATGTAACTAAAATCCCAGTCATTTAGAACATTTATGGTACATAATTGTTATTAGTGTCAAAGGCATCATGGGGAGAGTCAGGAGTTAAAAAAATGTTCTGCTTGAAAGAACACAATTACAGGCAGCACTGGTTGAAAGTGTAATAGGTATAAGTAAAAAATCACAAGCAAAAAAAATATACAAGCTAAAAAAACAGGCTAAAAATTATAAGCTTATAATTTTTTGCCTGTTTTTTTTAGCTTGTGGCTTTTTTGGCTTGTGATTTTTAAGGGTGAAAGCAGCGATTCTTTGCTTAAACTTTAATCTGTTATTTTAATATATATATATATATATATATATATATATATATATATATATATATATACCTATGTTTAATATAGAAATGGTTTCTACAGGAACAGAACTGTTTCATTTGAAGGAAATCACCAGGGCTTTCCTGATGAGTGAAATAGTTCTAGTCCTGTAGAAGCCATTTCTATATTAAATATTTATACTCTGCTATGTATTGAGTACCTTACCTTCTGTGGTTACCCCTGATTGAACCCAGGATACACATTTCTCTCTCTCTCTCTCTCTATATATATATATATATATATATATATATATATATATTTATTAAAATAACAGATTAAAGTTTAAGCAAAGAATCGCTACTTTCACCCTTAACGGGAAAGCAGCGATTCTTTGCGTAAACTTTAATCTGTTATTTTAATAAATATTTGCTCTACGGTTCTTATATATTTGATATATATTTATCCTTATCGAGCCCTCTTTGGATTTTAGTCTTCAAATTTATTATTATTACTATATATATATATATATATATATATATATATATATATATATATATATATATATATATATATATATATATATATATATGTGTGTGTGTGTGTGTGCTGCACACCGAAACTGCATTCGTTATCTTGGCTGCAACCAAAAGCTTCGTTGATGCTGTGCTTAAATTTGTATTATTAACTCCTAGAATTAACGATTAATTGATTAATTTAATTAGACAATTCTATTGATTGAATAATTGTTTATGTTTGTTTGAAAATTTCTAGTTGAGTGCTTAATTTGGTTTGTGTAAGGGAATTATATTCCTTTGTTCCAAATTTCGAATTGACCGCCAAAGCCGGGGTTTACCTCCCTTTGGGAAAACCATGTGTCTTTTAGCGGTGTTTACTGCAAGAACGCACACCCGCGAGGTCCAGAACGAAAAACTTGTTGATAAAGTTAACTCCTTTGATCTGTCGTCAAAAACCATTAACTTGCAGACCCCTGCAAGTGGATTTTGTCGATTTCGGATTTACAGAAACCTAGCGGAGATGTTATATATATTATGTGATGTATATTGTATGGTATATATTATGTGTAGTCTATCATATTAACGCGATGGTCCAGGTCAGATAAAAAATGTTCCTGAGTTCGGTTTTCTTCGTCGTTATGGTCGCTGTATTTGATTTGCAAAGCTGTCTAAACATAATGTTATAACTCTAGGGTAATATTCATTATTGAGTGCTTAGCTGTACACCGAAACTGCATTCATTAGCTTGGCTGCCACCAAAAGCTTTGTTGATGCTGTGCTTAAATTTGTATATATATATATATAAATATGTGAAGCAGCAGTAGTAATAGTAGTAGTAGCAGCAGCAGCAGTGAATGAGCAAGTGTGTGCTTTGAATTTGGTAGAAGAATCTAGAAATCAAAGAGGAGATAGAGACACAGATAAAGACTTATTTAATAATTTATCAAATATCCTTTCAATTCCTCAACTTCCTTCTGCATTATTTCTACAAGGAAGTGATAATGTATTGCCAACAATCTATTTCCTCTCTTATTTCTTATTTGACATACAATATCAACATATACACAAAATATTATATATATATATATATATGTGTGTGTGTGTATATATATGTATATATGTGTGTATATATATATTATATATATATATATGTATATATATATGTATATATATATGTATATATATGTATATCTGTATCATCTGGCTTGATTTCTACAGCTGGATGCCCTTCCTAACACCAACCTCATTTACAGTGAGTGTTGGGTGCTTTTTTGTCCGTGGCCCCTACACGTCCACTTTACAGTGGAATGATAGGGACCCCAGTCCCTATCCTCTCATTTCTACAGCTGAGTAAACTGGATCAATGTGAAATAAAGTGCCTTGCCCAAAGAAACAACACATCACTCGATCTGAGAATTGAACTCACAACCTTTCGATTGCAATCCCAATGCGTTAACCACTTAGCCATGTGCCTCCATGTGTATATATATATACAGGGTGAGGACGATATCTGTTCGCAAGATTACTGTCTAGGAAAAAATAACAGAGTAGTTTTATTTTTTAAGATTTATTTATCAAACTTGGGTCAATTTGTCTTCATGACTAGTTCTTTCGATCTCACTTGATAAACCCGCCATTAGCTTTGATGAAGGCCTCAAGGCGGCCTCGGAACCGGCTACAGGCCTTCGTCACTGTCCCCCGATTTAGGCACTTGTGATCCTGGCCTTCAGGTCGTCTTTTGTATTGCAGCTAGATCTGTTGGTGTCTCGTTCCACTGTGCCCCACACAAAGATGTCGAGGCGGTTGCAGTCAGGCGAGCTGGGAGGCCAGATGTCAGGTGAAGTGTGGTCGACAAAGTTCTCTGACAGCCAGGCTTGGGTCTTTCGGCTGGTATGGCAGGGCGCTGAGTCTTGCTGCCACACGTATGGCCTACCTGCAGCTACCTGGTCTATCCAGGGCTTTACTACCTCGCTCAGAACACGGATGTAGCCATCGGTGTTCAGCTCGAGGCCCTCAGGGAAGAAGTGAGGTGGCATCACGTCACCTTGACTGCTGACGACACCTAATACCAATGTTGTCGCTGGAAACTTTGTCTGCATGACTCTGGGCATGTCTTTGGATGAGACAGCGAGCCACCTGTTATTCCGGGAGTTGATCTTCTGGTCTTATTTGTCCTCCCGGCGTGGATTCCAAGAAGAATTCCGTGTCTCTTCTACAAATTTGGAGGTTCAAAATTATTCATAATCAATTATTATTCTGAAAATAAATAATGGAAATATAGTCACTGTTTTTATGAAGACAAGAGTGACAATGGAAGTAAAAAAAGTTGGCATAAAATTAGCAGTTGAAAATTGCGAACAAATATCGTCCGCACCCTGTATATATATATATATATATATATATATATATATATATATATATATATACACAATATAAAGAAATACACAGATACATGCGAACACATACATATACATGAATATATCCACATATATCCTTGAATTTGTGGTGCCAACCTCAACCGTTGTTGATCTATGTATAACTGGGACAAAATAATCCAAATGGATTAGATTGATTCAGTATCAGAGCTATATAATACATTATAAAGAAAGAAGAAACATTAGATATAATTAATAAGATATACCATACTTAGCTCTGTTTCTTGACTGCTGCATCACGTGATTGACTCCCGCTCTGCCTTTCGGGATTTTATCTCGCGTCCTACAGATGTGTTTTGAAACTCTAAATGAGGGATCCTCTTGATAAGTCGGCAAACCTCACAAAAATACTGTATCTCTGCGATGTAGTGTTTTTGCATAATATGCCACGAAACTACGTATTGAAGGAATTTGGGTATGGTATATCTTATTAATTATATCTAATGTTTCTTCTTTCTTTATAATGTATTATATATATATATATATATATATATATATATATATATATATATATATATATGTACATATATGTATATGTGTATATATATGTATATATATATATGTGTATATATGTATATATATGTGTGTGTGTGTGAAGGCACAGGGCATTGGGCTTGCAATCGAAAGGTTGTGAGTTCAATTCTCGGACCGGGTGATGTGTTGTTTCCTTGAGCAAGACACTTTATTTCACATTGCTCCAGTTTACTCAGCTGTGGAAATGAGATGATAGGTCCATATCAATCCACTGCAAACTGGTCGTGGAGGTGCCACAGCAACAAAGCACCCAGCACTCACTGTAAATGAGATTGGTGTTAGGAAGGGCATCCAGCTGTAGAAATCAAGCCAAAATCAGTTCCCGTATGAGCAAGACAAGGTCAGCCGACTGGACACTACCCACAACAGGACAACCCATCTAACCCATGCTAGCGTGGAAGAATGCACGTAAAACGGTGATGATGATTTTATATATATATATATATATATATATATATATATATACACATATATATATATGAGAAAAAGCACCCACCATACCCTGTCAGGTGGTCACATTGAAATGTCATTGGCATTAGTAAGGGCATCAAGTTGTAGGATTCTAAGTGAAAAACAGTTGTATGATCAAAATGTTTGCACCCCAATTGTCTAACCTCATAACGTGTTAACTCATCTAACCCATGCATATGTGGACAAATATATATTAAATGGTAATGATGATAAATGAAGCAATAGCTATATTGTTGCTGTTATTGTTTTAGTCTCAAGTCTTCCAGATCCATTGGCTCTGTCATCAAAGACATTTTGACAGTGACTAACCAGTCTCTGACACTAATGGCATCAGACTTCAGGAGAAGAGAGAGAGGGGGAAGAAGAAAGAAATGAATGCCGCCAGTAAAATGCTATTTCAAGATAAAAACAAAAGACTAGTAGAAATGTAAGTGATATTTTGACATTTAGAATTATGTTTACCAATTAAAAATGCTAGATTAGTCATTTATTCTTCCACTGGTTTCAGTCCTTGGACTGAGACCAGACTAGAGCATTACAAATATCTTTACATATTCTATAAAATCTCTAGGTTCTGTGAAGACTTAATAAGAATGTTAAGATCTCGGCTTGAAACATTTCCCTTAAATGTTAATCACAGAGCCATCTCCTGAAAATTATTTTAAGGATATTTTTGAGTATGTTAGCCATTTAATTACCATATTTACAATGAAAGATATTTCCAAGTGCTTTTAAATGATTTTGCAAATAATCATGAATTTGGAGTGATTTAGTAATGGAGCTGTCCTTCTCATTAGAATGGTTTTTGAAACAACATAAAATAATTGTTTCTACTTTTGGCACAAGGCCACAATTAACCAGTGCATTACTGGTACTTTATTTTATCGATCCCGTAAGGATGAAAGGCAAAGTTAACCTCGGCAGGATTTGAATGGCAAGGGCCATAACTCTATCATCAAAGCATGTCATCTGACCCTCTACTGATACTGCCAATCCACCGCCTAAATCCACAACATAAAATAATGCTGGAAGATTTTTTAGGTAAACAATTCAAAACATTCATTACCATATTTCTAATAATAAAAAAAGAAATAACGCTGGTCCTTTGAATTATGAGTACCTTCATCTTGCATTATAATGTATGTGGCTGAGCATTTCACAGACATGTGTACTCTTCACATTATTCTTTGGAGGAAATTTAGCATAACACAATATGTTTCAAGGTTGACCCCTTGAATACAGCTCTATCTCATTTTTTTGCCAGCTGAATAGAGTGGAACAATGTGAAATAAAGTGTTATGCTCAGGGACACAACATACTACCTGCCCTGAGAATCAAACACACGATTCTGAGTCCAACACACTAAACACTAAGCCACAAAACTTCACAAAGTATATGAACATACTAACATATGCACAAACGATAAACATGACTGCACACCTTTGTACATGCATATGGCTACATATATGTTCACAAATGTAAGCTCATGTCTATGTGTATGTAAGTAACTCTCTCTCTTTGTATATGTATATATATATATATATACACATATGGTTATACCTAATTTGCTGAAAATTCTATATACCATCCAATGACCAAATTATGTGACTTTAGAGCAAAGCCATTAATTATCGTTACCACATAAGAATCCATTCTGATTATTAGTGAGAGATTGTAAGCATCTACAACTTTATGCTCCACTGGCATAAAGAAATGTGTCTGGTATGTTTTGTGTTCCATAAACTGGTGTTAAATGGAAGACAGTGTACATTCAATAAAAACCAAAGTTGCAGATTGAAAGGGCATCTAGTTGTTGTTGTTGTTGTATTAAAAGCCTTGCATTTATATATCCCTCTTCTATCAACACATGAGAAAGGGGAAAAGAGAAAGAAATTCCAATGCTATTAAATATCCAGGAAAGTTGGAAGTGAAAGTTTATTTATTGAAAATAAAACCTACCGATGAGGAAGAAAGAAATAATGAGTAAGATGGAGATGGGGATAGGGAACGAGAGAGAGAGAGAGAGATAAATGAATAACATGAGAGAGATAAGGATTAAAACGGGAGGAGAAATTAAGATAAGCAATCAGTGGAAGAGACAGAAACAGTGAGAGAGAAAGAAATATTGAGAGGAATGGTATGAGATTGATAGAGAAACAGTTAGAAAGAGAGGAGGACATAGACAATGAGAGTAAGAGAGAGAAAGAACAAGTAAGAGAAAGAGAGAAAGAGAGAGAGGAATGGTAAATGCGAATAATATGAGTCAATAAATTATATGCTTTCAGTTAGCTGATCAGATTTTGTAATATCTTCACAGAACGTGTTTTCATTGCTGTTTGATTGATGTAAACTAAATATTAATCTCTCGCAAACATTTGAAAATAAGATGAAACTAAAACAGTAAAAATATTTATAACTTGGACCACAGTGAAAAATTAATTGACAGCATTCATGGATGTGAAAATATAGACGGAGTAGGAATTGATTGATATCAGAGAAATTAACAACAAAATCACATAAAACTATCTTTAGTTTTATCCCTGCTCTCATCAGCCACCCAATTAAATCCTGTAATTATGATCAGATTTATATTTCTTTCAACTATTGACACACACAGTGTGGTAATGTTAGATTCTGTTCTGTAAATTGCAAAGATCAGATAAGGTTAGACATTCTGTACACATCTTTCACAGCTAGACATTTTGAACTCTTTCTTCAACTTATTGGTTTTACTGTGCACTTATGTCATACTAGCTCCTACTCCTCTTCCTCTTTCTCATCCTCCTCTTCAATAATAATGCAGCAGTGACAGCAGTAGCGATAGCAGTGCTATGATTACACAATCTTGAAATACATACTTTTAGGCAACTAAATTGTTCTTTTGCTTCACTGATTCGTTGAAAAGCCAGTACCTTACTAATTTGGTTTGGATTACTTCAAATGATTTAAACTTGAGAGTGAAAGTTTTGATATTACTGAATCTTATGACTGAATGCTGTTTCTATATGAATCAGCAGAACTGTTATGTATGTATGAACACATAATTACTGAGGGAGACTTAGAGTCACCATCATAACATATGGCATATCTTGCAAATTTTAAGCTTGGTGGAGTCCATCCTTCTCCAGGTCTGAATACAGGTATTTTCTTTCAGAGAAGAAGGAGAGAGAGAGAGAGAGAGAGAGAGAGAGAGAGAGAGAGAGAGAGAGAGAGAGAGAGAGTCAATAGCAGTACTAGACTGGTACTTTTTTATTGACCTGGAAAGGATGAAAGGTAGAATTGATCTCAGTAGGATTGGAACTCGGAAGATAGAAAGCCATAACTAAATAATGCAAAACATTTTCTCTGATACTGTACCAGTACTGCCAATCCAGCCCCCTTATAATTGTTATAGTTTCAATATTTATTCTGTTAATGGCTATTATGTGTTTCCTAATGGATTATTATGAGTATGTGAAGGCACGTGACTTACTGATTAAGGTATTCTGCTCAGCATCATAAGATCATGAATTCAATTCCTGGATCAGGCAGTATATTGAGTCTTTTAGCAAGACAATATCACAGTCTGTGATAAAGATGGCCCTTGGAATTATATGAACAACTAATATTTTTCTAGCTTTGTGGCCTGGAGCAATGTGAAATAAACATCTCTCTCAAGGTCACAATGCGCTGCTGGGAATCAAACTCATCACCTTCGGATTATAAGCCAAATACACTAAACACTATGCCATGTGAATTCATCAACAACACCCCTAAGACTATTGAGATATATATAAGTGTATATCAATATATATGTTTTGCTGAAGTTGACAATTGCTATTTGGAACAGTAACTATCAAATAACTAACTTTCTCATAGAAAGTAAATAATGATTTCTTTATTATATTTGATTATGAGGTTGACACGCTCCCTACTGTGGTGTGAGTCTGAATACAACAAAAATACGAAAGAATACTCAAACATCACTACCCCCAATGATATGAACCTGGATTGTATGGGCAAATGCTCTCAGCTGTGCAGAACCCCAAATACAAGCTGCCTTGCAGTCCCAGCAAACAGAATAGAGAAAGTTTTGCCCTGAAGGATAGTGAGAGAGATGCATTGAAATAACCATTTCAACTTGAGGGGTTCACTCATGCAGGTGGGCCACTCCACCCTGATAGGCGTGAGTAAAGAAGTGGTCTAGGGACCCAGAAGACAGAATGTCTCCACCTCTACAGGTTGAACTTATATTTTAATTGGTCAGAAATCCTGTATTCAGGTATTAGTCCCTTACAGTTACCAGATTCTTTTATGATAGACACTACCTGATTTTCAATTAACTTTGAAAATAATCAAGGATTTAGTAATATAATTAACTTTCTCATGGCTGAAGCATGTATTCCATATATATATATATATATATATATATATATATGTATGTATCTTTAACCCTTTAGCATTATCATTACTCTATAAATACTGTATTTCACACCATCAAAGGCGCTACTTTTTTCCTAAAATAAATCTCAAAAATCTACCATGCAACCTGGAGGCCAAAGGTTGCTTTTTATATTTTTCAAATTTTTGGTTGTCAAATTTAGGATGTGTCTTCGAGTAGAAAGATCTTCGGTGCCGGAAAATATGGTACTGGTGTATTTTCATGGTAAAGGCATTACTTCACATAATAACGAATCTATGATATTTGGATATATATTTTGAGAACAATTCCTTAACATCAGTATGAGCAGCTTGTTGCGGCCAGTTTGAACAGAAAGAGGTGAGAAAATTCTGACTGGATATGGCTGGTTTAAATGCTAAAGTGTTAACATACTTCTAAGAGAAATTCTACAAACCACAATGTGTGACAAGACTAGATATTTGAATTAAAGATATAGTCTTTTATCATAATGTAAATGAGTATTCCACAGACATGGGTGTGCTTAATGTAATTATCTGGGAACTTCTAATATTAAGTAACCCAAATTTCTTAACTATTTTTTACAGTGATCGACTGTTATTATAGTTATTTTCTATATTTGGGTTTCTCAGGTGCTCATAGTGCTCAATAATTCATAAAGTAATATTTATGTATAAGTAGACTGCCTTTAATATACACCACCCAAAACTTGTATTTGTAATATTGGTCTATTATGTGTATTAGTAGTTTCTGGATATTATTGTAGGCAAGCTAAAATATGTATTAGTAGTATATATAGTATTTACATTAGTAGTATATGTGAAATAGTAAATACTATTTCACATTAGTAGTATATTAGAAATTTGTCTTCAATATAGGTTCTCCAAACAAATGTCTCTTAATATATTCAATGACACAGCTTCACTATAAGTAGAGATTTATCTGAAAAATTTGAAACATTCATATTCAAATTTATAAAGTAACGTTTCCTTCCTTTTACTTTCCCTACTTTCAACATTATACATTTTTTTTCTGTGCAATGTGTTAGATAGGAGCTTAGTAGTTAAAGTTGCTTTTAGTTAGAACATACACATTTATGTTATGTGAGGGTGGGTGAGCTGTAAGCTCTATAAAACACGCCTACCATTGAAACGTAAATTTACAGAAGCCAGACCAATTTAAGTTATAAAGAAAATATAAAAGAAAAGAAATCAACTTGATAAAAACATCTGAAAATTTTAGTTCGGTTCAAGATGTTAAGCAACTTCAAAGAAATGAGAATAAATTCACGTGTTATCTTCTTCAATTCTTTCACTACAATTTACCAATATTATCACAATGTGGCCCATTTTCTTAAGCCATTTTGCTGGTGTAAGATATATTTATCTTTGAAAAGGTAAGCATATATCTCCCAAATGTATGTATGAGCATATATATGAATGTGTATACACACACACATATATATAGATATATATATACATACATACATACCCCATGCTAGCATGGAAGATGGCCGTTAAACGAAGATGATGATGATGATATATATATATACATATATATATATATATATATATATATATATATATATATATATATATATATATATATATATATATATATATACATAGATATATAGATATATACACTTATATGTACATATATATATTTCAGGTGTAATTGCCTTTCCTTTAGTAATAGGCTACACCAGCCATTATTTCTCACCTGTGTATAATAATTTGTTATAAGAATTATATAAAGGTGTGAGTGCTGCATGGTTCAATGGTTAAGAAGTTTGTTTCATAATCATAAGTCCTGGGTTCAATGCCACTGTGGGGCATCTTGATCAAGTACCATTTATCATTGCTTTGGACTCAACCAAGTTTTGTGAGGGAATTTGGCTACAGGAGAACTGTTTAAAAGCTTGCCAGATAAATTATAACTGTAATTCAAAGAGTCAGCCTTGTTACACCCTGTCTGAAGCTGAATCTCAAAAACAAAAACATTTGGGGTAGATAAGTCTATGGAATACTCAGCCACTTACCCTATGATACATGATGGACTGTTCCACTGTGATAGCCTATCTGGCTGTGCAGGCATGGAAAGGGGACAAAGAGTGGTGATGTTGATGATGATATATATATATCATCATTATCATCATCATCATCATTTAACACCCATTTTCCAGGGTTAGACGGGTTGTCCCATTTCTGGTAAGTTGGGTCAGGTTACCGTGTCTTACTCATATAGGACTTTTTCTGGGTATGTTTTTATGGCTGGATGCGCTTCCCAACACAAACCACATTTACAGTTTGTGCTGGGTGATTTTAGCCACGACTCCTACATGACCACTTTAGAGCATGGACTAGGCGATTTTTGTTGTGCCACCTACATGACCACTTTACAGTGTGGGCTGGTCGCTTTTTGTTATATAACCATCATGCCCACTTTACTGTGTGGCTGGGGACTTAGGGGAGGTGAGTGGGAATTGTGTAAAGTCAACTTTTATCACCTCAACCCAAGTCTTCCTAGGTCTACTTACACCATAGCTTCCATTAACTTTGAGTGCCATGCAATTTTTTATGCAGCTGCCATCCTTAATACACATCACATGTCCATAGCAATGCAATTTCCTCTCCTGCACACTGCATCTGATCCCTCTTATGCCCAGTTTCTCTCCCATCCACCCAGTAAGATGGTTATGCTGGTGCTATGACAAAAGCACCCAATCTAATCTGAAAAGTTATCATATAGGTGTCAGGGGAAAATGCATCCACTTCATTCTGTATGGTGGTTGGTTTTAGTAAGAGCATCCAACTGTAGAAAACCTTGCCAAAAATAGATCATATGAGTAAGATGTGGTTACCTGACTTGTCTAGTCTAATGATATGACACACTGTCTAACTCATGATAGTTTGAAAAATAGGTGTTAAATGTTGAGGAAAACAATGATGATGATGATATATATATATATATATATATATATATATATTGGGGCACCCACTGATGAATTATAGGAGCCCACTTGAATATATATCTATTGATGGTATACAAGCTCCTACATAAATTGGTATAATTTCACCCAAATTGTAGGAATCCTATAATGAAACGAGACGTCCGTCTGGGAAGAGATATATTAGATATGTCTCATATGAAATAATACAGCCAATTTTCCATGCAATACTTTTAGTTAGCACCCCAAACACATAATTGGGAATATAATCACTTATTTCCTAATGTTTGTTGAGTGAGTTGGAATTTGGCCGGAGTATCGCTAAAAAGCTTTCTCCAATATTGCATTTATTATATATATATATATAGGAAAAAGTATTATTACCCACTCTACTACCCTAAGTATTGAGTACTCTGGTGCTTTATGGTCCATCTGGTTCCTTACCACAATTCCTTCGTTATATATATATATATATATTTGATAATAAGTATAGTGAGTAATTTGAATTGCAGATGGGGCTCCACCAGGGATCAGTCTTCAGCCTACTCATGTTTAACATCGTCTGCCAGGCCATCACTGAGGAGTTCAAAACTGGCACTCCATGGGAGGTCCTATACACTGATGAACTAGTCCTCTTAGCTGAAACTGCAGGAGAATTGGATGCAAAATTTCAAGCATGGAAGAAGAACCTAGAAATGAAAGGCCTAAAAGTAAATTTAGCAAAGACGAAAGTCCTAATATGTGGGAAAGAAGACAGGAAGGTTACACCATCAGGAAAGTGGCTTCTTCAATATGTCAGAAAGGTGGGCAGAATATCCATAAGGTGCATTCAATATAAATTATGGACACACAAAAGATGTAGTGGGATTGCATGTAGTCTAATGGAAAAGATAGACTTTACAGATACATCAGGTAAGTAAACACAAAGAGCTCATGTGAAATAGATTCTCTTAGCTTCCAGGGAAGCTCCATAGAAATTGATGACAGCTTTCGGTACCTAGGCGAACAAATTAGCAACGGGGTGGATGTGCCGAATGTGCGATAGCTAGGATTAGAACAGGCTGGAAGAAGTTTTTAGATCTATTACTGCTGCTAACAAGAAAATGCTTTTTCTCTTAGAGTAAAGAGTAGACTGTATGATGTCTGTGTGAACAGAAATGTTACATGACAGTGAAACAAGGGCCTTGACTGCAGAAGACCTGTGGAGGCTACAAAGAAATTAGTTGAGTATGTTCCGATGGATGTGTAATGATAGTGCGCATGAGTGACATAGCATAAGCAAACTAAGAGAAAATCTTGGCATAAGAAGAATTGGATATAGTGTGCAAAAGAGGAGACTGCGATCTTATGGACATGTGATGCACATGGAAGATAACAGCTGCATAATGAAATGTAGAGGAACCCCATTGGCTGGGACCCATGGAAGAGACAGATCCAGGAAGACATGGGACATTGGATGAGGTTGAGAAGATTGACCTTAAAACACTAAACCTCCCAACAGAAATGGCTAAAAACCATAAGAGCTGATGCTATGAGGTCCTGAAGGCCTGATCTGCAATATACAATGTGGCCTGACCTCCCCTTCCTACAACTGCTTACTAGCACCCCCTACAATCACTCTCCACACCCTCAACACCCCCTACACTCACTCACCACACACACACATATTCCATGACCCCTCCCTATATACGTTCCTAGCTGCTGCCTTTTGTGAGGTGGTGGGTGATGTGAAGGGCATCCAGCTGTGGAGGGCTTACCAAACAAAGGATTAGCAGAACCCTTCAGTCACATAAGAGTATAAAAATGAGGGAAAATAGGGAAAAGTTAGACAGGAAAAAAGCATATGTTGTAATTACTCATCACATATATACAACTTATGTATTAACAATGTTTTACTTCAATATTATATCGTATTAAAGTATATATCTATAAATAATTTAAGGTACCTAGCTTAGAGGTTATAGTGTTTGGCTCACGATTGTAAGGTTGTGAATTTTATTTCCAGTGGCTTGTTGTTCTCTTGAGCAATACACTTTCTCTCATGTTCTTTCAGACCATTCTGATGGAAATAATCAGTTGTAGCTGTAATTTAAAGGGTCAGCCTTGTTACACACAGTGTCATACTGGATGATTATCATCTTCATCATTTAACATATGTTCTCCCTACTATGAAAGGAATACTCAACCATTTGCATATTATTTTCATGTGCAAGCTGCTCCTCTGATCAGACAACTGGAACATACAGCATTGAAATTAAAAGAGGATCAATGACAATAACATTTTTAGATCACTGTTGCAGGTTTTCACAGTCTATGCTAATAAAGGTTAAACTGTGGCCTGTTTGGTTTTTTAAATGGCACACCTAACAAAAAATGACTTTGAATTCTTTTAGTAGTGTGGCTCACCTTATGATGAACCATATCTCATGCAGCTGACTGCTTGAGAATGTTTGCCTATGGAGTCAACTACACTAGTGTAGCATCAAATCTAAATGCC
This sequence comes from Eledone cirrhosa, assembly GCA_964016885.1. NCBI lineage: Eukaryota > Metazoa > Mollusca > Cephalopoda > Octopoda > Eledonidae > Eledone > Eledone cirrhosa. The sequence continues at coordinate 252,879,840 of OZ024743.1, read as the reverse complement.
ATTAAAGAATCAGTAATTCCATTTCTATTTACTTATTAAATTATAAACCATATTTTTGACTGGCACAATACTTCATTTGAATAATGGTAAAAATTTACAATAGCTTATGTCATTCTATTTCTAAGAGTTGCCATGTTTAGACAAAGTTGTGTCTTTCTGATATATCTACCATTAATGTGAATGAGGGAAATACTCAGAAAGAAGATAAAATATCCTCAGATGAAACCTGCAGTAGACATTTTGACTGTGTCTCTATTGACTGCACACTTAATTCTGCATCTACATGCTAGATTTCACAAACTGCTGCCAGAGTTAAATTGAAATTGTCTCAGAAGTTTTTCTCTCAGACCTGCGAAAGAAAGACTGGCATCATAACAAGGTTAATGCTTCATAATCTGCTTAAAGTTATGACACTATAGATCAAACCACCGTTTTTATGACTCATTGTTGATATTCTTTTTAGATCTCTTTGTGTAGTTGATGATGATGAAGTTGTTATTGCTGTTGTTTAGCTCTAGTTTATAACCGATTGAGTCTGGCGGGAGATGTTTAGAACTTTATGTACACTGTCATAAAAAATAATGTAATCGATTCAAGTGATGATGCCCTCTAGGCACTCATTCAACCTGCTTTAAACTACAACCAAATCTTCCTTTAAATCACATCTTGGTGGCTTTTAAAAACAAAAGGAAGAACATTTTCAAAGCTATAGAGCTATGTATACAATAATAATATGGAATGGGCATGGAATGGTCAGCAAAGATTTTATCATAGGTCAGCTCAATGAAGCAAAACAACATCAAAATAAGTAAATTTCAATGTATAAAGCATGGCTTTGAATCTAGAACTATCGATAAAGAATCTTGGTATGAACTTTAAAGTCAGGAGTCTTTATGTCTGTACAATTATAGATATCAGATGTGTTTATGTCAGTCGGTATGTATATGTGAGTGTTTGTATATATATATATATATATATATATATATATATATATATATATATATGGTGTGAATAGTGTTTCCCTTCCTGTTTATTACTGTGTGTACCTATAAATCAGTGATGGAGGTCCCTACAGTCCTCCATACACTGTTGGCTAAAACCTTTAGATGTATTGTATGATACAGTAATATAGCACTGAAACAAAACAGGGTCATCTTGAACTGGAGACCTGGCCCACTTTGCAACAGAGTGGACTCTTCTAATGGTACCCAAGAATCTGCTGTTGGTGTTAAACTGTTAAGTCTACCACCCAAATATGAAGTAGAATATGTTTTTAAAATATGACATGGTTTTTGGGATTTGCAAACGTCAGGTCTTCAGTATATATTCTACCTGAGCTACTTCATTGAACCATACTTAAGTAGTGTTGGCCAACACTACTGAGATTCTTTAACTCTACTGTTTACTTTAATTATCATGTATCCACAGTAGAATAGATACATTTTATTCCTATGTGTTGTAAAAAATGAGATTAAAAGGTTTGGCATCAGAAAGGACATCTAGCTGTAAAACATTGCCTCAAAATACCTGTCATGGGGCTTGCAATGCTAGCCCATTTTTTTGCAGAGATGCATGTATGCATTATGTATGTATGTGTGTATGTGTTCATGTATGTATTTACAGTCATATGTATGCCTGTATTTAGGTATGTGTGACTGTATGTATGGACCAGTAACACCTGACGGAGTAGTAGGTTTGCTGTACTGACAGTCAACGTTTCATGAGAAGTTTAAACCCAGGAGAACCATCTCCTCTATAGATCTGAATATAAATAATTTCTACCAAAGTAGAGAGAGGGATACAGAGGGTCTTAAGAAGAGATATTGGGGAAGAATTGATCCTAGTACTAGACTGGTACTTTTTTCTATCAATCTCAAAATAATTATTTCTACTTTTGGCACAAGGCCAGCAATTTCCCAGTACATTACTGGTACTTTATTTTATCGATCCCGTAAGGATGAAAGGCAAAGTTAACGTCGGTGGGATTTTAGCTCAGAATGGCAAGAACCGTAACTCCATACGTCAAAGCATTGCATCCAACCCTCTAGCGATACTGCCAATTCACCACCTTTTCGATCTCAAAATAATTGTTCCTACTTTTGGCACAAGGCCATCAAATACCGAGTACAATACTGGTACTTTATTTTATCGACCCCGTAAGGATGAAAGGCAAAGTTAACCTCGGCGGGATTTGAACTCAGACCGCAAAGGGACTTAACTATGCTGGAAAGCATGGCATCCGACCCTCTACTGATACTGCCAATCCACCAAATAATGAAAGCAAAATTGACCAAGGCATGATCTGTGCTCGAAGCAGTCAGAACAAATAGAGTAGAACCTCACAGTATGAATACCCTATTGTATGAGTAATTTGCCGTACAAGGCGAGGCTTGTGCAAATGTTTGTCTTGTAGTACAAGTGGAAATATGATGTACGAGTGAGTTTCATATAAATAATTGTTTCTACTTTTGGCACAAGGCCAGCAATTATCCCAGTGTATTACTGGTACTTTATTTTATCGACCCTGTAAGGATGAAAGGCAAAGTTAACCTCGGCAGGATTTGAACTCAGTCCATAAAGGGACATAACTGTGCTGCAAAGCATAGCATCCGACCCTCTACCGATTTCTGCCAATCCACCGCTTTCATATAAATAATAAAATCAATTTGCATATTTCTTTTGCATTCTCTTTTATTATGTTTTTATAATTATCATTTTCCTTGTAACTGCACCTTTTCTATTTTAAAACCCACAAAAATTGTTTTTTGAGTGTTTGGGCTGGAACGGATTATTTATATTTTTATTAATTTCAACATGAAAAATTGATTTGTTAAAGGAATATATCATAAAACAAGCTTGGTCATGGAATGAATTGAACTAGTACTGCAAGGTATCACTGTAGTGTCAAATTGTCTATCCAAAATCTTAATGAATCGCTTTACTAAGGAAAATGGCTTTAAAATGCTTGTTGTCTTTCCTCATTATGTTTTTTATTTTTTTGTTTTTTTACTGTGTGTACCCAGTTTAAAATAGGTACATGGTATGTTGTATGAGGTATATAAAAAAATATTAGTACCAGAAAGAGAAAAAGGCTGTTAAACATTGATTCAGAAAGCACCCCATGTTGGGTATTAAGCTTGTCATAGAGCTTTCAAGGCTCATTTCTGCTTCAGTAGAGAAAATAGCATCAAAATACTTGGTTGGGTTATTGATGTTGTTGTTGTTACTTTAAATTGGAAAGTAATACTATGTAAATAACAGTCTCTCGAGCCAAGAGAAATATTGTTTCTCAGCTGGAAAAAGGCCTATCTAAAATTGGAAATACAATCTTGCTTAATGGACTTTACTGGTTTGTGAAAAGATTAAAGTATTTTATGGTTATGAGTTATTTCGCTGAATACTATATATACACATATATATATATATATATATATATATATATATGAATACTATAATGTTTGTAAGAAAACTAGCAGAGAATGAATGTTATAATGTCGTTGAGAATTCCTCAAAGATAGTCATCTGTTGATATTAGAAAATATAGAATATTAGAAATCCTTCCGACACAGTTTATTCAAGTAGCTTTCTGCTGCAGAAAATGGCTACTTGGATGAATAGGTGTTTAACTAACGGCAATTAACGGAATATTTATTGATTTTGATCATAATTGAAAGAACTCTTAGATGACAGCTCTAGAAGAGTTCCATTAATTCTAGTTAAGATTAGACCAATATCATTTTCACCTCCTGTCAATAACCAAAGCTGCAATATTTCAACTGTTTCCGCTGTTAAAATGCCAGTTGATATATATTTCCTTTAGCTGACCAAACTATCCAATATTGGTTAAGTTAATGGACATTTCTTTTTTAATTTCAAAAGAGAATAAAAAATGTTTTTTAACCAATAACAACAAATACAGTATGTAAAAAATGTTTATACAATAATAGCATGACTGACGATAATATTTTGTATGTATGAATGTATAAATCTGATGGAATCATATGGGTGCCATCATGAGATACTGTGTCTTGGGCTTGAACACAGCTTATTTCATTCAGAGAGCAAGAGAGAGAGGGAGGAACAGAGAGAGAGAGAGAGAGTGAGTGAGGAGAGAGAGAGAGAGAGAGAGAGAGAGAGAGAGAGAGAGAGAGAGAGAGAGAGAGAGAGAGAGAGAGAGAGAGAGAGAGAGGAAGTGAGAAAGAGATAAAAGGAAGAATTGACCCAGTATTAGACTGGTACTTTATTTACTGACTTCAAAGAATGAAAGGGAAAGTTTACCTCATTGATATTTGAAGTCAGCAGTAAGAGAGCTGGAAGAAATGCCTCCTATCTGACATTCCAATGACTGCCAAATCACCATCTGAATAATATTTTACTAATTTAACCCTTTTGATAACATCCCACCTGAAACCACCTCTGAATCATACATAATATCCCAAAGTTGCTAATACATATTTAAGTTAACCTACATTAATCCCTTTGAAACCAATCTGTCTGAAATAGCTCCTTGATCTATGGTCCAAAACAGCCTGTTTTAAAGAGTTCATACTTATATTAAAACCTTCCATTATAATTTTATGTAAGAACCTTTTGTTTAGCTATGTTCTACACAATAGATTAATATAGAGAAAGTTGGTTATGTGTATATTACTAAATCTCTCCAAATTATTGATTATTTTCAAAATTAATTGAAATACATTGGCTGTATGTTTCATTAGAAATATGATAATGAACAGGTTTATAGAATTTAATCTAAAATAAGGAATGGTTAACACAAATCTCCATAAAGAAAGATAGAACCTGTAACATATATTTAACCCATTCTTTGCCATATTTCTAATGAGAACTGCTTCAAATAATGTTGAAAATAATCAACAATTTGGAGAGTCTTAGTGATATAACTAACTTTCTCATTATTAAGCTGGGATCTGTAGCACAACAAAGATGTGCTCCAATAATAGAATTATGACAGAAGACTTTTAGTTAAATATAAACATTTTAAACCTTTCATTACCATGTGTTTAATGAAAGACACTACCTATGATTTTCAAATTATTTTGAAAATAGTCAAGAATTTTTGAGAGATTTAGAAATAAAACTAACTTTCTCCGTTTTTATCGGTTATCTGGAACATAATTTAACAAAATTTCTTACGTAAAAGTATGGTGGAAGGTTTTAGATAAATATGAACACTTTAAAATAAACATCTTAGTATTACAGAAAGAGGAGCCAGTTTCAGCAAGCAGTTTGGTATGAAAAGGGTTAACAGTTAATGTCAGTAATAGATTCCATTAAAAGTAGTGGCATGTATAGGGAAAAAGGATCATGTAATATTATATGAAACTGCATCAATAGAACGGCCACTGCTTATGCAATGATTAAAAGCTCAATTATCAATGACTGTAAGAAGAGATGAATAGATGTGGTAGTAATGTAAATGGAAGTGGTGGTGGTGGTGGTTATGGTGGTGGAGAGGGTTATTGGGAATTGAGGTATGATAAGATGAAAGGATTAACATTATGTACAGCAATGGGGAAAAACTGACTATTATGAAAAGAAAGTTTCATTAATTGAGAGAAAGCGATCACACTAGAAATTGAAATCAATGGAGACAGATGCAGCAGCTTATATATTATTCACAGAAAGGATAATCCTTCTGCAAACTTGGTGTTCATTGGTATATATGTTTAATATAGTCCTCATTATATCCCCTCTCATATTAAAGCTAGATATTCTTCCTGGCTTTATGAGGAGAGAAATCTGTGGCTTATAGATGTATAGTAGGATAGACTACCACCAGCCAGCCTTTATTAGATCTCACCAGATTTCTAAAGAAAGATCTGTATCTCACATGTATATTGTACAATGAACCACCACCAGCCAGCCATTATTAAATGCTACCTGGTGTGTTGAAAAAGATCTTCCTCTGATGTGTATATTGTAGAATAAACTGCCATCAGCCAGCACTAAATCCCACCTGATTTGTGGGCAAAGATCTCTCTCATGTACATATTATAGAAGAAACTGCCACCAGCCAGCTATTATTATATCCCAGCTGGTTTGTAGAGAAGGATCTGTCTCTCAAGAGTATATTGTAAAAGAAACTGCCATCAAAAGCTTTAAGGCCATTTTCTTTGCTAAGTAAAGCATGGCTTCTGGACGAACTTCTCTATGTTATCCTATTCTCTGCACTCCTTCGTCTTCATTATCATTAGCCATGTCTTTTTTGTTCTTCCTTCTATGGCCATCTCATCTAAATAGTACTATATTACTTGATATATTTTCTCATTTTATACGATTTTACAAGGGTATGACTAGAGAAGATAATTTTGTATACACTAACAGAAATACAAAATATTGTCAAGACTTTCCACTTATGAACTTTCATCTATGCACAACACTTCAAGTACATCAGACATGTATGTCGAGCAGAAAATACAATAAATACAAAGAAATTATTGTTTGCCAAACCAACCAGAAGATATTATTGGAATTCATGGTTGAAGTATGCAGAAATTCTAAACCTGACTGTTGATGAGGCAAAGAATTTAACAATTAAAATCTGAGTTGGCTTAAGATAGTCAATGTAACAAACTTGCCTCAAGGACTTCAATGAGGTTGATGAAGATCTCTCAGAACCTCCTATTTCTAACAGGTTCTAAAGCATTCCAACCATAATCATCCCACTGTGTTATTGTTGTTTAGGATTACATTATCTAATGTGTTCTTTCTATTTTTTAAATTTTAGGGCAAGACTTAAATGGGATTTGACTGCTATTTCTTTCAGTTTCAAAGACTTTCCAGTTGGGACCATCTTATATATGTGTGTTTTGTTCTTTAGGACAACACTATCTGTCTTTGTTTTTGTGTTCTGTCTTTGTTTTTGTGTTCTGTCTTTGTTTTTGTGTTCTGTCTTTGTTTTTGTCAAAAGATAGGATGTGTTGGAGAGAATATCTTACAGTTATTTCTAGCATATTAAGTGGAGAGGTACACATCCTCTCATTTTCTCTTACAATTGAAGCTATTGTTGTTTCTAATCCCCCCCCCCCCAGTCAGCCATTATTGAGCATACATATGATCAATGGAGTTCCATCTATGACAACCCTGTATTCTTTTTGCACATAGTGTATCCAGAACTATACAATCGAATATTGCATTATTATTTTTGATTTCACTTTGAAAGTTTGATCTAAAATATCAGATATTGTATAAAGATATTTCGTTTGAACACTTTAACATAGTAGTTATTACTCAGCAAATATTGCAAAGAGAGAGAAAACTACAATTGTCATTCACAATTCAATATGACTTGGTAGTGTGTTGCATGCTTTCACAATGGGATTTAGATGCCCATGCAATCACAAGCAGACACAAACAACCTCTCAACCCTCCCTCTTTTAATCCAGTGGAGCATCTAAGATGTGACACCTGGAAGCAGAGAAAACTGCACCAGCACTTGGCTTGTACTTTATTTATTGACCCTGCAAGTGAATTTTGGCAGGTTTTGAACCCAGAAAGCGGAGACCCGGAACAAATATCCGATGCTCTAATGACTCTGCCAAATTGACAACCTTAGCAAAGATAGAATAATATACTATATTAATTCCTATATCACAGTGTGTACCTGGTATAGAATAAAATACACAGTGAGAAGGAATGTGGTTTATTAGTTAGAGTGTTTGGCTTATGATCCTAAAGTTGTCAGTTTGATTTCTGGTGACACTTTGCGTCCTTGAGACACTTTATTTCGTGTTGCTCCCGTTCACTCAGCTGGCAAAAATGAGTTGTATTTGTAATTCAAAAAGCCAGCCTTGTCACACCTTGTCTCAAAACTGAATCTCCTTGAGAACTAAGAATAAAGGTGGAATGCACTGTGGAATGCTCAACAACTTCTATATTAATTTCACGAGCCGACTGTTCCATTGTTCGATCAATTGGAACACTTGGTATAGGAAGCAATGAAGGTCCAACAACAAGTGAACTGTATCCATGTATGTCATAAGAGACAACTAAAAGGATTAGCACTAGGAAGGGTATCCAGCCATAAAACATTGATTCAAAACGACCTGACAATTCATTTTTTCATTACTATATTTCTAATGTAATATTTGTATTTTAATTAATTAATTAAGAATAGGGTAAAGATTTACCAAAAATATAATTTCATTAAGTTGGTATTTGTAACATAACAAAATTTTCTCATATAAATTATGCTGGATGCTTTTAATTAAAATAGGATCTCTTTAAAAAGGCTGATTTTGTTTCATAGAAACATAAATGGTTTTATGTGAATTGGTGTGATGGAATCAGCTAGACTCACCCCTGATTTAAAATATATTATCAGGGGAGACCCTGATATTTATAACATAATTGAAATGTAGTTAGGCTGGGTATATCATAAGATGAGTCACAACATTCATTGGTGGCTGTATTCCTCTCATTCATTTCATTCATTCTTCCTCAATACATGGCCCAGCTATCCCATTTAATTTCTCTTCACAATATTCATCGATCTCTGCAATCCCTCCTCTTTCTCTCTCTCTCTCTCTCGCCATCTCTCTCGCCCTCTCTCTCGCCCTCTCTCTCACTGATACTCTGTTCATCTATTGAATCATTCTCATTTCCATTTTTTCCAGCCTTCTCTGCTACTCCATGTTTATCACCTGTATCTTGTACCTACATAGGTTTAACGGGGATACCCTGATATTTGATATATAAGTGTTTTGTTGTTGAACACTATTTTTAACAAGAACAGCAAATTCTCAGATAGCTAGAGTTTTGAGATCAATAAAAAAAAATTGTTAATATAATAAATGTAACATAAAAGATATAACATTGGCTTATCACATGAGGGATATAATATAACAGATATACAAGTAATAAAATGTTATAACCTAGACATTGCAGATATGACCACAGTCATTTGAAATAAGGGCAACTGAATCAAATATAACAATAAAAGACATTGAATGATAAATAACGTTTTATTGTTAGAATATTTCCCAGGTTAAGAAGGAAAATATTGTTTAGGTTAAAGGTGGATATTTATTTTAACTTAATCAATAACAATCTTGTATTATATCTGTCTAATAGTTATATTCTGGTGGTCTAATATTTAGTGTAAAAAATGGAAGCTTCTCTCCCATGTCTAGAGATTTTTTATCCAGGAACTTTTGGTTTCATAAGCAACTGAGAGTAAAAACTTTCCCTTTGTCAGGAACATAGTCCATTACTGGGTTAGCTCCCTCCCAGCTACTGCTATTGGTACTCATTTTCAGAAGAGTGTACTAAAGCATCTGAACAAAAGAGGTATTGATGGTCGATTGCTATAAATAATAGATTATATATATATATATAATATATATATATATATATAATAGATGCATCTCAGTTTCGAGAATTCTCATCCCTTGACAATTTTCTCACATATGAGTGGCATGAACATGATATCTAGCCCTGCCAAATACTTAGATTCCTTTATGCATATACTACAGTGAAAGAAAAAACTAAAGGCTATGCTTACAAAACGAATGTGAAAGTCATTTAGATCAAGTAATGCATATGCTTAAAGTTATTTTAAGTGAAGAAAGGCCTTGCCCTGGCCTAACTTCAGTCTCTGAACAACAGTGACAGTTATCAAAAGAGAAGAACAGGTCAACATCATTGGCTGCCATCGAGCCGCAGGCTTTACATCAGAGTTTTCCTTCTCCTAGAATGATTTCCTAACAAGAAGTAGGGGTCCATCATTCCTGGTGGGCTAACCATGTGCTCGTGTACCAAACTGAGTATTTCCATGTCCACATGTATATAGATATATATTTGTAGTAAGGTTGCTTGGATGCGTCCATAGGCGGTATGCCGGGTGAGCACTCTATGCTCTTTCGGAGCAGAGTATAATAATATTATGGAAAACGAAGAATCAGTGATGCATCCAGAGTCAGGTTCAATCCACAAACAGATCACACCTCGAGCTGTTCACCGGAGAAACAATTGTAATATGTAATAAATTGTTTTCTGATGCATCACTGATTCTACCTTTTCCATATTATATATATATATATATATATTTTATATATAATAAACACACACAATATAAATATTCCATTACTCAAAGTTTCACAAAATTAGATGATTCTAACAGAAACTTTCAGTTCCCTCATCAGATGAAATATTTATGTTATGGATATAACATTTGAAATTAAAATCTATTAAAAATGAAAGTGAGGCTGAATTAAAATAACGAAAAAAATACAGAATTAGATATACATACATGCATGGATTAATGGAATAATTATATTGTGTTGTTTATTATATAATAAAATAGCTCTGTACTATTCATAGAGCATTCTTCGTTCCTTTATCTTTTCTATGGAAATACATAACACGAAACAAATATATATGAGTGTATGTGTCTGTGTGTGTAAAATTAATGATGGATTCTCAAGTAAAATCTCTCTCTCTCTCTATATATATATATATATATATATATAGTATATATATAATAGGCTTCCACACAATTTCAGTCTAATAAATTTTACTCATAAAGTATGAGTCAACCCAGTGCTGTGATCGCCACCTTGCAATGGGAATGAACTCATGACCATACAGTTGATAAACAAACTTCTTAACCACACAGCCATACCCTCCATATATTATAATATGGCTTAAAATTGTATTTTCCTTTTATTAATTCATATCCTCTGACTGTCATCTTTCCTATTGTGTTTCATAGCAATGATTAACTTAACTGGTTTGACTTCCTGCAGAAATTGCCACCAAGGGAATTCTGAAATTCTATATATGGTTTTAAATTACACAATTGCTTCTAGAATACTAATTAGACTTTTGATCTGTGTCATATGATATCTCATATCAACTGGTATTAGATTATATCAGATGATATTATTATCAATGGACATTATAGAAAGATTAGGTACATATTTTTTTTTTAAGTGGAAAAAAATATAGCTGTCTGATAAGAAATGTGTTTCACAAACATGTGGTTTTGGGCTTGGTCCTACTCCAGAGTGGCACATTGGGCAAGTGTGGGTTGTTACTATAGTGTTGGGTTAATTATTGTTTGCAGAGGAAATCTGGTTGATGGAAACTGTGTAGAAGCCCATCACCACCACATCCACCACCATCACTATCATCATCATATAAACCATCACCACCTCAAATGCTACATCCATCCATCCACACCTCCATCATTATAATCACCACATTTGTCATATCCATTACCATCATCATCATTTCAACAACCACCACCATCACCACATCTATCATGATTGCCACCACCACCATTGCATCACCCCATCCATCACCACATCTACCACCACCACCACCACCACCATTATCATCATTATAATCATCATCAACATCATTATCAGTAATGTCAATCATATATCAGTTTACACTGCAATATTTAACTCTATATATTTGTTTTTATCTTCTAACCTAATGAAATGAAAAAATCCAACTAAAGATGGTTTTCATTACAACTGGCAATGTTTCCAAGTAAACATATTTTACTTTGAGCTGAGGAGGTTAAATTCTCCAAATATCGGTCACTCTCCGACAGGTTTGTGGTTGATCCCATAGCTGTGGAGACTTCTGTGGTACTTGGGCCCTAGAAAAACCTTCCTTCAAACCACCAATGGCACAGAGTTGGCTACCTGCAGGTGTGAGCCTTGCAAGCTGGAATGGCTCTTCCAATGTCTTTCCCTCACCATCCTCATGGGAAATGCCTTCTCTGTTCTATCCGCCATGGCTATGGCAGAGTCAGTGCATGGGCCCTCATTTGCCTATAATACTGAGAGATGCGAGAGAGAGGGAGTCAGTTTCAAGGTGGGGTGGGGGGGGGGGGGGTGATTCTAGGCTTCAATTTTAGTTGTTTTACTACTAAAATAAAAAAATGAAATTGCGAAGATGTGCTGATGAGCAGAAAGGAATTCACTGACACTCTTTCTTTCTCTCACTCTCTCTCTCTCTGTATATATATATATATATATATATATATCATCATCATCATCATCATCATCGTTTAACGTCCATGTTCCATGCTCACATGGGTTTGGACGGGAGTTTTCCCACTTGAGGCAAGATTTGTTGTCCTGCTCGCATAGGACTGTCTGGCGGGTTTTCTACGGCTGGATGCCCTTCCTAACACCAACCACGTTTACAGTATGGAACTGGGAGGTTTTTACCGTGTTGCCTACACGGCCACATGACAGCGTGGACTGTGTGTTTTTTTGTCGTGACACCTACACGACCTCGTTTGTTTCGGGCTGGATGTTGTGGTACCAACATAACTTTACATTGAAAGGGGTGGTGTGGATGGGGTGGGGGTAGTGGGACGGGGTGTATTTTGTTAGAGGTGCCTACTGACTGTAGTAGGTTTCACTTTGCACTTAGGTAAGGTGGGTCTTCTCTATTACTGTGTAGCGCCAAAGATCTCGGTCTAGTGATATTGTCTTGGAGAGGTGTAAGTGTGTGAGGTCGGAATTTATCAAGTCGTCCCAGGTTTTTCTGGGTCTGCCTACTCCATGGCTACCGTCTATTTTTATTGCCCTGCACTTTTTTATACTGCTGTCGTCTTTCATGCTCATCACGTGACCATACCAACGTAGTCTTCTCTCGAGTAAACAACATCTGATCCCTCTTATTCCTAATTTCTCCCTTAGTTCGTTTATGCTTTGCCGTTCACGTATATTACTATTACACATCCAGCGGAGCATGCAAGCTTCGTTTCTCTCCAGTCTGCGTATATCCTCTGCACACAATGCCCAGGTCTCACTGCTATGTAACATTGCTGTTCGTATGCAGGCATCATACAGCCTGCCTTTCATTTTTAGAGAGAACCCTTTAGCGGCCAATATTGGTATAAGCTCTCTGAACTTTCTCCATCCCATTCTGACTCTAGCTACTGTACTTTCAGAGCACCCACCCCACTGCTGATTTTATCACCCAGGTAACGGAAGCTGTTCACTATTTCTATAGAACCATCTGTGCAATGGAATGAGATAGTATTCTGTGGGCACTTGCTGCTACTTATTGCACCAGAGCACCCGCCACTTATAAAATCTATATTCTTAGTTAGCTTACCTGTGATCCCACTACATCTTTAATGTACCCATACTTTGCATTTGGGACATAAAATGGAGGTTCTACCTACTCCTTTCCTACACACTGAGCATGGCCATTTCGCAGATGGGACCGGTGCCCTATTTTCCTTCCTATAAACTAGAAATTTAGTCTTAGACAAGTTAACTTTAAGGCCTTTTGATTCTAGGCCATGCTTCCATGTTTGGAATTTCTTCTCTAGTTCAGCCATTGATTCAGCTATGAGCGTTAGATCATCTGCATATAGGAGTTCCCATGGGCAGCCGCTCTTGAACTCCTCTGTTATAGCCTGAAGGGCAATAATAAATAGTAGGGGGCTAAGGACGGAGCCCTGATGAACACCAACTTTTACGCTAAACTCTTCACTATATTCGTTGTTAATTCTAACCTTGCTGACTGTTTCTTTATACATGGCTTGTATAGCTCTCACAAGCCATTCATCAACACCTAATTTTCTAAGGGCCCACCAGATAATCTGTCAAAGGCTTTCTCCAAGTCAACAAAAGCTAAGTATAGGGGTTTACTTTTAGCTAGGTACTTCTCCTGTAGTTGTCATACAATGAAAAGAGCGTCTGTTGTACTTTTACATGACACAAACCCGAACTGCATTTCGTCTCTCTATATATATATATATAAATAAATATATATATATATATATATATATATATATATATATCCCACATTGACCCAATAGAGGGACCAGCAGTGTTAGTCGAGGGTAGCACAATAAGTAAGGCAATCAAAGATATGAAGACGGGTAAGGCGGCTGGGCCTTCGGAAATAGTTGCTGAGATGCTGAAGGCATCTGGTTCGGTGGGACACGCCATGGTCACCCGGATAGTTAACCAAGTCATACAGAATGGGGTTGTTCTGAAGGACTGGCATAGCAGCATCATCGTTAACTGCTATAAGGGAAAAGGAGATGCCCTAGATAGGAGTAACTATAGAGGCATTAAATTAATTGACCAGGTCATGAAGGTCACGGAAAAAGTAATAGCGCAACTAATCAGAGAGAGAATTGATCTTGATGAAATGCAGTTCGGGTTTGTGTCAAGCAAAAGTACCACAGATGCTCTTTTCAATGTACGACAACTACAGGAGAAGTACCTAGCTAAAAGTAAACCCCTATACTTAGCTTTTGTCGACTTGGAGAAAGCCTTCGACAGAGTCCCCCGTTCCATTATCTGGTGGGCTCTTAGAAAACTAGGTGTTGACGAATGGCTTGTGAGAGCTATACAAGCCATGTATAAAGAAACAGTCAGTAAGGTTAGAATTAACAACGAATATAGTGAAGAGTTTAGCGTAAAAGTTGGTGTCCATCAGGGCTCTGTTCTTAGCCCCCTACTATTTATTATTGCCCTTCAGGCTATAACAGAGGAGTTCAAGACCGGCTGCCCATGGGAACTCCTATACACAGATGATCTAACGCTCATAGCTGAATCAATGACCGAACTAGAGAAGAAATTCCAAACATGGAAGCACGGTCTAGAATCAAAAGGCCTTAAAATTAACCTGGCTAAGACTAAAGTTCTAATTTGTAGGAAAGAAAATAAGGCGGCGGTCCTTTCCGGGAAATGGCCATGCTCAGTGTGTAGGAAAGGCGTAGGTAGAAACTCCATTTTATGTCCCCAATGCAAAGTATGGGTGCATAAAAGATGTAGTGGGATCACAGGTAAGCTAACTAAGAACATAGATTTTACATGTGGCCAGTGCTCTGGTGCAATAAGTAGCAGCAAGTGCCCACTAAATACTAGCTCTTTCAATTGCTCAGAGGGTTCTATAGAATTAGTGGACAGCTTCCGTTACCTGGGTGACAAAATCAGCAGTGGGGGAGGGTGCTCTGAAAGTACGGTAGCTAGAGTCAGAACTGGATGGAAAAAGTTCAGAGAGCTTATACCACTATTAGCCGCTAGAGGGTTCTCCCTAAAAATGAAAGGCAGGTTATACGATGCCTGCATACGAACAGCAATGCTGCATGGCAGTGAGACCTGGGTATTGTGTGCAGAGGATATACGCAGACTAGAGAGGAACGAAGCTTGCATGCTCCGCTGGATGTGCAATAGTAATATACGTGAACGGCTAAGCATAAACGAACTAAGAAAAAATTAGAAATAAGAGGGATCAGATGTTGTTTACTCGAGAGAAGGCTACGTTGGTACGGTCACGTGATGCGCATGTAAGACGACAGCTGTATAACAAATGCAGGGCAATAAAGATAGACGGTAGCCACGGAGTAGGCAGACCCAGAAAAACCTGGGGCGACATGATAAATTCTGACCTCACACTCTTACACCTCTCCAAGACAATGTCACTGGACCGAGACCTTTGGCGGTACTCAGTAATAGAGAAGACCCGCCTTACCTAAATACAAAGTAAAAACCTACTACAGTCAGTAGGCATCTCTATCAAAACACACCCCCGTCCCACCACCTCCACCCCATCCACACCGCCCCTTTCAATGTAAAGTTATGTTGGTCCCACAACATCCAGGCCGAAACAAATGAGATCGTGTAGGTGTCACAACAAAAAACACACAGTCCACGCTGTAAATGTGGCCGTGTAGGCAACACGGTAAAAACCTCCCAGCCCCACACTGTAAATGTGATTGGTGTTAGGAAGGGCATCCAGCTGTAGAAAACCCGCCAGACAGTCCATGCTGTAATGTGGCCGTGTAGGCAACACAGTAAAAACCTCCCAGTACCACACTGTAAATGTGGTTGGTGTTAGGAAGGGCATCCAACTGTAGAAAACCCGCCAGACAGTCCTATGCGAGCAAGACAACCACTATTGCCTCAAGTGGGAAAACCCCCATCCAAACCCATGCAAGCGTGGAACACGGACGCTAAACCTGATGATGATGATGATGATGATGATGATGATGATGATAGATATATATATATATATATATATATATATATATATATATATATAATGGAGGCACATGGCTTAGTGGTTAGAGCATTCGCCTTGCAATCGAAAGGTTGTGAGTTCAATTCTCAGACCGGGTGATGTGTTGTTTCCTTGAGCAAGACACTTTATTTCAGATTGCTCCAGTTTACTTAGCTGTAGAAATGAGATGATAGGGACTGGGGTCCATATCATTCCACTGCAATGTGGTCGTGCAGGTGCCATGGCAAAAAAAGCACCCAGCTCTCACTGTAAATGAGGTTGGTGTTAGGAAGGGCATCCAGCTGTAGAAATCAAGCCAGAATCAGTTCCCGTCCCACCCTTGCAAGCAGGGAAAAAGCGGACGTAAAATGAAATGATGATGAAATGATATATATATATATATATACAGACACACACACATGGAGGCACATGGCTTAGTGGTTAGAGCATTGGGCTTGCAATCGAAAGGTAGCGAGTTCAATTCTCAGACGGGGTGATGTGTGGTTCCCTTGAGCAAGACACTTTATTTCACACTGTTCCAGTTTACTCAGGTGTAGAAATGAGATGATAGGACTGGGGTCCATATCATTCCACTGCAAAGTGGTCGTGGAGGTGCCACGGCAAAAAAGCACCGAGCACTCACTGTAAATGAGGTTGGTGTTAGGAAGGGCAGCATCCAGCTGTAGAAATCAAGCCAGAAACAGTTCCCGTCCCACCCTTGCAAGCAGGGAAAAGCGGACGTAAAATGTTGTTGTTGTTGATATATATTGTTGTTGATATATATATATATATATATTTATTTATATATATATATATAGCGAAGGAACCAGATGGACCATAATGCACCAGAGTACTCAATACTTAGGGTAGGAGAGTGGGTGATAGGAAAAAGTATGACCCCGATGGCAGAGTTCAAGCCGTTTCGACGGCTATTTCTGGACTGAAATAACCGTCGAAACGGTTTGAGCTCTGCCGTCGGGGTCATACTTTTTCATATATATATATATATATATATATATATAAATGAAAATAGAGAAATTAATGTGAGGAAGAAGCCAACAGTAATTCATACATATAAGTGACTATTACGTCAAGATGGAAAATATTTAACGTAAGATATGGGAAAATAATTCAATCCCAATTCAAAAAAAGTCAAGACAGAAATTTTATCCACAGATTTTGTGTAATCCAGCGAAAAAACCAATAGGATCTTAACTCAGAATAAAATTAAGAGTAAATATAATTAAGAGTAAATACTTTTCCTTCAATTTGGAAAAATCTACAAATGCTCTATATAGTCTTAAAAAGACTATTACACGAAACTTTTCAGTGGGGTTAGTCACGGTTGGAGTCGTTCATCAGTAGAGCTCAACACGATAACCAAAAATCACTGCTAAATATATATATATATATATATATATATATATATAGATAGATAGATAGATAGATATATAAATAAATATCATCATCATTTCATCATCATTATTATTTTACGCCCGCTTTTCCCTGCTTGCATATATATATATATATATATATATACATATATATATATATATATATAAATATAAAGAAAAAAAGATGAAATCGAAAATGCAACTGGAGTCTTATTTAAAAAAATATATATATATATTTATTTGGTTCCTTTACCGGTTTCGCAGTTCTTCTTCTTTTCAAAAGTAGAGTTGAGATGGAGGGTCTGTGGTTTGTCTCTGCAAAACTGGTAAAGGAACCAAATAAATATATATATATTTTTAAAAAATAAGACTGCAGTTGCATTTTCGATTTCATCGTGTGTAAGACACCTCGGTTATTTTTCATTTTGTAAAAAAAACCTCACATTCTAATATATTTATAATATTTATATATATATATATATATACATATAAAGAATGCAACAAGTATTTTAAGGCCATTTTCCCTGCTTCAAATATTTGGTACTACCATCAAGATCTGCACACACATTAACTTCATCTGGTCTCATGTCTACAACTTCCATGCACACCAGGGTGACATCTTACCTTCCAAGCATTGCAAAGTTGTCTCACCATCACACACAAGTCACCTATTGTCTGGCCAGAGTTAACAGAGGTTAGTGCTATGTGTGTTGGAGGGTGGAATTCATACATAACTTTCATACTCATCATTGTTTCTTTTGGGGGTAATATTTTACAGCCTGATGCCCTTCCTGGCACCAACATTTTTAACTACCTCTTATATCATGCAGGCATACAATACACCTATACTAAACTGGACATACAGAGAAAGCATATTAGAAATAAAAATAATCTTAAATGTTTCTACTTCATTTACATCAGCAACAATAGCAACAGCAACCTCAAAACTAGTAACAAAAACAACAAATATTTTCAATCCCTTTTCCCTGCTATAATCTGAAGTACTTGTTCCTGTGTGTAATACACTGTATCCCTGCATTTTGTAAGAGGTGACTAAAATGTTTGACACAAGGAAAGGTATCTGACTATAAAGCATTGACTCATACAAATCCCCATGACCAATATGAAATCTATCACAGGAAACACAATGCTTGTCCTTACTTCAACAGGTAAAATGTCATTAAGACTTTAATACCAAACTATCCCTAGGATATTAGGCTATATATTTTAAAGTGTTTACATACATCTAAAATCTTTCCACCATAATTTTATGTAAGAACCATCACTTCTCTATCTCGCTCTTCTTCTTCTTCTTCTTCTTCTTCTCCTTCTTCTTCTTCTAGGAAGAGCGAGAGAGTCCCCTGATGTACATTCAACAAGGTCTAATCAGAAGAAACACTCGAAATATACCCGGCTTACCCCCAAGCAAAGCCAACAGAGCTTATGAATACTAGCCAACCATCTTGTTCATTTCCTGATTGTTGGCATTGTTAATAAAATCTGTTGAGTAGTTCTTTTCTTAGGCATTCTAATCATATTTCTATAATACTGGAGCTGTGTCTTGAAGTGAAGTAATAGCTCTACCAGGAGTGACTCCCAGATCTCTAAGCTATGCATGCATCGAGTAATGTTACTCCAAAAACCCCTTCAGAGAATCCCCATTTCAGATGCTTGTATTCACAATAATATTTTTCCCCCTACCATTACCTATGATCATTCATGACCATAGGTAAGGGTAGGCTGAAGATAGCAAGATTGGCTTTTATACCTGTCTCCCTTCTACAGATGTCAGAGTGTTGAAGCTGGCACAGTTCCACATCAGCTCCAGCAATTCATGCATTTATTTTAGATTCCTGTCTCACGTCACTGATAAAAATGGCCCCAAGATACTTTAAAAATGTTACATTACTAAATCCATCCAAATTCTTGATTATTTTCAAAATGATTTTAAAATAATAGGTAGTGTCTTTTATTAGAAAACTGGAAACGAAAGGGTTAAAGTGTTGATATTTATCTACAATTTCCATCATAATTTTATGTAAGAACCTATGTTAAGTCATGTTTCAAAAAACAGTGTAAAAAAAAAAAGTTAATTATAGTACTAAATCCCTATAAATTCATGATTATTTTCAAATGGATTTCAAAATTGTAGCTAGTGTCTTCCATTAGAAGGTTTAAATCACTAGTTATTTGTGTAATAAAGAGTAAAATGAAATTAAAATGGAAAAATATGTTATTTTGCCCCTCAGCCATATTTCTGTAAATGTTATCAGGTGAAGTTTGATGTGATATGTTCATTTTTAAATCATTATATAAGGTTTGATTTGATTGGGTCATTTCATGTTATCATGTAATCCTTAATCTGATTAGCTCTTTGGATTTTAGTCTTCAAATTTATTATTATTACTATATATATATATATATGTGTGTGTGTGTGAGCAAGACATGGTCACATGACCTAGCACTGTCCACAACAGGACAACTCGTCTAACCGATGCTAGCATAGAAAAAATAGAAAAATATATAAAGGAGTTTCCTTTACTTGAATTGTCTGTGTCCCAATTTTCCTGTAAAACCTTTTTGCATCTGACATAAACAGTGCATTTTTTCTGTAAAATGTTTGCTTTTCAAATCTTCCAGTTGCACTTTCTCTTTTAGGGTTTCTTTGAGGGGTGAAATATTAAGTTTGAAGTTACTTTATAATTCATAATCCCCTTCCTTCCCTTTCTTGACTTGACAGGTTTCCCAGCACATATTTCATCCAAGAGCGATTTTCTCCCCTCATCATTTCAAATTCTTTCTCAATTTTTATCTTTCAGGGTGGTTTTTTGTGAGTGTTGTTTCCTTTTCATTTTTTTCCTTAACCCACATTTCCTTTCTATTACAATTGCTGCTACATAAACTCATTCAATTCTAATACACTAGGCTCTATCTGTTCAATTATTGCTTTAACGGACTGATTTCCAGTTCTTATGTGTCTTTTGTTCTGGTTGTTGCTTGTCAAATTTTACAACTCTTTTTCACCCATATTAATGTTTTTTTTTCTTTTGTTTTTTTTCCCATTTCATTGTTTTGTTTGTTCTATCTGATCTTTGTGTCCATGAGTAGTAATATCCTCTTCCATATTGTCAATCTACTTTTCTGTTTGACCCTGCTCTGTTGTGTTTCTGATACTTTCAATGCTCTGTGAAATCTCTCCTCGTGACAACATAGTCAATACATTTTGTGGTGTCTATCCTGTCACATATTCATTTCTCTCTCATTCTGATATTTGTATTCTCAAATCTTTTTCAACATTCTTTTTAATTTCATTTAACTCTGCATCTGTTAATCTCATGTTTCTAAAAATATCTCTTCTTACGTTTGAAAGTTCGTTTCCATCATGGTTTGGTCTCATTTCTGGGATTCTTTCCATCCATAACTTAAAATAATTTACTGTGTGTTTTGATGCTGATGGTTTGCCCAATAAGTGATAGAATGTGTATATTACTTCTTTGCACTCTTATCAAGTTCATTTGGTATGTTGAGTTTCTTTGTCTTCCTTCTGGTGCTCAACCTCAAAGGCTTGGGTTGAGATTATTCTCTTTCAAATGACCATTCAAGACATGTATTTAGAGAAGAGCTTGTTTCAGCTCCAGACTTTTCAACCCAAGGCTGATTCCTCCGCGA
The DNA here is from genome assembly GCA_964016885.1 of Eledone cirrhosa. Taxonomy (NCBI): domain Eukaryota; kingdom Metazoa; phylum Mollusca; class Cephalopoda; order Octopoda; family Eledonidae; genus Eledone; species Eledone cirrhosa. The sequence continues at coordinate 252,858,766 of OZ024743.1, read as the reverse complement.
GGGACATTGGCCCTTGTTGATCCAGGTAATCACTGATCCGGTATGTGCTTTTGTCTGTAGACATTGTGGGGATTTTTTTGTTTCTTTATGCATTTTATCCTTCACCACTGAGGGGTAATTTTGTTCATGAGATACCACCACTAAGACAATTATCAACCAAGATAAGTGAGCTCATCCTGCCCATGAGGCACAGCTATCCCATTGGGCACCAGCCAATTAATTCTTGGTCAAGGATTTTATTATTGGTACTGTATTCAATGTTTTATTCATGTGGTTAATAAATGAAAACATTACAACCATCATCACCACCATCATCATTACCGTCATCATGGTGGTAATTATTATTACTAGCAGAAAAACCACCCTTCGGATGGTTTTCTGCTAGCATGTGTAGTGTGTATATATATACATGTAGATATGATACATCAAATAAAATCGTAATTGACAATATACACAGAAATTGAACGAAGACTGCGTTACACTGTGTTATGTAATCAGTAACGTAATCCCTGATACTTTAAAAAAGACGATATTATATATAAACTGCATTAGGAGAAAATTACTGACAGAAAATTAGTATGTTTATGTAAGCAATCACCACCGGAAGTGTTGACGTCACACATTCTCTCTTTCTATATATATATGGTAGTTGAAGTGGTTGTGGTGGCGACAATATACCGGAAGTGTAACTTTGAAAAGAAGTCAATTTTAAATTATTTATTTTTACGAAATTATTTTTATTTACAAAATTGAGTAGATAAATTATGTAATATTCATTCATCATTTATTCAAAGTAATCCAACTTATTTTACAAACGGGATAAAAATAAATAAACCGTACGCAATCCAGCAGACCTTCCTTTATTATAGTTTAGATTATTTTGATTGTTATTGTTATTCTTGATGTCTCAGTCATTGATGTGATTTAACTGGAAAATTTGTTCAAATGAACATCAAGTCGCTACCTGCAGCCTCAGATATTCAGGACATATCGAAGGGTTCTTGCTGTTCCCAGCAAGCATGCCTTTTGAAGTGTTGCAAAAAAGGGGTCTAGACTAATGTTCTTTAACTATTCTTGAAAACTCTTCAAGATAGTACCTAGTGCTTCTATGACAATCAGGACAACCCTGATCTCTTGACAGTCCCAAAACCTTTTTAATTCCCACTTTAAATCCTGGTATAAGTTAATTTTTTTCCTTCTTGCACTCTTGTGTCAAAGGGGCAGGCTACATCTACAATCGGGTACAATCTTTTTTATTATTAGTAGTAGTAGTAATAGTAGTAGTTGTAGTAGTAGTAGTTGGGCAGTGGATTGGCAGAATTGGTAGAATATTTGCAGTTTTTTTTCTGGTTCTTTACATTCTGAGTTCAAATTCCACTGAGGTCAGCTTTGCCTTTCATCCTCCTAGATTGATAAAGTACCAGTCAAGTACTGGAGTCAGTTTAAACAACATATTTCCACTTCTAAATTATTAGCCTTGTGTCTAAAATACAGATCATTATTATATTCCTATTTTTATTGATTACCCTACTTGATGCAAATCCCACTTTAACTTGTTTTTTGTACTTGTATTGCTTCCAGTGTCACCAGCCTTTGTGAATGATACAAGAATTACTCTTTGTTATTATAGTCGGTTGGATTGGCAGTATTGGTATAGGGTCGGACAACATGCTTTACAGCATAGAATTACGACCCTTTACATTCTGAGTTCAAATCCCGCCGAGGTTAACTTTGCCTTTCATCCTTATGGGGTCGATAAAATAAAGTACCAGTAATGCACTGGGATAATTGCTGGTCTTGTGCCAAAAGTAGAAACAATTATTATAGTCTTTTTTTTTTCCTTCGTATCCTTATTACTATTTAAATCTCATGTTAAAATTGCCACACTTGACAGGAATTTATGGATTATGACTACTGAACCTGAAGAAATACTTTTTTAGATACATTCTTTAAAAACAACACACAAACACACAAAAAAATTCTTGTGTATTCATTATCCATTTTATTTTTGTTTCCAACACAACATCAATCTCTTGGCTTTTAGTGAGACCATTCCCTGCTTCCATCTTATCTATTAGGTGAAAAATCTGCATAACATTAAATCAATAGTTTTTTATTGTAATCTTTTATTATGACAAAACAAACAATTTATATTCTAAAGTGGAGAATGGTCAAACATTTGGAGACACACAGATGATGTTTATGTGGATAAAATGGCTCTAGTATTTTAAGTTTCACTTGAGTTTATTGATTCAGTTCTATATAATGGTTTTAACCTCTCATTTTGATATTTAAATTTTTTAAGATTATTAAATGAAAGTTTACTCTATTTTTTGTCATTTTTTTTTAAATAAAAGAAAATGCCAATATTATAATGAGACACAATATTTCTCAATCTTCTAGAAACAACAACACGCATTTAAGGCCATTTCCCCTGCTAAAGTGGGGATCAGGTTTGTGTCTGCGGATCCTATGAAAGCTTCATGATTCTTATTGTGGCAATGTTTTATGGTAGGATGTCATTCTTGGCACCAACATTTTTAGTTGCTTCTTACAACACTCAGGAATACAGTGTATCTATTCTAACTTAGGTGCACATAGCATTTCTGATAAACACACCACCTAACAACGATTGGAATATATTTGAAAAATGTATTAATGTAAATTTCAGTGTGTAATATTTGTTTATCAGACATCCTTGGACTGCTAAAAAAATATTTTTCACTGAAATATTATTCTAGCTTTCAAAATACAAATTTAATAATGAGAAAATCAGTTATCTCTTCAAATTCTTGATTATATTCAGGCCATTAGACATATGTTGATACAAAGGCTTAAGCGTTTATATATATCAAAAACCTTCTATCATACTTTTATGCAAAAAAGTTTTAGTTATGCTCTAAACAAAAATAAATAATATTTTGTATTACTTTTAAAAATGTTCATGCTTTATAAGTTTTTATCTTTTGTATTAAATTCTGTTGCCATTTGAATGTTGTTGCATCTTGCACTCATTTTCCCTGCCACTTTATACACACAATAATTTGTCTTCTCGATGCAAGCATAGAAAAATGGATATAAGATAGATGATGATGAATAAGAGCAGGAGAAATAGAATTAGCAACAGTTTATTGAAATTGGAAGTGGACGTTCCTAATATTCTATTCAATTCATGTTATCAAAGAGAAGAAATTGACTTTCCACTGTTAATCCTGCTAAATAGAGTATGCAGGTGTGTCATTAAAACATAATAGAACACACTCAAATGCAAATTGCAAAATAATAATAATAATAATAATAATAATAATAATAATAATAATAATAACAACAACAACAATAAATATTTAAAAAAACAATCATTCAAATGAAAAATATTAGCATGTAAAACTAAAAATAAATATTTTATTTTGCAATTTTTTATATTTTTTGTTTCATTAATTAATGCGTTACATAATTTATTTATTCTTTTATAGCTCATTTTAGTATGTTTTACTTTTTAAATTATTTTTCATTTTATTTTTGTTTCGGTTTTTTTTCAATGTAAGCAATTTTTTTGTTGTTTATATATTTCTTTAGTTTTATTTTTTATCAATCTGGAATTGCAGACCACTTTTGCCATTTTATTGTCAGTTTTTTCTGCAACTTCTATCAGTGCTGCTTCAACAAGCATCACTATTGGAGTTAATTGACATTCCATACTGCACTCTCCTCTCCTCATAGCCAAGATTATTACTCACAGATGACTAATTTCTTTCACCTGTATTATATATCTGGTCCTAATTATTAGAAAGCATGTAGATATATATATATATATATATATCATCATCATCATCATCATCATCAGGTTTAGCGTCCGTGTTCCATGCTTGCATGGGTTTGGACGGGGGTTTTCCCACTTGAGGCAAGAGTGGTTGTCTTGCTCGCATAGGACTGTCTGGCGGGTTTTCTACAGTTGGATTCCCTTCCTAACACCAACCACATTTACAGTGTGGGTCTGGGAGGTTTTTACCGTGTTGCCTACACGGCCACATTACAGCGTGGACTGTCTGGCGGGTTTTCTACAGTTGGATGCCCTTCCTAACACCAACCACATTTACAGTGTGGGGCTGGGAGGTTTTTACCGTGTTGCCTACACGGCCACATTACAGCGTGGACTGTCTGGCGGGTTTTCTACAGCTGGATGCCCTTCCTAACACCAACCACATTTACAGTGTGGGGCTGGGAGGTTTTTACCGTGTTGCCTACACGGCCACATTTACAGCGTGGACTGTGTGTTTTTTGTCGTGACACCTACACGATCTCATTTGTTTCGGCCTGGATGTTGTGGGACCAACATAACTTTACATTGAAAGGGGCGGTGTGGGTGGGGTGGAGGTGGTGGGACGTGGGTGTGTTTTGATAGAGGTGCCTACTGACTGTAGTAGGTTTTTACTTTGTATTTAGGTAAGGCGGGTCTTCTCTATTACTGAGTACCGCCAAAGGTCTCGGTCCAGTGACATTGTCTTGGAGAGGTGTAAGCGTGTGAGGTCGGAATTTATCAGCTCGTCCCATGTTTTTCTGGGTCTGCCTACTCCGTGGCTACCGTCTATCTTTATTGCCCTGCACTTTGTTATACAGCTGTCGTCTTTCATGCGCATCACGTGACCGTACCAACATAGCCTTCTCTCGAGTAAACAACATCTGATCCCTCTTATTTCTAATTTTTTCCTTAGTTCGTTTATGCTTTGCCGTTTACGTATATTACTATTGCACATCCAGCGGAGCATGCAAGCTTCGTTCCTCTCTAGTCTGCGTATATCCTCTGCACACAATGCCCAGGTCTCACCGCCATGCAGCATTGCTGTTCGTATGCAGGCATCGTATAACCTGCCTTTCATTTTTAGGGAGAACCCTCTAGCGGCTAATAGTGGTATAAGCTCTCTGAACTTTTTCCATCCAGTTCTGACTCTAGCTACTGTACTTTCAGAGCACCCTCCCCCACTGCTGATTTTGTCACCCAGATAACGGAAGCTGTCCACTATTTCTATAGAACCCTCTGCGCAGTTGAAGGAGCTAGTATTTTGTGGGCACTTGCTGCTACTTATTGCACCAGAGCACCGGCCACATGTAAAATCTATGTTCTTAGTTAGCTTACCTGTGATCCCACTACATCTTTTATGCACCCATACTTTGCATTTGGGACATAAAATGGAGTTTCTACCTACGCCTTTCCTACACACTGAGCATGGCCATTTCCCCGATGGGACCGCCGCCTTATTTTCTTTCCTACAAACTAGAACTTTAGTCTTAGCCAGGTTAATTTTAAGGCCTTTTGATTCTAGGCCGTGCTTCCACGTTTGGAATTTCTTCTCTAGTTCGGTCATTGATTCAGCTATGAGCGTTAGATCATCTGCGTATAGGAGTTCCCATGGGCAGCCGGTCTTGAACTCCTCTGTTATAGCCTGAAGGGCAATAATAAATAGTAGGGGGCTAAGTACAGAGCCCTGATGGACACCAACTTTTACGCTAAACTCTTCACTATATTCGTTGTTAATTCTAACCTTACTGACTGTTTCTTTATACATGGCTTGTATAGCTCTCACAAGCCATTCGTCAACACCTAGTTTTCTAAGAGACCACCAGATAATGGAACGGGGGACTCTGTCGAAGGCTTTCTCCAAGTCGACAAAAGCTAAGTATAGGGGTTTACTTTTAGCTAGGTACTTCTCCTGTAGTTGTCGTACAATGAAAAGAGCGTCTGTGGTACTTTTGCCTGACACAAACCCGAACTGCATTTCATCTAGATCAATTCTCTCTCTGATTAGTTGCGCTATTACTTTTTCCGTGACCTTCATGACCTGGTCGATTAATTTAATGCCTCTATAGTTACTCCTATCTAGGGCATCTCCTTTTCCCTTATAGCAGTTAACGATGATGCTGCTACGCCATTACTTCGGAACAACCCCATTCTGTACGACTTGGTTAACTATCCGGGTGACCATGGTGTGTCCCACCGAACCAGATGCCTTCAGCATCTCAGCAACTATTTCCGAAGGCCCAGCCGCCTTACCCGTCTTCATATCTTTGATTGCCTTACTTATTATACTACCTTTAACTAACACTGCTGGTCCCTCTATTGGATCGATCTGGGGGAGACTGTCTTTCTCCCATTTGTTCTCCTCATTTAGAAGCCTTTCGTAGTGACACTTCCAAGCTACCTTCTTATCAGCGTCGGTGATGGCAAGTATGCCATCATCGTTAAGTACACACTTCTCCCCGACAATATCACGGTTTTCCTTGACACATTGCCTGGCAATCCTGAACACCTCACGTTTTTGGTCCTCCCGTTGTAGAACATGCTTGAACTTTCTTTCCTCTGCTTCCCTTCTTGCGAAGTACACTTGTCTCCTAGCTTCCCTCCTGGCCACTTGATAGTCTTCTCTACTTCCCCCATCCCGCCATACTTTCCAAGCCTGCTTTTTGGCCTTAATTGACTCCTCCACCTTACTGTTCCACCACCATGTTACTCTCCTCCTACCTACAGGCCTGCTCCAGCCACAGACTTCGTCTGCCGCCGTCAGCAGGTTTGCTCTCAGGAATTCCCACTGTTCCTCTATATTATACGACTCTAATTGCTCTTCCTTACTGTCGAAAGCGTCAAGTAATTTGCTTTGAAATTTATTTCTGGCTATGGGGTCCTTTAGCTTCCATATTTTTCTCCTGAGGATAGTCCTCTTTCGCTGTCTAGTACGTCTCGTCCTGACTATGAGGTCGCTAATTATCAGTCTATGTTGGGAGGTGAATTCTTCATGGGGGTGGGATTTAGTGTTAACAACAGACACTCTGTCACGTCTTCTGGTAAGGATATAATCTACCTGGCTTGTGTGTTCCCCCGATCTATAGGTGATCAAGTGATTGTCTCGTTTTTTGAAGTTAGTGTTACAGATAGTTAAGTTATTTGCGTCGCAGAATTCCAGGATTCTGGAGCCTTCCTCATTTCTAGTACGCAACCCATAGCCTCCATGGATTCCGTCATAGCCGTCACAATGTTGTCCAACGTGACCATTTAGGTCGCCTGCAATAACTATATAGTCACTGTCGGTTATTTGGGAGGTAGCGAGCATCAGTGTCTCGTAGAATCTGTCTTTTATAGCGCGGGGCTGTCCGGATTGGGGTGCGTACGCAGATATTACTGTCACCGTAGTTTTATTGAGGACAAGTCTTATTTTAATTATTCTGTCGTTCACTCTATTTACGTCTATTATCTTATCTGCCCACTTTTCTGCTACCATGATTCCTACCCCACCCAACCCATTGTCATTTCCCACCCAGAAAAGCTTATAGCATCGCTCTTTACCCACGATGAATCTAGCCGACCCTCCCCTCCACCTGGTCTCTTGAATACAACAAACATCGACCTCCTTACGTTCAAGCATTTCTACAACCTCGTTAGAGCGACCCTTTAAGGTGCCTACATTCATGGTACCAACTCTGAAGTTTTGGATTGCGTTTGGAGGGTGGGAGCGGTGGGGCGCGGGGGGGGATGGGGTTATGTTAGCCATCCTGGGCCGAAACAAGGAGGAGTGCTTGCATTCTCGTCCACGAGGTGAATTTGGCTTTATCTTTGGCATTGTCGCTGAGCGTCCACATTTTTCTCTCTTCAACTCTCCAGAATTCCGTAGTCCATCCATCATATCGAAAAGCAACCAGTTAAGCGATAGTATGGGCCTCTGACTTATGATTGGTCCACGTAATAATGGTGGTGCGTGGGGGCGGGGGGGAGGGATGATGGGTTGTTAGCGAGAATGTAAGGTTTAAGATAAGATCGCCGTATTTTGGGCATGATTTAACAATAAACGAAAATACAAGATTTGTTTTGTTTAAGAAATTACAATAGAGAAAATGCGGTGATAGGGAAAATATGGTTTTTAGAGAAAAGATATGATATATAATGGTGAAAATACGATATAGTGTGAAATTAGGACATAGAAGTGATTGAATGAATGGGTTCGAATGGAGAAAAGAATCGAGAAAAAATTGGGCATAATTTAACAATAAACGAAAATACAAGATTTGTTTTGTTTAAGAAATTACAATAGAGAAAATGCGGTGATAGGGAAAATATGATTTTTAGAGAAAAGATATGATATATAATGGTGAAAATACGATATAGTGTGAAATTAGGACATAGAAGTGATTGAATGAATGGGTTCGAATGGAGAGAAGAATCGAGAAAAAATTGGGCATAATTTAACAATAAACGAAAATACAAGATTTGTTTTGTTTAAGAAATTACAATAGAGAAAATGCGGTGATAGGGAAAATATGATTTTTAGAGAAAAGATATGATATATAATGGTGAAAATACGATATAGTGTGAAATTAGGACATAGAAGTGATTGAATGAATGGGTTCGAATGGAGAGAAGAATCGAGAAAAAATTGGGCATAATTTAACAATAAACGAATATACAAGATTTGTTTTGTTTAAGAAATTACGATAGAGAAAATGCGGTGATAGGGAAAATATGATTTTTAGAGAAAAGATATGATATATAATGGTGAAAATACGATATAGTGTGAAATTAGGACATAGAAGTGATTGAATGAATGGGTTCGAATGGAGAGAAGAATCGAGAAAAAATTGGGCATAATTTAACAATAAACGAAAATACAAGATTTGTTTTGTTTAAGAAATTACGATAGAGAAAATGCGGTGATAGGGAAAATATGATATATAATGGTGAAAATATGATATAGTGTGAAATTAGGACATAGAAGTGATTGAATGAATGGGTTCGAATGGAGAGAAGAATCGAGAAAAATGTGAACGTTACTTTATACCGAAGGGAACAGCCATCCCAGAAATAGCGAGTTGGCGATTTTGATTAATTTTGGTAGGGTTTTATCTTATATGTATAGAGAGGGAGGGGGGGCAGGAACCAGCATGATGGATGGGTAGGGGGTAGAATATGGGTTGGAGCAGAGGTTAAAAGTTTAATAGGTACTCGAAGATTTGCGTAAAACTTAGCAAGTTTAACAAATTATATTTAAAGGAATATATAATAGTGATAGCGAGAATGTAAGGTTTAAGATAAGATCGCCGTATTTTGGGCATGATTTAACAATAAACGAAAATACAAGATTTGTTTTGTTTAAGAAATTACAATAGAGAAAATGCGGTGATAGGGAAAATATGATTTTTAGAGAAAAGATATGATATATAAAGGTGAAAATACGATATAGTGTGAAATTAGGACATAGAAGTGATTGAATGAATGGGTTCGAATGGAGAAAAGAATCGAGAAAAAATTGGGCATAATTTAACAATAAACGAAAATACAAGATTTGTTTTGTTTAAGAAATTACAATAGAGAAAATGCGGTGATAGGGAAAATATGATTTTTAGAGAAAAGATATGATATATAATGGTGAAAATACGATATAGTGTGAAATTAGGACATAGAAGTGATTGAATGAATGGGTTCGAATGGAGAGAAGAATCGAGAAAAAATTGGGCATAATTTAACAATAAACGAAAATACAAGATTTGTTTTGTTTAAGAAATTACAATAGAGAAAATGCGGTGATAGGGAAAATATGATTTTTAGAGAAAAGATATGATATATAATGGTGAAAATACGATATAGTGTGAAATTAGGACATAGAAGTGATTGAATGAATGGGTTCGAATGGAGAGAAGAATCGAGAAAAAATTGGGCATAATTTAACAATAAACGAAAATACAAGATTTGTTTTGTTTAAGAAATTACGATAGAGAAAATGCGGTGATAGGGAAAATATGATATATAATGGTGAAAATATGATATAGTGTGAAATTAGGACATAGAAGTGATTGAATGAATGGGTTCGAATGGAGAGAAGAATCGAGAAAAATTTGAACGTTACTTTATACCGAAGGGAACAGCCATCCCAGAAATAGCGAGTTGGCGATTTTGATTAATTTTGGTAGGGTTTTATCTTATATGTATAGAGAGGGAGGGGGGGGGGCAGGAACCAGCATGATGGATGGGTAGGGGGTAGAATATGGGATGGAGCAGAGGTTAAAAGTTTAATAGGTACTCGAAGATTTGCGTAAAACTTAGCAAGTTTAACAAATTATATTTAAAGGAATATATAATAGTGATAGCGAGAATGTAAGGTTTAAGATAAGATCGCACCACTCACATATTTATTTATTCATTTATTATTATTATTATTAATATTATTCTTTGAAAGTTTGTTGAAATGAATATCAAGCCACTACCTGCAGCCTCAGATATTCAGGACGTATCGGAGGGTTCTTGCTGTTCCCAGCAAGCATGCCTTTTGAAGTGTTCCAAAAAGCGGGGCTGGACTAATTTTCTTTAACCATCCTTGGAAACTCTTTGAGATAGTACCTAGTGCTCCTATGACAATCGGCACAACTCTGACTTCCTGGCAGTCCCAAATCCTTTTTACCTCCCATTTTAAGTCCTGGCATCGGTTAATTTTCTCACTCTCCTTTTCTTGCTCTCTTGTGTCAAATGGGCAGGCTACATCTACAATCAGGCACAATTTTTTTTCCTTGTCCAAAATCACCAGGTCAGGCCTATTCTGTTCCACTTACTTGTCCGTCTGTATCCTAAAGTCCCACAGCACCTTTATCTGATCGTTTTCTATCACCGACTCTGGCTTATGCTCATACCACTTCTCAGAATGTGGTAAATTGTTTACTTTGCATAGGTGCCAGTGGATCACCCTGCCCATCACATCATGTCTCCAGCCTTTATAGTGAGTCTGGGCTAGGTGTTTACACTCGGATACAATGTGAATCACAGTCTCCTCTCTCTCTCTCCACAGATCCTACACAGTGGGCTAGCCTCCACTTGTAAATATGGTGTTTCACCCACTTCGTTTTGAGTGCCTGCTCCTGCGCAACCATTAGCATTCCTTCTGTAGCCTTTTTAAGGTCTCCTCTTTTTAACCAGTTCCATGTCTGTGGATTTCTTAATTCAGTTTTCTCAAAGAAGGTACTATGAAGGGATTTTTCATGAAGGTTGCTCTTCCTCCTTGCTGTTATTTCCTCCTTGGACATCCCCTGGTCTATTGTCCCCTCCTTCATTACAATTCTGAACATTGGCTCCCTACTGTCAGTCACGTATTTGTGCAGGTTGTTTTTCTCCATCTGAACACAGTCCCGCACTGTACCTAATAATAGACACCGCTCGGCAATGCACTGCACTTATGACATTCCTACTATTTAGATGTGATTTTAATACGCTCCTTACTCTCCTAATGTACTCAGACCTTATCAATTCCTTCATTTTTTAGTTCTTGATGTCATCTGCCTCCAGAACACCTAAATATTTGTATCCTTCTTCAGTGTCAATTTCCTTTATCATCTCACCTGTTGGTACCTGGATTCCGTTGCTTCTGCTCAATTTACCCCTCTTTATCACTAGGACCCCACATTTATTAATACCAAATTGCATACATATATCATTGCTGAAAATACGGACAGTGTCAACAAGTACATCCAACTTCTTCTCACTCTTCCCAAAGAGTTTAAGATCGTCCATGAAGAGGAGGTGGTTGATGGTAAGCTCTCTTTTTCCAACTTGTATCCTGCTGTCACTTTTCGCAATACAATGGTCAGGGGTATCAGGGAAAGGAAAAACAACAGATGGGACAAACTATCTCCCTGGAAGATAACTCTCTTGATCTGCGGGGCGGGCCAATTTTCTTTTACCATCCATTGATGGAGGCTACATCTACAATCAGGCACAATCTTTTTTCCTTGTCCAAAACCACCAGGTCAGGTCTATTGTGTGCCAGTTTCTTGTCCGTCTGTATCCTAAAATCCAACAGCACCTTCACCTGATCGTTTTCTTACACCGACTCTGGCTTATGCTCATACCACTTCTCAGAATGAGGTAAATTGTTTACTTTGCATAGGTGCCAGCGGATCACCCTGCCCATCACATCATGTCTCCAGCCTTTATAGTGAGTCTGGGCTAGGTGTTTACACTCGGATACAATGTGAACCAGAGTCTTCTCTCTCTCTCCACAGATCCTGCACAGTGGGCTAGCCTCTTCCTTGTAAATATGGTGTTTCAGCCTCTTCGTTTTGAGGGCCTGCTCTTGCGCAGCCATTAGCATTCCTTCTGTAGACTTTTCAAGGTCTCCCCTATTCAACCAGTTCCATGTCTGTGGATCTCTGAATTCAGTTTTCTCAAAGAAGGTACTATGAAGGGATTTTTCATGAAAGGTGCTCTTTCTCCTTGTTGTTATTTCCTCCTTGGGCATCCCTTGGTTTATTGTCCTCTCCTTCACTACAATTCTGAGCATTGGCCCCTTACTATCAGTCACGTATTTATGTAGGTTGTTTTTCTCCATCTGAACACAATCCTCTATGCTGATAAGACCTCTTCCACCTTCAGATCTCCTTAAGTAGAGTATATCGACATCACTCCTCTTGTGAAACATGTTGTAGATAGTCAATAGCTTCCTAGTCTTCCTATCCATTTCTTTTTGTTCAGCAACATTCCATCTCAGACTTCCCGCACTTAACCTAATAATAGACACAGCTTGGGAATTTACTGCACTTATGGCATTCCTACTGTTCAGATGTGAATTTAATACACTCCTTACTCTCAAAATGTATTCAGATCTTATCAATTCCTTCATTTTTTGGTTCTTGATGTCATCAGCCTCCAGAACACCCAAATACTCGTATCCTTCTTCAATGTCAATTTCCTTTATCATCTTACCTGTTTTTACCTGGATTCCGTTGCTTCTGCTCAATTTACCCCTCTTCATCACAAGGACTCCACACTTACTAATACCAAATTGCATACATATATCATTGCTGAAAATATGGACAGTCTCAACAAGCATAGCCAACTCCTTCTCACTCTTCCCAAAGAGCTTAAGATCGTCAATGAAGAGGAGGTGATTGATGGTAAGCTGTCCCTTTCCCAACTTGTATCCTGCTCTCACTTTTCGCAGTATAATTGTCAGGGGCACCAGGGCAAGGAAAAACAACAGAGGGGACAGAGTATCTCGCTGGAAGATACCTCTCTTGATCTTCACGCCTTCCAAGGATTCTCCAGCTGATGTTAACTCTGTTTTCCCGGACTTCATACCTTTGCTCAACAACTGTCTGATGTTATCTGCCACCTTGAAGATCTCTAGGCTTTTGGTGATCCAAGAATGAGGCACCATGTCAAATGCCTTTTTGTACTCTATCCATCCCATGGCAAGACCAGTGTGTCTCCTCTTGCAATTCCTCATTGCCATCTTATCCATAAGTAACTGGTCATTTGTACCACGGGACTTCTTTCGGCATCCTTCTTGTTCGTCCGGTAACAAGTTGTTTGTGTGGAGGTGATGGTAGATTTCCTCAGACACAATGCTTGGCAACAGTTTCCACATTACGGACAGACATGTAATAGGTCTATAGTTGGTAACATCATTACCCTTGATTCGGTCTTTCATTACCAGAACTGTGGTACCTTTTGTCAACCACTCTGGTACCTCACCTGACATCAAGCAGTCATTGAACATGGTTGTCAGTTTTGGGTTGAGGGATGTTATATTTTTAATCCAATACCCCTGCACACCCTCTGGGCCTGGTATAATCATTATCATTATCATTGTTGTTGTTATTCCTTGAATCTCAGTCATTGATGTTGGTTAACTGGAAAGTCCGTTGGATTGAATATCAAGCCACTACCTGCAGCCTCAGATATTCAGGACGTATCGGAGGGTTCTTGCTGTTTTATTATTATTATCATTATCATTATTATTATTATTATCATTATTATTATCATTATCATTATTATTATTATTATTATTATTATTATTATTATTATTATTGTCTTATTTCGCTCAGTTCTGTTCTGTTTCCTGTTGCCGGGTTCAGGCATTGGTAATAGAAGTTTTCATTGTTGAACGAGAGAGAGCTCATCTGAGAACATGTGCTGTTCCTATTCCTAGTAGCTCAATATTCTGTAACTCATATTTGGTAATCTTGCAGGAAAGGGCGTTAATGTGCAGGTCTGATGATTTGTGTATTTAACCCAGTGCTCCTAGTTCCACAGGAATAGGGTTTGTGGTCATCCTCCACAGGGAGTTGATCTACGTTTTTAGGTCTTTGTACTTTAACAGTTTTTCCATTTTTTTACAAGGCATTCTTTCTTGTCAGCTGGTAGAGCAATATCTATCAGGTTACAGCTCTTATCTGTTTTGTTTTTATAATAATATTTGGGCAGTATTTAGCAGACATATCCCACAGAATGAGTATGTTGCCATTTTCCATAACTGTTTTTGGTTGATGTTCATACCATTTGTTGGAGATTTGGATGTCATTAGATTGGCAGAGCTTCCTGTGCACATACTTGGCAATGCAGTTTACGGGTTTATTATTAAGAGGGCTGTGGATTTGCATTATCGATAGGACATCGGATAACATGCTTTACAGCATATAGCTTTTTACAGTCTGAGTTCAAATTCTGCCTATGTTTGCTTTGCCTTTCATCATTACAGAGTGGATAAAATAAAACACCAATAATGCACTGAATCGATTAAATTGACTTTCGCCTTCCACCAAAATGTGTGCCTAAACCAGAACCCATTATCATCATTTCTGAAACAGTGTCAAGTAAATTTCTACTACACCCACTTCTTTGTGATTGAATTTAGCTAAACGAAAATTGTATTGAATTCCATTGTGTATTTATATATATATATATATATATATATATATATATATATATATATGGGGAGGGGGTGGGGGTCCGTTTCTTTGTTTGTAATTATTCTTACTGTTTATCCTCCTTAAATTGGTAGTTCAACAAACAAAGATTGATAAAAATAAGTAACATGCTTGAAAAAGTATGTACTGGTATCAACATAATTTATTAAAATCATATGAGGTGATGCTTCAGCATGGCAACAGTCTAATGACAGAAAGCATTAAAAGAATAAAAAAATCTTCACCATTTTATAAAATTTATTAATATTTAAGATGGGAGTATTTTGTTTGATATTGTTGTTGTTTTCCATATAACACTAAAATTGTTGGCTTACTATACCAACATTTTATGACGTCCCTCTAGGATTAATAACTTATATACATTCAAATGGATTACATAAAATCTCCTGGCTCCATGTATTTGTACAGGTTTATTTGGTGTACAACTTTAAACTAAATCTTGATAAACAGGTGATGTTCAAAAAGTTGTGTAATTCTCCTTAAATTTCTCCCCCTCCCACAAAAAAGTAATTCATGTTATAGTTTCTTCATGTAAATGATTTACTGAAAGATTTCATTAATATATATATATATATGTATATTTATATATATTTGTTGGTGTGTTTATTTATATATGTATGTATCTGTATATATATATATATATATGCACATATATAAATATATGTGTGTGTGTGTGCATGTATATGTGTGTGTATGTATACTTTCTTTTTTAAATCATAGGATGTATTATAGAATCACTATTTTTATGACATTATATTTTATGATAAGGTAGCCTCTTTCATTGGCAAGCTTGCTTCAATAGTATACTGTTGGCAAGCTAACTGTAACTTTATTCACTGAGGAATTCTATTGCCAATAGTTTTAGATATTGCCAATAGTTTTAGATATTTTTGTACTTTATTACAGCCCTCTGATGTTGACTTTGCCTTTCATCCTTCCTAGATTAATAGAATAAAGTACCAGTAAACTACTGCAGTTGGTTTAATCAATTTTCCCCTATCTCTAAATATTCTTCTCTTTGTGCCTTATTAAGAGACGACTGTCAGCGTTTTCCATGCTTGCATGGGCTGGAATGTGACTTTTTGAAGCAGCTTCTCCTGTGGGTGGAGAACATTTCTGAGACATTTGCTTTTTTTAAAATGATTTTTTGACTATTTTCTCTTTCTATTTTACTTTTGCTGTCAAGTCAGGGAGATATCAGCAGTGGCTATGTCTCCATTCATGGTCTCTAAGGATAGGAGGGAGAAAGTGGAGCAGCACCTATTAACTCTGTCAGGGCTTCCAAGATAAGTAGGAGGGAGAGAGGGAAAAGCTGGATTTCTGATATAGTAGGAGGTTATGATCTTCTCTCAGGGCCTCTGAGAGGGTATGAGGGATTTTGGAATACCAATATCTATGACCACCATCTCAAGGCCTCTGATATGCTGGGAGGGAGGGAGGAGCAGTGGATAAGGCCCACTTTTAGGCTTTCTGAGATGGTAAGAGGGTGTTTGGAAGAGCAGTGTCTATGACCTCTTCTCGGGGTCTCTGAGTTTGTATAAGGTAGGGAAGGAAGAGCAATGCATAAGACCTTTTTTAGGGACTCTGATAGAGTATGAAGGAGGGGATAACAGCAATGCCTCCAATTATTTCATGGTCTCCAAGTCATGGGGGATGGAGGGAGGAAGTATTCTCAAACTGGAGACCTGGACCAAATGCTTGCAGTGGTTTTGGTACTAGGAAAGGCCTTCAAGAATCAGGGGAGGTCATTAAACCAGGCAACTGATTAATTGTAACATTTCCTACTTAGGCTATTCTGCAATTTGAACTCAGAATGCTAGAAGCCAGAACAATCAACAAACAGATACACATTCATATAAGTTTCTTGAACGTACATGATTTTTCTTTTTAATATTGCAGCATTGGTGACAGAGAGTTAGGTGGAGAACCCATTGATTGCATAATATATGGACCCACTGTATTATGGAACGTCAACAACAACAACAAACAAATAAAGTCTGTTTCATTACAGCAGAGTCTGAAAGCAAAATGGCTGACAACTTTCATTGATTAGTTTAAAACATTTGGAGTTTGAAATCTTTCTTCTGATAGCAGGCATTTAGCTGAAATCAAGTTGTTATCGGTGAACTAAAGAAGAAAAATACGATTATTTGTATATTTTATTATTTTTTATTATTTCATTTTATTTTGTTATTCTTGTTGTTTTCTGCTCTATTACTATTTACTGCAGAGAGGAAGTAAACAGAACTGCAGGATAAAAGAATGAAAAAGACTGAAAACATAAAAGATAAAGAGGAGTGAAAAAAAAAAGATATAAACAAAAAATAACTAAGTAACTAAAGAAATTAGCTATGTGTTATGAAAGAACTTTAAAACATTGTATAATTCTTATATTGCTTGTGGGCCAAAGAATTTGGTTGGGTGATATTCCGGTAGTAGGAAAAAGGGCAAATTTTTTGCTGCATTTGAAATCTGACAGAATGAGTACATTTAGTTTCCAGATAATTTGCTCAATGGTTCAAAGATACTGATATGATCAATCCCTTTAGGTGAAATGTCATCACCTGATAAGTATTGAGGGCATAGCTGTTAGAATTGTTAGTTTTCCTGTCAATAATGGAGCTGTTTTAGTCAATAGGTTTCTAAATCGTTTGAAACTTAAGAGTTTATAATGCCTCATTGCTGTCTGATATGTTAGCTGTTTAGTACCTGCTGGTTTAGATATGAAAATAAAATGCAGAACAATGTTTAACCCTTTCATTACCATATACTTGCTAATGAAAGACACTGCCTATGATTTTCAAGTGATGTTCAACATAGGTGAGAATTAAAGAGATTTAGTAATACAACTTTCTCTTTGTTAAGTTGTTGTTACAAACATAACTTACAAATAGATTTTTAAGTGAAATTATGGTCGTAGGCTTAAAAAAATATGTATGAACATATTAACCCTTTAGCATTTAAACCGGCCACATCCAGCCGGAATTCTCTCACCTCTTTCTGTTCAAACTGGCTGTAACAAGCCACTCATACTAATGTTAAGGTATTGTTCTCAAAATAAATAATATCAAAATCTCATAGATTGGAGGTAAACCCTTTAACATGAAAATACAATAGTAAATATATAGTAATGTAAATGCTAAAGGGTTAATTATTTTATTACCATATTTCAACTGAAAGGAATTACACCAGTCCTGCCTCCTGTTATTTTATAATAATTAACTCCGTACTCACACCACTAACTACTCAAACGAAGACGGGTGAGTTGCATTACGTTGAGTGCTCTCCATAATATTACATCAAGGTTGAACATACGGAATGAGCAGTTCTATCCAGTGGTAAACCAACAAACCTATATATATATATATATATATATATATATATATATATATATATATATATATATATATGCCTGCAGAGAAACATATAAGCATCTTTAACAAGTTTTGAAGCCCAGTTGAGCGTTCATTTAAATTAATGTTTATTTTCGGATACTACTACAAGCGACAGAGTCCATCAATTAGGTATTTCCTTCTAGTTGTTTTGGTGATATACATGCCTTTTCATGAAAGCAGAATTCAACTTGAAAACCAATTAAAGGTGTATCACATTTTTTTCAATTTAGGGGAAATGTATATACCACTGAAGCTCACAGAGGAGATGACAAGCACTGTGACAAATGGAGGGATGCTGTGCTGAAGAGGACCTGTCCCACCCTTGCAAGCATGAAAAAGCAGATATAAAATGATGGTGGTGATGGCATGTTTGTTTATACTAAAAAGTTGACATTTATGTAGACATTTATGCAGTCTCAGTTACATGTTTCCTGTACATATATATCTAGTGAAAAACAAACGAAATCTCTGGCTGGAGCAGCTATCTAGGAAGAAGGAGAGAGGCTCAGTGGTGGAATAATAAGGTAGATGAGAGAATGTAGGTCAAAAGACAGGCATGGGAAGAATGGCAGAATGGGGGAAGCATAGAAGTCTACCAGAATGCTAGGAGAGAAGTTAGGCAGCAAGTATACTTTGCAAGAATGGAAGCAGAAAATAAAAAAAAATGAAGCTTGTTTTGCAGCGTGAGGACCAAAGGCATGAGGTGTTCAGGATTACAAAGTAGTGTGTCAGGGAAAATTGTGATGTTGATGGAGAGAAGTGTGTCTGGGATGATATTGGCATATTTGCCATCACTGACACTAAGAAGAAAGTAGCATGGAAGCACTGCTATGGAAGATTAATGAACGAGCAGAATGCATGGGAAGGAGATGGTTTTCCCCAAGTGGACCCAGCAAAGGGACTGGCTGTACAAGTCAGCTGTAGTATATTAAGTAAGGCAATCAAAGATATGAAGACAGGCAGAGCAGCTGGATCTTCGAGGATAGTTGCCATGGTGCTGTAGGCATCAGGAATGGTAGGTCATACCAAAGTCACGGTTATTGTAAACCAAGTAATACAAAATTGTGTCATACCCGATGACTTGCATAACATCATCGTCATCAACTGTTACAAAGGCAAAGGAGATGTACTAGACAGAGAAAAGTATAGAGGCATCAAGTTGGTTGACCAGGTGATGAATGTCACAGAAAGAGTTATAGCACAGCTGATTAGGGACCAAGTTAAGCTAGATGACAGTTAAAAGTACTACTGATGCCCTCTCCCTTTTATGGCAACTGCAGGAGAAGTACCTAGGTAAAGGTAAACCCCTCTACGTGGCATTTGTTGACCCGGAGAAAGCTTTTGACAGAGTCTCCTATTCCATTATCTGATGGGCTCTTAGAAAATAAGTAGACAAATGTCTTGGGAAGGCAGTAGAAGCCATGTATAGAGGAACAGTCAGTAAGGTAAGAATTAACAATTACTATAGCAAAGAATTTAGCATATAAGTATATGTCCAACTGGCCTCTGTTCTTAACCTTCCCCTGTTTATTATCGTCCTGCAGACTATAACAGAGAGGTTTAAGACTGGCTGCCCATAGGAACTTCTGCATGCAGATGACCTAACCCTTATAGCTTACTCTATGGCAGAATTAAAGAAGAAAGTCCAAACCTGGAAGCATGGCCTAGAATCAAATGGTCTTAAAGATAATTTTTCAACGACCAAAGTTCAAGTATGTAGAAGGAAAACAAGGCCCAGATTCCCTCAGGAAAATGGTCTTCTATCCCCTGTCCAAAATGCAAACTATTGTTACACAAGAGATGCAGTGGGATCTCAGACAGGCTAGCAAAGAACGTAGGTTTTACATCTGGCTGATACACAGGAGCAGTAAATAGCAAGATACCACAGGATACAAGTGCCTTCAAATGCTCAGAGGGCTTTGTAGAAGTAGTAGATAATTTCTGTTACATTGGTGACCAAATTAGCAGTGGAAGTGAGTATCCAGAGTGAGAATGGGTTGGAAAAATTTAAGGGGCTACTACCGCTGCGAACTACAAAAACTGTTTTCCTCAAAATTAAGGGCAGATTATATGATGCATGTATACAAACAACAATGTTGCATGGTAGTGAGAACTAGGTGCTGTGTGCAGAGGACCTGCCAAGATTGGAAAGAAATGGAGCCTGAATGCTCCGATGAGTGTGTAATAGTCATATGCATGGACAGCAAATTGTAAATGAACTAAGTGAGAAATTGGGTATTAAGAGGAGTCAGATGCAGAGTGCAGGAGAAATTGTGTTGGTATAGGCATGGGATGTGTATGAAGGATGACAGCTATATAAATATTTTCAAAGTACTCAATGTTGATGGAAGCTCTGGAGTAGGAAGACCCAGGAAGAATTGAGATTAGGTGATAAAAGCTGACCTTGCACAATTGCACTTCTGAAAGGTGATGACAGGGGACAGTGATCCGTGGTGTTATGCAGTAATACAGAAAACCCGCCTTCCATGAGTTGAGGCAAGCATCTCGTATGCAGCACCTTACCCTCTATCACCCCATCCCTACACCTCCCATTTTGTAACCCCTCCCCATGTCATAACACTCCACCAAACTTTGAGATCTACCTTCCCAATACCCATGCACCTCCCCATCACAAATCCCCAATCCACACTGTAAAGGTGTCATGGTAAAAAAAAAAACAATCTATACTATAAAGTGGTTGTGAAGGTGTCATGACAAAAAGCACCCAGTCCACACTGTAAAGTGTTCATGTAGGTATCACAACAAAAAGCACTTAGTCCACACTGTAAAGTGTTAATGTAGGTATCACAACAAAATGTAGGTATCACAACAAAAAGCACCCAGTACACACTGTAAATGTGATTGGTGTTAGGAAAAGCATCCAGTCGTAGAAACCAAACCAAAATCAGTTCTGTATGAGCAAGACAGTCATCCAGCCTGGTTTCTCTCACAATGGATTAGCTCAACTAATCCATACTAGCATGGAGAATGAACATTAAATGGGGATGATGTTTATATACATATATATATATAATATAATATATATATATATATATGTGTGTGTGTGTGTGATGAAGTTATATCTGTATAAATATAGAATGCATAACCAAGACTGCACCAACGTGTATAAATATATATATACAAATTTAATACATAGGCATGTTAACATGCTAGAAAATACGAATTTCATTTTGAATTGAAAAGATAATGAACATCATATACAGAAATATATATTGACATATATAGAAATGTATATGTGTGTGTGTATATATATATATATATATTTATACATATATAAATTAAGTTTAACGAACCTATTTATTTACAGTCCATCTAGCTAAGTTGCTATCTACTCACTCAGTGAATTTACAAAAACCATATGTTGTAAGTATGAATTTGTAGCCCAGAGTGGTCACTATACGTTAATTAGTAAATAAATGGTTTAGTGTGGATACAATAAAGAGAGTCAAACTCTACAGTTTTAATACAATGTTCTATGCACAACAGTTGCATCAGTAAGTGTTACTCACAAAAGTTATGCAGTATTTCCAAATATTACAAATGTTGATTGATGTAAGTTATCATCAGCAGGATTTTGGTCTTTATCTAAGCAGGGGATTTTTTATCCAAGGGACTGCCAGAGTTGACCTGATACATCACAGTTATAGTGATAACGGATTCATATTGTAGCAGAATCAACACTGACAAAGGAATGATGAACTAGTTTCAAGCTTATTAGCTATCATCAGCATCGTATACCTTCCTGTCAGATGATTGAACGTTTGAAAGTATATACTTTCCTTATGCATATTAACAGCTGAGCAGCCTAATTTGCATATCAAGTGAGTTAGTCGGCTGGGCGTACCGAAAACGATAAAAGGAAAAGAATGAAACGAAATTTCATTTCTCACTCTTAGTACGGCTGATACTTAAATATAAGTATGTATACGTAATTCGGGCTGTTTGTTTACAAACAAACCGAACATCATAATAAATGTTCAGTAAACCCATACGTACATATATATATATGTGTGCATGTATGTATATATATACATACTACTGTACATATATGTATGTACGTATACATACTTATATATATATATATACATATATATATATACACAGTTCAAGAGTAACCAATCTTAAAGAGAGAGATGGAGATAGGAGAGGACATATGAGAGGTGAGTTTGGTGAATTAGTAAGAAGCCAAAGCGTAAAGGCATGTGCTCAATGTGCAATATGCAGTATAAAGCAGCTAGGTGGCTGGGTTCATGCAGAAGTTAGGTGCGCAGAGCTGGAAATATCCATTAGTTAAGCAAAGCAAGACCACACATTTCACAAAGATTGTCAACATATTTTAGTTTGAATGTAGAGAATAATAATAATAATAATATTAATAATAATAATGCCCGTTTACATTTGTTTCGCTACTCCATATAATATTTCTGGATCAGATGACTATATATCATAATTGATCTGGTTCAGTTGAAAATAATTAACATATTTAAAAGACAGAGCGGCTGATCGGAACTTCAAAGGAATATATGTTAATTATTTTCAACTGAACCAGATCAATTATGATATATAGTCATCTGATCCAGAAATATTATATGGAATAGCGAAACAATTGTAAACGGACATTATTATTATTAATATTAATGGCCGTGGATTGGCAGTATCGGTAGAGGGTCGGACGCCATGCTTTCCAGCATAGTTACGTCCCTTTACGATCTGAGTTCAAATCCCGCCGAGGTTGACTTTGCCTTTCATCCTTACGGGGTCGATAAAATAAAGTACCAGTAATGAACTGGGGATTGCTGGCCTTGTGCCTAAAGTAGAAACAATTATTATTAATATTATTATTATTATTCTCTACCTTCCTTACATCAAACTAAAATATGTTGACAATCTTTTAATAATATCTTCCTTGTAAAATTTATGGTCTGCTTTGCTTAACTAATGAATTAACATATATATATATATATATATATATATATATATATATATATATATACATATATATATATATATAGATATATATATATATATATATATATATATATATATATATATATATATAAATGAAGTAAATCTGTCGGAAAAGTCCAGGAAAAAAGAGTGCTCTATGTATGTAACAGAGCTTAATAGTTATGTAATAGACAACATAAGGCAATTATTCCATTTACCAGTGGTTTCTTAAAAGCAAAAAATGTTGCTTTCAATCATCAGAATGAAAAAATCCTGGTCTGTTTATTGAATTTGGATTTTAAAAACAAAAATGCAATCTATATGAAATTGAGGCTGGAGAAAGAAAAGGAAAGGAAAAATAAAATAAAAACACACATGCAAACACACACACACAAAAGCATACATACACACACATATATATATATATATATATACACTCATACATACACACACACATATACACATATATATGTGTATATAAATACGCACATACATATACATATACACATACATACATACATACATACATACGCACATAAATATCAACACATCCATACATACACACACATATATACACACACATATATATAGAAACATAAATATATATATATATATGCATACACATACACATACATAGCCATGCACACATACATATACATACATACATACATGCACACAATCATACCTATATACACACGTACATACATACACATACATAAATGCATACACATGCATGTACAAAATTAGAAAAAATATATATACACACACCTCTACATATTCACACACGCAAATAAATATAATAAAAGATATATATAAAAAAAACCATAATACAGTTGACAGTGATACAAACGACGAATAGATGAACAGACACGCGTGGTAAGCAATACACACAAATGCACGTACACATACGTACGAAAAAGTAAATACATACACACACTCTCACACATAAATATACATATACAAATACATAAACACATACATACGCATACACAAATACATACACAAACACACACACATATACATATATACACATACATATATATATATATATATAAATACACACACCCATATATACATATATATATATACATACACACACACACACATACATAGCTATACAATTATACGCAAACAAATACGTACATATCACAAACACGCACAATCAAATACAAACACACACACACACACACATATATATATATATATATATATATATATATATATATATACATATATATATATGTGTGTGTGTAAAACTCAATCTTAGATAATTCATAAGAACCTTATATAACTCCAAAATATGCATATACATATATATAGTAATGTAATAAACAACATAAGGCAATTATTCCATTCACCAGTGGTTTCTTAAAAGCAAAAAAAAATTGCCTTCAATCATGAGAATGAAAAAAACCTGGTCTATCTACATATATATATATACACACACACACATATATATATATATATATATATATATATATATATATATATATATATATATATATATATATATATATATACACATACACATACATACACATACATTTTGGTATGTGAAGGGTAAGGAAAAAATAATATATGGGGGGGGGGGAGAAGACATAGGAAAAGGTGAAATATAAGGGGAGATAAGGGAGAAAAAGAATACAAGGGTACAGAATGTGGATTCAGCAAATAAAAAAACCGTAGTAGAAGTAAAGAGCAGGAGAGGAGTTCAAGGCGGTTGATTTATCATAGGAGTGTCAATCGATTTACAGATCAGATGTGATTTCAGATGAGGACAACATTTGAAGATCTCGGTCTTTGAGTTTAGGCAAGCAGAAGTGACTCTCAAGTTTACCAAAATCCTATATTTTTCAGTGGTACACAAAGAACAATTCTTTGTACCACTTTGTTACTCCCTCGAATGGTCTAAGATAGACCAATCGATAGACTAGGTGATGTTACTATCCTTGAATTCCCACACCTTACTTGTGAGGGCCGTTGATGGATAACAGGAAAAGGAAAATTATTTGGTTCACACCCCCCCCCCCACCCCCCCCACCCCCTTCTCTCTAACTGTCAAAACTAATGTAGGAATGAAATTCCTTGAACTCTTAGACAAACATTTTCTTCCGAATCATAGATATTATAAGATATTTAATAGGAACGTAATTAAGATCAGTTACTCTTGTTGCCCATCTATGAAGTCCAAGATCACTAGTTCAAATCATACGAGAACAAATCCAGGATGCAGTTGCAGGAAGCCGGATGAATGCCCATTGCAGGGTAAATATAACACCAAATCTGTTGTTTATGAGGCTAAAATAACACCGTTAATCAACAACCAGCCAGCCAGGAGTGAGCGATATGTCGGCATGACCCAGGACAGGTTTAAAACCAGATTTTACTCACATGTCGCTTCTTTTAAGCACTCCGATAAACGAACATCAATGGCCCTCGCAAGTAAGGTGTGGGAATTCAATGATAGTAACATTCCGTACTCTATCGATTGGTCTATCTTAGACCATTCGAGGGAGTACCAAAGGGGCCAAAGAATTGTTCTTTGTGTACCACTGAAAAATATAGTATTTTGCTAAACTTGAGAGTCACTTCTGCTTGCCTAAACTCAAAGACCGAGATCTTCAGATGTTGTCCTCATCTGAAATCACGTCTGATCTGTAACTCGATTGACACTCCTATGATAAATCAACCGCCTTGAACTCCTTCTCTGCTCTTTACTACTACTACGGTTTTTTTATTTGCTGAATCCACGTTCTGTACCCTTGTATTCTTTTTCTCCCTTATCTCCCCTTATATTTCACCTTTTCCTATGTCTTCTTCCCCCCACCCCCATATATTCTTTTTGCCTTACCCTTCACATACCAAAATGTATGTGTATGTATGTGTATCTGTATATATATATTTATATATATATAAATATATATATATATATATATATATATATATATATATATATATATATATATATATATATATATATATATATGTATATATGTGTGTGTGTGTATATATATAGATAGACCAGGTTTTTTTCATTCTGATGATTGAAGGCAAATTTTTTTTGCTTTTAAGAAACCACTGGTGAATGGAATAATTGCCTTATGTTCTTTATTACATTACTATATATATGTATATGTATATTTTGGAGTTATATAAGGTTCTTATGAATTATCTAAGATTGAGTTTTACACACACACACATATATATATGTATATATATATATATATATATGTGTGTGTGTGTGTGTGTGTGTGTGTGTTTGTATTTGGTTGTGCGTGTTTGTGATATGTACGTATTTGTATGCGTATAATTGTATAGCTATGTATGTATGTGTGTGTGTATATATATATGTGTGTATATGTGTGTGTGTATTTATATATATATATATATGTATGTATGTGTATATGTGTGTGTATATATGTATATGTATATGTGTGTGTATGTATTTGTGTATGTGTATGTATGTGTTTATGTATTTGTATATGTATATTTATGTGTGAGAGTGTGTGTATGTATTTACTTTTTCGTACGTATGTGTACGTGCATTTGTGTGTATTGCTTACCACGCGTGTCTGTTCATCTATTCGTCGTTTGTATCGCTGTCAACTGTATAATAGTCTTTATTATTTTTTTTTTATATATATCTTTTCTTATATTTATTTGCGTGTGTGAATATGTAAAGGTGTGTGTATATATATTTTTCTAATTTTGTACATGCATATGTATGCATTTATGTATGTGTATGTATGTACGTGTGTATATAGGTATGATTGTGTTCATGTATGTATGTATGTATATGTATATGTGCATGGCTATGTATGTGTATGTGTATGCATATATATATATATCATCATCACCGTTTTACGTCCGTTCTTCCACGCTAGCATGGGTTAGACGGGTTGTCCTGTTGTGGGCAGTGTCTGGTCGGCTGACCATGCCTTGCTCATACAGGAACTGATCTGGCTTGATTTCTACAGCTGGATGCCCTTCCTAACACCAACCTCATTTACAGTGTGTGCTGGGTGCTTTTTCGTGGCGCCTACACGTCCACTTTACAGTGTGGGCTGGGTGCTTTTTTGCCGTGGCACCTCCACGACCACCTTGCGGTGGGGGGGGGGGGGGCATATTGTTTATATGCTTCAGCATGTACCCATGGGAGGTCGGGTACCCTGTATTACTGCGTGACGCCAGAAGTCACGGTCGTGTGTCATTGACTTTGAGAGGTGTAGTTGGGTAAGTTCGGCTTTTATCACCTCATCCCAAGTCATCTTGGGTCTCCCCACTCCGCGGTTTCCATCAACTTCTAGTGCTCTGCACCTTTTTATGCAGCTGTCATCCTTCATACGCATCACATGTCCATACCAGCGTAACCGCCTCTCCTGTACGCAGCATTTGATTCCTCTTATGCTCAGTCTCTCTCTCAATTCCTTTATGCTTTGTCGTTCACGTACATTACTGTTACACATCCATCGGAGCATGCAGGCTTCGTTTCTCTCTAATCTACGTAAGTCTTCCACTTTCAGCGCCCAGGTCTCACTACCATGCAACATCGCTGTTCGGATACACGCATCATACAGTCTGCCTTTCATTCTGAGGGAGAAGCCTTTTGCAGCTAGCAGTGGTAGTAGTTCCCTAAACTTCTTCCATCCCGTTCTTACCCTAGTTATTGTACTTTCTGAGCACCCACCTCCGTTGCTAAATCGGTCACCTAGGTAGCAGAAGCTGTCTACTGTTTCTACAGGGCCCTCCCAGAGATTGGTGGTACTTGTTTCCTGTGGCTGTTTGCTTGCTGTTTCAGCACAGCTGCTGCATGTGAATCCTACATTCTTAATTAAGCTTCCTGAGATCCCGCTACATCTCTTGTGTACCCATTGTTTGCATTTGGGGCAGAGAATGGAGTTCCTACCTACACCTTTCCTACATACTGAGCAAGGCCATTTCCCTGAGGGGATCTGGGTTCTGTTTTCTCGTCTACTTATAAGGACCTTAGTCTTTGTCATGTTGACTTTGAGGCCCTTTCTCTCTAGTCCCTGCTTCCAGGTTTGGAATTTATTCTCTAGTTCTACCATAGATTCAGCTATGAGTGCGAGGTCATCAGCATACAGGAGTTCCCATGGGCATCCGGTCTTAAACTCCTCCGTTATTGCCTGCAGGACTATGATGAACAGGAGAGGGCTAAGAACAGAGCCCTGGTGGACCCCAACCTGTACGCTAAATTCCTCGCTATACTCATTGCCAATCCTAACTTTGCTGACTGCTCCCCTATACATGGCTTGTACCGCTTTCACAAGCCATTCATCTACTCCTAGTCTTCTAAGAGCCCACCAGATTACTGCACGTGGAACTCTGTCAAAGGCTTTCTCAAGGTCGACAAATGCCAAGTAGAGTGGCTTACTTTTAGCTAGGTACTTTTCCTGTAATTGCCTCACAAGGAAGAGGGCATCAGTGGTGCCTTTCCCTGGTACAAACCCAAATTGCATCTCGTCTATATTCACCCGGTCCCTAATCAGCTGTGCTATAACTCTTTCTGTTACTTTCATGACCTGGTCCATCAACTTTATACCTCTATAGTTTCCTCTATCTAGTGCATCGCCTTTACCTTTGTAGCAGTTGACAATGATGCTACTGCACCAATCTTTTGGTATGGCCCCCTCTAGTATTACCTGGTTAACGATACGTGTGGTTATAGTGTGACCTACAGACCCAGATGCCTTCAGCATCTCGGCAGCTATACCCGATGGACCGGTTGCCTTCCCTATCTTCATATCTCTGATTGCCTTACTTACTACGCTGCCGCTGACTTGTACTGCTGGTCCCTCTATAGGTTCTACGTGAGGTAGGGTCTCTTCTTCCCATGCATTCTCCTCATTTAGTAATCTATCATAATGACTCTTCCATGCATCTTTCTTCTCAGCACTTGTGAGGGCAAGCTCACCTTTATCATTCCGGATACACTTCTCTCCAATGACATCACAACTATCTCTGACACACTGCCTCGCAATCTTGAATACCTCCTGTTTCTGGTCCTCACGTTGTAAAACATGCTTGAATTTTCTATCCTCTGCTTCCCTCCTAGCTAAGTATACTTGTCGCCTAGCTTCCCTCTTGGTCTCTATGTAATGTACCCTGCTCCCCCCGTTCTTCCATTCTTTCCATATATATATATATATATATATATATGTTTCCATATATATATATATATATATATATATGTTTCTATATATATATGTGTGTATATATGTGTGTGTAGTTGTATATATGTATGTGTATGTATGGATGTGTTGATATTTATGTGCGTATGTATGTCCACATTTTTCTGTGTTTTATTTTCTAATCTATCTACTTGTACTTTCCTGATGAAGGACTAATGTCTGATACATTGAACTTATTTTCTCTCTTACATCCAAAGCAGAAAAACTAATTGTTTTTGTATCTTTGTGTTTTTTTTTTGTTTTTTTTTAACTATATATACATGTAAATATATATATCAGTTTGACAATTGCCAGTGATCAACAAAGTTCTCCAGGAAAGTTAACCAGGAATCTTTAAAAATCTCCTCACTGAAGTTAACACAAACTTACTAGATCTACAAAACCAATTTTTAAAATCATGATATAAAATTAAATTAAATTGTTTAGAACTACAAATGAAGTCATTCTTTTCCCTTTTTTTAAATATATATATATTTATATAATTTGTTCATCCACATTGTAACATGCCTTTTCCTCTGTTTTATATACTATTTGCAGCCCCATAGCAACATACCAAACATGTAACTACTTTGCTTTAAATTTCCCCAAGGATTTATTCTTATATGTTCCTGTTCATTGCTCTCATGTGCCTTTGCCATATCTTTAATGAAACATATTTTGTTTCCTTCTCCAGTTCAGAAATCACTGCTCAGCTGTTATTTATATATTCAATGCCAGCCAACTTGTAGATTGTTGATCCAGATAAAATCCCATAACATCTCAGCCCCTTCAGATACATCATACACTGTTGAGTTCTAGCTCAACCAGAACTTCATATTGGAAGTCAGTTCTTTCATTTTCTTACTCTTTAATTTCTTTGTACGACACCAGTGCTTCTCTTTTGATGCATGAATTTATAAACTTTAAAATATAGTTCCATAAGGTATAAGGAAAGACAATAACAACGATACAAAAACTAATAAAGGACCACCATCTCTACCACAATGATATATTCCTGGACAGTGTAGGGTAGGGGTCAGCAACTTCTTTGCCTCCACAGGCCGGATTGAGTATTAATGACAGATAGTGGCCATAAAAGAATAATTATGGAAACTTACACAAGCTAAAATTTCATCACGATTGTTGACTATACTTTAAAATAATTTGTATTAACCACAGATGAATGTACTAATGGAAAAACATCATTTATTCAATTTAAGGCATTGTTGGAATCATTTGTTTAAAAAATATTAAAAATATGTAGCACAATTTTTAATTGTGTTTTTGCTGTCAAAGCGTTCACATCCGGTTGGTGGTGGACATTAGGTAGAGTGAATCAGAAGATTTGTGGAAAAATGTAAGAGCAGACCTTTTATTGTATTCGAAAGTCTCATCCCTCATTTAAAATTTTAAATATACAACTCATTGGGCATCAGTTCTCGTGGGCCGGTAAAAATCCCTTCGCAAGCAGTAGGTTGCCGACCCCTGGTGTAGGAGAACACTCTCCAGTAATACACAGACAACCACCATTGCTACCACAAGGGTATATACCTTCAGAGTGTGGGAGAATATTCTCCAATAATACACAAACAACCTTCTGGAGAAGGGATGAGTCCAGCATGTTTAAAATGTCATTGTGGAGTCCCTATATCTCTGTCAGATGTTACAGGTTCCTACACACATACAATGCTTTTTTAAGGCATCAATAATTCATTTCGATATTATAATGTATAAATCTTGACAATATTCATGCTGTTATAAAGATTGTTTAAAGTATAACATTCAAATTTATTCTGTAGTTGCGGTTGTTTAAAACATAACACTGAAAATCGTTTCCTTCTGTTAATCATTTAAATTATATTTTGGAATTCATTCAGTATTTTCTAAGATCGAAACATATACATTTCCCATAAAAATGGAATGGGTATATTTTATCTTTAAAGCACAAAGTGTTTTTATTACTTGAGGAAATACAACTTTTCCTCCTTCCGCTGATAAATTGTTAGATATTTCATCTTCTCAATTTACATGTGGTGCTTGAACTGATTCTAGCAACATTGCAATGGCTGCAGGGGATCTATTATTATTTTAAATATATTGGAATATTGGGGGGGAATCATTGACATATTTTACTTTATTATTATTATTTTTTCTTTTATAATTACTTTCTGCTATTACATTTGCGGAAAAAATAACAAAAATAAAAGCATCATGAATGTGTGTGTGTGCACATATACATACATGGTGTCCTCCAAACATATATACACACTTACCCTATACAGGCAATATTTATTAGAATGCTGTTGAAGTGTGTATACATTTTGGGGGGACACCCTCTCTCTATATATAAATGTCACAGTAGATGCATGTTGGCATGGATATATTTAAATACAGTATCAGAAAATGCACATAGTTACACAGGCCAAATGACAGTTGCAACCTTACCTCATCAGCCACTTTGCTGGCAATACAGTTTCACACATTAATTTTGTCATTGTTGTGTTTTCAGCAAATGTGATACCAGTTTGTGCTACAGATCAACATTATTGATCTGTTGGTGGGATGCATGTGAGACAATAACAAAACAAAACAAAGAATGGACTAACAAATTTACAGTAGTTTTTCGAAAAAAGAGAGATAAATACGTACAAAATTATTACTAGAAGTAAATGGAAAACAATCAGTACATGTATGTGTGGAAAACACTAGAAGCAGGGGAAAATTGACTTTCTTCAATGAGCCATGGCACAAAGACAAAGCATGACTAACAGCTACCAGATATCATGGCTTAAAGGCCAAATAGGTGACCTGATAGTAGGTGAACATCAGCAAGTGAGGGATAGTGAGATGAATAATTTTAGAGCGGAAAAGAAAACAACAAAGAAAAAGAGTATTAATCCTTCATCAAGAAGGAGCAAAGTTTGGAGAAAGAAAATGTTGGTAGCCTGGAATCCCTCCCCCCCACCCCCACCCCACATATATTCATATATATATATATATAAGTATATATATATAGAGAGAGAGAACAGTATAATCCTGACCCCGGTACTGTGGTTGGGATTATAATTATTTCTATAGCCACACTGCAGCTCCCCATGTATTGAGTACTCCCATGATTTGTGGCCTCTTTGATCTCAGCACTATAGACACTCTCTCTCTCTCTCTCTCTTGCTCTCCTCTACATATATATACATTATTTATTTATATTCCTATATATATATATATATATGTATATATATATATATATATATATATATATATATATATATGTGTGTGTGTGTGTTATTTACATATATTCATATGCTTCTGTGTGTGTATTCCTTAACTCTATTTTAATTTCTAATGTTCCCTACTTCATTAGAAAATTGTGAATCATCTGATAATTTTATTTAATATAAAAATATCAATTGAATATTTACTTTTTGTTGTATATTTTAACACAGATTCTCAAACCAAAAATCTTTAATCAGGTTTTGCTGGTTTAACATCGCCAATTAACAATCCTTGTCTAACATATGTTAATATGGAACAAATATGTACTACTTACTCCCAACCATATCTGATTCAATTTACCTGCTTGACCCATGCCAGCATGGACAGACAGGCATGTCTAACAATGTACCACCAAAAACTGTTCATTCTCTTCAATGCCACTCCCACTCACATGAACTGCTGCCTAGTGTTGGTGCTATGATAAAAATATCAAGTCCAATCTGGAAGGTAGTAGTGTTGGTGCCACAACATAAAACACTTAGTCCATCTTGTAAGGAGGTAGTGATGGTGCCACAATAAAAAGCATCACCATTCAACCTGTAAGTGAGTACACAATTCCCCCTGTAATGTTGTATTACTGGCACCACGACAGACCACAAAATCTTCATTGAATGGTGACTGTGTTGGTGCAATGACAAAGCACACAGTCCACCTTGTAAGTTGATAGTGCTGGCATCATGATACAATTCTCTCAGTACAAACTGTAAACTGGTTGGCATTAGGAATAACACACAAACATAGACACCAAGCCAAAAATGGAGCATGTAAGCTAGAGGTGTTTACCTAACCAGTTCAACTACAGTACGTGACACCCCATCTTACCCAAGCAAACATGAAAAAATAGACATTAAAGTGTGATCATGTTGATGAACCTCATCCTCAAAATAGAAAAAGCACTATTCTAAATCGTCCAAGGTGCAGATTGCCATAAATTTTTCATCTTTCAGAAAAGATTCCTAAACTTTTCTCACATGCAGATATCTATTAGAAACCTGACTTATACACATATCCAACAAACACTATCACATAATGGATGTACATTTGAAATGATGACTTTGAACTAAAATCTTGGGGATTTGTAACATTTAAAGTAAAGAGAAGGATGACTTTTAAAAGATATAAACCTGTTTGAAGTTTCAATTCTGCTTATTCTTCCTGATCCTAAATATTTACCTTCATATTTTTCAACTGTTTGAGTTTGAGGCGTTTATTTTCATATTACAAAGTTTTAAATATAGAATTGCTTATCAGAGGATTGAGTCAAAGAGATTATTGAGAGAACGTTGGCAGGTTTCAAGTAAAGTATTTCTCCTCTGATGTCTTGGTTAGATACAAAATCTCTTTGATTCGGCAATTTCCTTCCATATACATATAATCTAAATATAAGACGATTAACGCCTTTATTAATATTGAAACTATATTGTAAATATATATGTATGTGTACACGCATGTGTATGTATACACATATATATATATATATGTATGTTATATATGAGTGTGTACATATATGCATGTGTGTATATATATGTACGTATATATATATATGTATATATATATACAGTATATGTATATATACATATATGTATATATATATACTGTATATGTTATGTATGTGTGTGTACATATATGCATGTATGTATATATCATCATCATCATCACTTTACGTCTGCTTTTCCCTGCTTGCAAGGGTAGGACGGGTCCTATTCAGCACAGCATCTCTCCACTTGTCACAGTCCTTCATCATCTCCACTCTGAGGTTCAGTGATCTGTGGTCTGCTCTCACCACCTCCGCCCATGTTTTTCGTGGTCTACCTCTACCACGTCTTCCTTCAACTGGCATTACCTGGCAGTTCTTCACCCATCGGTCATCCTCCATGCACATCACATGTCCATACTATCGCAGTCTCCTCTCTCACACATTACAATCTATCCCTCTCAGACCCAGTTTCTCTCTCAACACATCCATGCACAGTCGTTCATCCACATTGACATTGCACATCCAATGGAGCATGTTTGCCTCATTTCACTCCAGCCATTGCATATCCTCTGCAGTTGCTGCCCATGTCTCACTACCATGCAGCATCGCGCTCCTCACACAGGTATCATATAACTGTCCTTTCGTAGGCAGGGAGAAACCCTTCTTCGTCAGCAGAGGAAGCAGCTCCCTAAATTTCTTCCAACCTGTCATTATTCTAGATACTATGGCCTCGGAACACCCCTCCCATGCTAATCTGATCTCCTAGGTAGCGGAAGCTATCAACCACTTCTATAGCACCCACCTGCATTTGAAAAATCTGTCTATCAATGTCACTTCTTCTGTCTAATTTTCCTGTACATCTACTGCATACATATTTCTCCCTATCTGTTAGTTTGCCTGCTATCCCACTACATCTCTTGTGTACCCAAGATCTGCATTGTGTGCATTCTATAGAATTTATGCCAGTTCCTTTTCTGCATATCGAACATGGCCATTTCCCTGACGGAATCAGAGTTTTGTTCTCTTTTCTACTCATCAACACTTTTGTCTTAGTTAGGTTCACTTTCAGTTGTCTTGATTCCAACTGCTGTTTCCATAGCCAGAATTTATTCTCTAGCTCCTCTACTGATTCTGCTATAAGAACCAGATCGTCAGCATAGAGAAGTTCCCATGGACAGCCAGTCTTAAACTCCTCTGTTATGGCTTGGGGGACTATAATGAGCAAGAGCAGGCTGAGGACTGAACCCTGATGTACTCCTACTTGTATCTGGAATTCCTCACTAAACTCCATTCCTACCCTTACTTTACTGACAGCACCCCTGTACAAAGTTTGCACTGTCCTCACAAGCCATTCCTCAACACCTAGTTTCCTTAGGGACCACCAGATGACAGATTGAGGTACCCTATCAAAGGCCTTCTCTAGGTCAACAAAAGCTAAGTATAATGGCTTATTCTTCTCTCTTGTAATTGTCTCACCAAGAAGAGGGCATCTGTAGTACTTTTTCCAGGCACAAAACCAAACTGCATCTCATCTAATTTGACCCTTTCTCTAATTAGTTGTGCTAATATCCTTTCTGCCACCTTCATAACCTGATCCATCAGTTTTATACCCCTATAATTGCTCTTCTCCAGAGCATCCCCTTTACCTTTGTAGCAATTTATGAGAATACTGCTGCACCAGTCTTTGGGTATGACACTGCCATATATAGCATGATTGATGATGCATGCAACCAGTTTAGTGCCTACGTCCCCTGATGCCTTCAGCATCTCAGCAACTATCACCGACGATCCAGCGGCCTTACCATATTTCATTTCCTTAATCACCTCTTGGACCGTATACTCGTCAATCTCAATAGCTAGTCCCTACGTCGGATCAACTGAGGGTAATTTCTCTCTCTCCCATTCGTTCTCCACATTCATCAGTCTCTCATGACATTTCCAGGCCTCATTTTTCTGATTATTCGTGACATTAAGTACACCGGGATCATTCCGGACACACTTATCTCCAACAATATCCTGATTTGCATTGACACACTGCCTTGCAATGTGGAACATCATACGTCTCTGATATTCCCATCACAGAACATTGGCAAACCTCCTACTCTCAGCCTCCCTGCGTGCTAAATACACCTGACGTCTAGCTTCTCTCTTAGCGGCTGTATATCCTTCCCTACTCCCACCCTTTTTCCAAGCCTTCCATGCTAATCTTTTGTCTCAAATGGTCCTATCTACCGTGCTGTTCCACTACTAGGTCACTCTCTGTCTGGCTGGAGCTTTGGTCCAGCCACAAGTTTCATCACTAGCCTGCAGTAAGTTGTCATGTAAGAAATTCCAGTTATCATCTATGTCATGCGACTCTAAATCGTCTTCTGTTTCATCATATATATGTATATATACATTAATAAGAATGATGAAGTTTCATTTACATGTATTTAGATTTTTATTGTGTATCAACATATTACATGTGTTTCACAAGAGGATTGGCTCAGGGTCACCCATAGAAGTTATGGACCCAACTCCATTATTGATCTGCTCTTCACACAGACAATGCAACAAAAAACACTATATTTTTTGTTGCAGTGCCAGACTGTTTTGGTACCAACCACCACCAGTAATTCACTGAATCCCAAACATTATATATATATGTATTTATATATATATATATATATATATATATATATATATATATATATATATATATATATATATATATGGACATGTGTTTAGATATGATGAGAAAACTTTGAAGCTTATAGGAAAATTAAAGATTCAAAAAATTATTTTTCTATCATGAAATAGTCTAAATAAAAGGGCATATATGCCCCTTAATTGGAAGAAAATTGGACATTAGCGCCTGTAATAGAAAAGCATTTCTGCCCAACAAAAATGAAAATGTAAGTTCATGTCCTGCAGGTGCTAATCTCCAACTTCTCCTGTAAGGGGACTTATATGCCCTAATATTTTGACTATTTCATTATAGTAAAAAATGCAATGAAGTTTTAATTTTCCCATAAATTTCATATATATATACATATATGTATATATATATATAAATATATATATATATATATATATATATATATATCATCATCATCATCATCATCAACGTTTAACGTCCGTGTTCCACGCTTGCATGGGTTTGGACGGAGGTAGTCCCACTTGAGGCAAGAGTGATTGTCTTGCTCGCATAGGACTGTCTGGCAGGTTTTCTACAGTTGGATGCCCTTCCTAACACCAACCACATTTACAGTGTGGGTCTGGGAGGTTTTTACCGTGTTGCCTACACGGCCACATTACAGCGTGGACTGTGTGTTTTTTTGTCGTGACACCTACACGATCTCATTTGTTTCGGCCTGGATGGCGCGGCACCAACATAACTTTACATAGAACGGGGTGGTGTGGATGGGGTGGGGGTGGTGGCGGGACGGGGTGTATTTTGTTAGAGATGCCTACTGGCAAGGCGGGTCTTCTCTGTTACTGAGTACCGCCAAAGGTCTCGGTCCAGTGACATTGTCTTGGAGAGGTGTAAGTGTGTGAGGTCGGAGTTTATCAGCTCATCCCATGTTTTTCTAGGTCTGCCTATTCCGTGGCTACCGTCTATCTTTATTGCCCTGCACTTTGTTATACAGCTATCGACTTTCATGCGCATCACGTGTCCATACCAACGCAGCCTTCTCTCGAGTAAACAACATCTGATCCCTCTTATCTCTAATTTTTTCCTTAGTTCGTTTATGCTTTGCCTTTCACGTATATTACTGTTACACATCCAGCGGAGCATGCAAGCTTCGTTCCTCTCTAGTCTGCGTATATCCTCTGCACACAATGCCCAGGTCTCACTACCATGCAACATTGCTGTTCGTATGCAGGCATCGTACAACCTGCCTTTCATTTTTAGGGAGAACCCTTTGGCAGCTAATAGTGGTATAAGCTCTCTGAACTTTTTCCAACCAGTTCTGACTCTAGCTACAGTACTTTCAGAGCACCCTCCCCCACTGCTGATTTTATCGCCCAGGTAACGGAAGCTGTCCACTATTTCTATAGAACCCTCTGCGCAATTGAAAGAGCTAGTATTTTGTGGGCACTTGCTGCTACTTATTGCACCAGAACACCGGCCACATGTAAAATCTATGTTCTTAGTTATATATATATACCTATGTATGTATGTGTATGTGTGTATGTGTATGAGGGAGAGATTTCTGAAAACTTAACAACTCAATTAATTATTTTGTTGAGATATTACATTTAATGATCTATGTTCATGTGACACATATTTTTAGTGATTTAGATTACAGTAAACTTAATACCTTTTGTTTGAAAGATCAGCAGATAGACAAAACGAAATAAAAGAAATATTTTATCTACAAGGAATATTTTTATTTATTTTCTTATCATATAGAAGTAAGATTAACTTCAACTGCCTTGTAAACTGATAATGAAACCTTATTCTGCCGTATTCTGTTAGTATAAAATTAAAATTCTATGTGAACGTCAGCTTATAATTTTTTCTCTCCTAAGTTTAGACTTATGGTATTAATACCAGAGAACATTTACCTATTTCTATCAGATTTCATTGCAAATAAATCTCAACTTGCTTTAAACTGTGATAAGGTGTGGCTATATAACTTAAGTAACATTTTGCTTCAATTGATATTTTGTTATTTATGTTTTGAGTATAAAATAAATAGTAGCATTTACGAAATGAAAATAGTATTTTGATCGTGTTTAAGTTCATATATCGTAACTCAAGTTGTGAAAGTTATCAGATATTAATGAATATGGGGATCTTTAGGACAGTTTCAATTCCCATTCAACCCAGTCATAGCCATATGTCTTATGAAATATAAACAGCCTATAAAAAATAATCAAAGATTTGATGGATTTAGTAAAATAACAAACTCAAGTTTTTAAATAAAAATAAACTCTTTAAAACAAGCAGTTTTGAATCCTAATACCAGGTTTTTAGTAACACAAGTTTTAAGCATCTGGTGTCTGGAATCTAAATTAACAAAGGTACTATCACAAAATGTTGGTGGAAGGTTTAAAACAAATTTCTAATGAATATATACTACTTGGGATTTTAATTAATTTTTAAAATAATATAAAAATGTTGATGAATTTATAAAAAATAAAAAAAAATCTTTCAATTTTAAGTAATTTCAAATCTAAAAATGAACACTTTAAAACAAATGCTTTATATCATAGAACCAGGAATGTTTTCAGGCTGTTTGCTTTTAATTTAATATACTAGGGTTTATAAAGGGTGAATTGGTAGAACATTGGATAAAATGCTTTGCAGTATTTATCCTGGTTCAAATCCCACCAAGGTCAACTTTACCTCTCATTCTTCTAAGCTAGATACAATAGAGTTGTAATCATGTATTGTTGATTTAATCAATTTTACCCTTCAACAAAGTTTGCTATCCTTGTGCCTAAGTAAGAAATCAATATATTCAGAATATGGGCACACAACAAAGGAGGTGGAGTCAAAAGAAAGGAACTACTTATTCTCAAAACCATTCATTTGTCCAAAGAGCTTGCATCAAATTAATAAGAGTGCATTTTTGTATCCATTCTGATCCTGAGCATTCTGAGTTTAAATCCTACCTCATTCTACCAAAAGTTGTATCAGCAATGGAAGGACCAATGGAATCATTGTTTCCTTGGTTCAGTCTTATGTTTGCATCGACTTCACTTTACTTAGATATAACACAGTAACACGTACAGTAATAGAAGTGTGATAAAATTCATATTTATTGCCAAGTGTAAAACCTTTATTAAAAATGTTAATTTTCATTCAGCTGTCTAAACACAGAAATAGGATGATAGAATGGTATGATTTATGATTTATGTTTGATTTAAAACAAAGCATTTTAAAGATAGATATTCATTTGTGTGTGTATATATATGCATATATATAATTTACTTGTTATAAAATGTTTAAACGTTTTGTAGGAATGATAAATGATCTTACACAAAATGTATTCTTGAGTTATGATTAAGAAACAGTATATTAGTAGACTGACAAATATATGGGTTCTATTGATTTGTTTCAGTCTATCTTTCTCTCTTACCCCTTCCCTCCATCTTCTCCAACTCCCATCCCCCTATTGCTCTCTTTCTCTCCTCTATTGATCTCCTTCTCTATCTCTATCTCAACAGTCTCATATGTTTCTATAAAGGGTTTGTCTAGAATAGAAAAGATATTATGCACACAACACTGGCCATCTTTAATTTACTATTTGTCCCTATTTGTACCAAAAACATCATTAACCTATTTTATATGAAGCTGACTACCTATCCCTGGTTCTATGATAAAAAATTGTTTATTTGAAGGTATTTATATTTATCTAAAAACATTTTGTTGTACTTGTATGTATGGCACTTTAAGTTATGTTCTAAACACTAGCTTAATCTATTTTCTGTTCACCAACAAATTGCTGGCCATGAACCTAAATTAGAAACTATTGTCTTTTTACTGCAATAATTATTATTTAAATTTCAACAATTTTATGTATATATGGATATACACACACAACTATACATAATATATATAAATGTGTATATATATATATATATATATATATATAGGAGCTATGGGGAATGTGGTGTTACCCCTTAGTTGTCATAACTCCCAGATCTGCTCTGGCCCGGAGTAGTAGTACCTGTTAGGGCCCCATTTATGAGTTAAATAACTACCTTATTTGAGTGGCGCCGGTAAGGTATTGTTAGACATTGAAAAGAAAAAAAAAAATATATATATATTGTTATACTTTGGGAGGGTCATGCTGCCAATAAAAACACATGCACCTGTTAGTTTTCACTTCAATTTATTATAAATGTCCAGTTGGCTGGTTGCTTAAACAATATATTAAAAACCATCCGGTTATTGAACCAACCAACCGGAAATTTATAATAAATTGAAGTGAAAACCAACAGGTGCATACATTTTTATTGGCACCCTAACCTTCCCAAAGTATAACAATATATGTTTCAACACACGCTTTCAGATACGAAATCTTGCAAAACAAATTCAAAAACGATATATATATATATATATATATATATAGATGTCAATTATTTAGACAGGGAGAACATTGCACATTGCCGGAAAATCCTCCTCTTCAATAGTGGAGTAGCCTGGACAAAGAAGTCAACTACTTCAGAACTATTCGACGTATCAATGTGATCATTCGATAGTGCTGATATATGCGACTTGGTTGGCTTATTGATTATAGATACGTTACGAACTATATTCCCAGACTTCCACACGGGCTTTTACCGCGACGATGGTCTGATCCTCCCGATCCATAAAATTGGTCACGAAGTGGACTATTTTAAAAAAGATTTAATTGCAACATTTAATGAGTTAGGATTTAGGGGAACAGTAGCTACTAACCTTACTAGCGTAGATTACTTAGACATAAATTCAGATCTTCACACATACCTTTAGACCCTATCATAAACTAAATGAAAAACTAAATTACATACATAAGGACGCATGCCGCCCACCTTCAGTTTAGAAACTTCGTGAAAAATATCGACACTAGAATCTCTAACCTCTCTTCTAATAAAACAATGTTTGACAGAGCGGCACCCTATTACAACGCGGCGTTTTCTAACAGCGGCTTCTCACAACCAATTGCTTACTCCCCTACTAACGCCAACAACAATAGAACATGAAATCATGCTAACAGAAAAATAATTTGGTTCTCTTCCCCCTTCTCACTCAACGTTAAAACTAATGTAGGTAGCAGACTTTTAGCTCTCTCGGATAAACAATACCCCATAGTTCATAAATATCGCTCCATTTTCAACAGACGCAAGGCGAAACTAGGGTACTCCTGTGCTAAGAATATGAAGGCCCACATCACCAACAACCCTAAGAGCAGAATCCCCTTCAACAACAGTATATTATACCCGCTGTAATTTAGGAAGCTGTGGTCAATTATAACCGACCAAATCAACAGCAAGAGGTCAAATCCTATATAGGTCTGGTGGAGGCCCGGTTTAAAGGACGCTTCCTGAATCATCTGTCAACATTCAGATACCCAGACAAACGATCGACCACGAAGCTCACGAGCCACATATGGTCCTTCGAGGACGCAGGCGTGCATTACTCCATTCAATGAAAAGTCATTAAGTCTAAGCCATACGGAAATGCTAATCCATCTTGTGGGCTGTGCATTGAAGAAAAAACCCATACCCTGACGAGTTGGCGTAATAGCGTTTGTCTAAATTCAAGAAATGAGCTATTCTCGCGTTGTCCACATGTTTGGGAACATCTATTACGTAATTACAAATTACAAGGCACCAGACTGACTAACATAAATAATCTATTACGTTCTGGACTGAATAACATGAATAATCTATTATTATTCTAAGTTTCCACAGTTATTTCCATCCATCGATCTAATGTAGGTTACCTCCCCTTTGAGAAGTGACTTATTCTGCACATGCGTATTCGTAAAATTGTTTTCTTTGTCCGTAAAATCTCATTTAAACCGAGCTGATGATCCGACTAAGTTGAAACAATTGTTCTCGGAAATGGCAAATTAACTGTCGTGGAACTACTTCTACCAAACTCATCCCATGGATTGAAGAGTACTCTACTTCTACGGATATAACCCACCAGTATTCTACTATTATAACATATAGTAACACTCACACACACACATATATATGTTTCTCTGTGTGTGCATATTTATGAGAGTATATATATATATGAATGTGTCTGATCATTTTAAAAAAAAATAATACTATATTATAGGCTATATTTTATTTTGAAAATAGTCTCATCTGTAACTAGATCTTAAGTTCTT
The DNA here is from genome assembly GCA_964016885.1 of Eledone cirrhosa. Classification (NCBI taxonomy): domain Eukaryota; kingdom Metazoa; phylum Mollusca; class Cephalopoda; order Octopoda; family Eledonidae; genus Eledone; species Eledone cirrhosa. The sequence goes on along the minus strand of OZ024743.1, from coordinate 252,815,907 downwards.
AAACGTTTCTTAATCACCCAAACTTAAGTTTGTTATAGATATCTTTCTTACCAATGTATGCTTCCATAAATTTGTATTATTTCTCTTAGTATATTCTTTTAATTGTTTCTACTTTAGGCACAAGGCAAGCAAATTACCCAGTGCATTACTGGTACTTTATTTTATCGACCCCGTAAGGATGAAAGGCAAAGTCAACCTCGGCGGGATTTGAACTCAGGTCGTAAAGGATGGTAACTATGCTGGAAAGCATGGCGTCCGACCCTCTACCGATACTGCCAATCCACCGCATACTCGTTAACCCGTTTGAAATATGTTCTCAATGATTTTCCTGCTGAAAGATTCAGTGTAGGCTCATTTTTTCCGAAGCATCTAGATATGCACGAATGACAAAGAGGCAATTTTATTTTGTAAAAAAAGCTGAGTTCTATATAAGTTTATGTTAAAATGTATTGTTATTTATTATTATTGTTCAATTAGTTTTACAAATTTCAAATTTAATAAAGCAATGTGAAATATACTAAATTTCACATAAATGTAAAGTAACGATGTACATGCACAAATATTTAAAGATAAACATCTGCATATTTGAAATATGCAACAGAATACTCATATACTTCTAAGAATATGTTGAAGCTTGCTATTAGAATCACGTAGGGGCCACTAGAAAGTCTGTCACTGATGCAATCGTGGTGGACATTAAACATTTCTATTCCAGAATCAGAATAAATATAACTCCTTTTAAAATAAAGAAAACAACTGAACATACATAATATAATAATTTTTCAGTTTCCATAATTTTCCTTTTAAACAACTAATTACATTTAAAGAAATCCCCTATAAATTGACCTCTTTGTACAATCAAATAATGAGTGGGGTAAAGTAGGGGTTAAAAAAGTACAACATGGTAAAGTAAGTAATATAGTACTTTTTCTGATAATCCGCATACACCTCCAAATGTAATTAACATATCTATACGGCCAAATAAATATTAAACAGTAGTTGCCGCTGGGAAGGTGGAGTTAGTGAGCCGTTACTATATGAATAACCGAGTTTCTATTAGAAAGTCGGGAATTTTAAGTGCATAGCAATCACATTCCATACACACACTTATTGAAAAAAACAAAACAAAGAAAAAACGTATTTTGACATCATCTTTTTTTATCATCCTATCTATTTCCTTCTCTGTTCTCGAGACGGACGAACAAACAGTCAGGACACATAGTATAAATTAATTCTGTAACTTCAATTAATATGAGTAATTGAACGTATACCCCTAACTGTAATTTAGTGAGTAGTATATGTGTATCAATGCCTGGTAGTTCCTAAAATATCTATAATTACTGATCGCTATATTTTATTTATTATCACTGATAAATTTGAATTACGTCTTTTGGTTTCCATAAATTTTAACGTTTTTCCAACAATATTTAAATGCCTTTGTGTACGTTTTTCGCCCTTTCACTTGAATTCTTGAACATGAAGGTATTTATTTATTTGTATTTGATCGATTCTGAGGAGTTATTCTAATAGGGATAGAATATTCTTGTTAGTTTAATGACGTTGTCGTAAATCCTTTAAATGCTTTAATTAAAATACTTGTTAATATTTGTTCTTTGTGTATTTATATATAGCAATACCCGTAGGTGCGAAAAAGAAAAGGAATACGTTGCACAATCGATAAGGGAGCAGAAATATTGTATTATTTATTAATGTTAATGCAAAGAACAAAAGCGCTATCCAAGGTAACAATGCCCACCATTTTACCACACCGGCATCCTGTGAATATTGGGCCTTGAAGCCTTGGGTAGCGTTTTTGTTCCGTTTATGAACATTATTAAATAATATAATATATGTATTGATATAGTTTCCCCATCTTGCACACATATACGATCATCTGTAGAAATCAGTTGGAGAATCTAAATGTGGGATTTATACTGATCAACGAAATTATGTAGAGAAAAATATTCTAGATTTAAAACTGAACTTTGTGTAGCCCTATCTTCTAGATCCTAGAAGCCGGGAATTATTGTTATGGTACCTAAAAGGGCGGTAGATTGGCAGTATCGGTAGAGTCGAACACCATGCTTTGCAGCATAGAGTTACGGTCCTCTACGGTCTGGGTTCAAATCCCGTCGAGGTTAACTTTGCCTTTCATCCTTACGGGGTCGATAAAATAAAGTACCAGTAATACACTGGGTAATTGCTGGCCTTGTGCCAAATGTAGAAATAATTATTATGGTAACTAAAATTCACTAATAATTGTCCTATGCATAGCTTAAATTGTTATTAATGCTAAGACTGTTACTAGTAAAACACAGACTTCGTACTGCGAAAATATTGTTATTTGTACTTAAACATACTTATCGTATGTTTAGTGACGGGTTGTGGCTACTATTGGCACTGGTCCTGGTGAGGACCAAAACATCTGAGCGCCAAACAATAATTGAGTATAAATCATGAAAGAATCCGACATGCCTATTAGTCGCCTGAATATCACCAAATAGTCATGAAGCCCTCCTACCCATAAAATACAATAAAAGAGAAGGACAGCCATGCAGCCTCCTCCCCATCAAGTTTGGGATCTCAGATTTGACACATTAAATGTCGAACCAATGAGAGGTATGTGCAGGTATTGTGGAGATCTTAGAGAGGAGAGAAGTAGATGTGTTATGTGCAAGACTTGAGATGGAGGGGTGCTTCAGCTAGATTCATCACAGGCAACGGTCACCAGTACAAATTCTTCTGGGTGAATAGCACAAATGTGGTTGAAGGGTATCTATCCATAGAAAAATTACCAAATAAAGGATTGGGAGGATCCTTAGTTGTGTCAGAGACATGACAACCTCTCCTGCGTACTTGGTAGAAGATGAAACCATACATAATCAAGATGAAGATACCAGATCTGTTCAGATCAGTGGCCCCACTTCATTACTGATTTGATTTATGTAGACCTGTCCAACCCTTACTAGAAGGGAAGGCAGACATTAAAATAATGACGATGATAGTGATATATAAATATATATATATATATATATATATATATATATATATGTGTATGTATGTATGTATATATATGTGTAATGGCACTTAGCTTAGTGGTTAGAGCATTGAACTTACAATTGTGAGGTTGTGGGTTTTATTCTTTGACTGGGCTCTGTGTCGTATTCTTGAGCAAGGCATTTTATTTCCCATTGTAGAAATGAGTTGCAATGGTGCCAAGCTGTATCAGCCATTGCCTTTCACTTGGAAAACAACGGTGGCATGCATTGGTAACTGCTGGTCTTCAACAAACAACTTTGCCCAGACTTGTGGCTTGAAGAGGAACTTTCTATGGGCAAATCACATGGTCATTCATGATTGAAGGGGGACTTTACATTTTATCTCTCCCTCTCTCTCTCTCTCTCTCTCTATATATATATATATATATATATATATATATATATGACTAAGTGGTGAGTCTTGTTACTCTGGAGTTTCACCTGTGCACGTACAAAATCCCCAGACAGGCATATATACAATCAGGCATACACACTCACCCACATCAAATCTCACTTACTAGCACAAGCACAGTAACACTAAAACTCACTAAAATGTTGTATGTAAGTGTGCATACATAAAGACAATAAAATATATATATATAATTGTATAAAGTTACATTGATACACATACAAACACACTGACACACATATACAGAGACCAAATGAGTTTGCTGCTTAGTGTAGAGGCCTTACCAAGCATGCTTCTATCCTGTTAATTAGCTGACTATTTCAATTCAAATATTGTATCATTGGAAAGGTCAAACAGATGGTGAAATTGATAACATTTTTAGGATACATTATAACATATCATTTATTTTTATTGAAATGAAATCTCCCCTATATGACAGATCTTAGATTTGAAGCCAAAATCATTTATTTTTTCCATACCTCTATCCTTCCTCCACACACCCACATATACGTACACATACACATGTATATATACAGTATAAATTCTTTCTCTCTCTCTGTGTGTCTCTCTGTCTCTCTCTCTCTCTCTCTCTCTCTCTCTCTCTCTCTATATATATATATATATATATATATATATATATATATATATATATATATATATATATATATATATATATATGTATATATATATATATATATATATATATATATATATACATGCATACATACACATGCACAAAACTTAGTTCTTTAGAACTAGATAGAGTTCTGTGTATTTTTCCTTCCCAAGGATGTTTTTGCTACATATATATACATATATATTAATTGTTTCTCCCACTATTCAGATTTTCTCTGTAGAATTTTCTAACTTATGAATGAAGAAATAACAATTTGTGTATATACAGACACACTTACATACACTTACACCAACGCACACCCACTCACACATAACTATATATCTACAGTGCAATTCTGGTAGAACCCTTGTAGAGATATGGGAGTTCAGTCTGGACAGCATTACACGAGACAAAATCTTTCTAGCTGTGCATAAACGAGCTATACCTCTGTAGCTTCTGCAGTTCATAAGCACCTTTGCCCTTGTACAGAGCAATCATTATAGCATCTCCCTTTCGAACCTCCCCAGCCATCCAGAAATCCAAAATGACACCATGAGTTATATCAGACTAGTAGTCTCCTCCGAGCAGAAAGATCTCAGCAAAGAGACTGTCTTGACCAACTGATTTTCCAAGATTTAGCTTATGCACCTCTTCCAGGGAGGATGGTGTATTAATTGCATCAGTCTTAGTTTGTTTAAACACATTCTTTAGTTGTTTTCTCTGCAGTTCTGATAGCTTTTTCTGTAAGAGACAGTTACTTATATTATTCTTCATGGCAAGAATAGCACTTATTGCTTGGTCATTTTCTCTGAACCAGTCCCAAGATTTGAAAGAAACTGTGCCCACAACATCCTTAGTGGCATTGTATATTTCATCACAGGTTTTCTTCTGTGAGTTTATATATGTTACTCTTCTGAGTCTGTTTAAAAGGATAGGGGAAATTGTAGTTTAGCAACATCACGATGCATGGAAAGGTTGACTGTCTTACATGAATTTACCAAAATTAGTTATATTAGGAGAGAAAATGGTGTTAAAATGCTTGTTGTAGCAGATATTTGCTTAAAGAATGATTTGAATATCTAATTGTATATAGCAAAACTTTACCCAATTTTAGCCTCAAAGTTCCTTCTAAAATTCACAGATACATGGATATGCAGCTATTGCATTATTGTACCACACAAAAGGTTTGGAACAAGTAAAAATAACATTGCTTACCATACACACACTGACAACTTGCTATATAAAGGGTTGAGAGGGCTTTTTATTTGTGTCTAGGGCATGACAACCTCGCTAAAGCTTGTGCCATGATAAAATGCACACATTACATTCTGTAAAGTGCAGAGCAGTTCAGTTTGAGAGGTCAATGGCTCTGATTAAGTACTTATTTTGTCTGTGATGACCCATACTAGTATGGAAAAATGGACATTAAATAGAAAATAAGATAAGCTTCATCTGTTATCAGAAAACCACCCACCCAATTAACCAAACAGGCACGTATTAAAATCAACCAAGCTCTCATGAGAAAAACAATATTAAACAAATAGAAACAAGAATTGAAATCTATAGGAAGGCAAACATATTAAATTGTATTCCTGATTATTATTGTGAGTAAATTCTTGGAAAGGATATCAGAAATAATGAAGAGAATAAAAAATAAAACATCTCCAGTTTTGCAAATAATTTATATCAATAATTGCAGCCATGAACACAATATGTCTAAAAGCTAAGAGTAAATTAATTGAATGGCGTGTTGCAGCAGCAACTAAGTATTACGTAATTCAATCATTGTGAAATACAATAACATGTACACCATATGGGAGAAATAGTTCTGTGTGTGTTTATGTGTAAGATCCCTAAGGGACCCTTTCATTTTAATTATATCATTTGTTATATTTTTGTTGGGTTTATTTTTCAGGGGCTTTGTTTATTTTGGTAAACAGCAAATCAGAAATTTTTGATAAATGTATTTATTATAGTTTTATCAAGTCTAAACACAATTACACTGGGATTCAATAAGTGTAGAAAGATATTTCATGGAAAGATATATAACAGAGAAGAACATTATCGAACCCATGTATGAAAAGAAAACAAATTATACACATTCATTATCATCAACATCATCATAATCACCACCACCATCACAGTTTTATGCCTGTCTTCCATGCTGATATGTGTCAGACTGGTCTTCCCATTCTGAGGCAAGACATGTCATTTAACCTTGTCTTCCTCATATCGATGCCCATCCTAATGTCAACCACTTTACACATGAATTGGGTGCGTTATATTATGAGACCAACACAAACACTTTACAGTGCATTTTAGCTTGGCACTATCACAACCACTTTTCAGTGTGTAATGACTGCATTTTATCATGACATTGGTACAACCACTTTACCCTGTGAACTGGGTGTATTTTATCATGGCACCAGTACTACCACTTTATAGCATGTAGTAGGTATATTATGTGATGGTACCAGCACAACAACTTTACATAGTGGACTAGGTGCATCTTATTGTGGGCCCACATTACTTGTGTTCAATTGTATATGATATAGTAATAGTACTGGGATAACAAAGGATTAATGTAAATCTTTGGTGTGGAACTCAAGGAATTAAAGAGAGGAGGAAATAAATGAAGAGGATAATTGTGAGATAAGAGGTTCTAAGCAACTAAGTCTAAGAACTTCTCTTTCAATATTTGGCATTTGTTCTGCCTGGAGTTAGAGATACCTGACTGTCACTTACAAAATCATAAATGAATTTGATCATTGCAGTGATTGCTTATTTAGAAAACTACAGCCACCAACATAATTATTATTGACCAATAACAATGGTAGATCTGTTGACACATGATTGGTTTCTTGAAAACCTGCTACCTACATCAAAGGTATCATTGGCCAATTATAATGACAGGTTTGTTGACTAGTTGCAACTGGAAACTTGCTGCCACCAACAAAGGTATCTTTGACCAATTACAATGACAGGTCCCTTGACCACTTGCAACGATTGGTCAACTGGAAACCTACTGCCACTAACAAAGTTATCTTTAACCAATTACAATGACAGGTCCCTTAAGCACTTGCAACAATTGGTCAACTGAAACCCTGCTGCCACCAACAATGGTATGTTTGACCAATTACAATGATAGGTCCCTTGACCACTTGAAACGATTGGTTAACTGGAAACCTGCTGCGACTAATAAAGGTTTCGTTGACCTATTACAATGATTAGTCTTTATTTTATTATATTCTTGTATTCAGACATTAGGCTGCCGCCATACTGAGATACTACCTAAAAGAGATTTAATCAGCTATCGATTCTACTACTGATTATTTTCAAACCTGTTACTTAATTTATTGATGTCTTTTTTGTTTAACTATTAAGTTACAGGATGGACAGACATATATGCACTACAGATTTCTGCAGTTTTCAGCTACCAAATTTCCCTTGCTAGGCATTGGTCAATTGGAAAATTGTCATTAACAATTTGTCCTAGACAAATTGCAAAGTAAAACAAAACAAAATCAATTCATGAAGATGTGTTGTTTTGTTCTATTCTTTTAATATAGTGTTTATGTGTAATTGGAGCCATGGCTTCCGTGATAAGAATAATTTTATTTTACAAAGTATTTTTTATAGATTATAAATAAATATTTTTTTAAATATGTGTAGAAACATGATATTTATATTTTTACACTTTCAAATAAATATTTACCAAAAATACCCAAATGCCTGCATATCGTGGTCTAACATTAATGTAAAACTATTTATGAAAATCTAATTATTAATGCAATGATAATGATGTTTGTTGGTGCAAATAATATTGTCAACATTGCTAATATTTCCATAGTCATAGCAGCTTTCTATAATATTGCATAAAATCTGTCCTGGTTTAGGATTTTCCATCAATAGAGTAAGCTTTTTCTATTGAATGTTTTTATTTAAACCGTCTGATCATCCATACTGTAGGGTGGACACAGGCAGGACAGAGTGGTTAAATTGCTTTGAGTTCTTAAAACATATGTTCTTGCTCTTTACATTCTGAGTTCAAACCCCACTGTGGCCGTCTTTAGTGGTAGTCATAATTTAACACCTGGTCTTTGATTGTGTTTAACAGAGCCAACTTTATTGTAGGTATTCAGACTAGGTCACCAGTTTTAGGATATCAATCTTCTTTCATCCCCACCTCTATCACAGGCCCTGAAAATGTTCATAGATACTGTTCTGCCCTCTTTGATTAAACAGTAGGAAAATACAAAAGTATGAGAGTTTATTGGAAGAAAATGGGGTTAACTTAGCAAACCCACATAGACTACTGGTATTTATTTTATCAGATCTCACCTTTTAGATATAACATGCAATGTGTTCAGAACAGATTTGAGGCTGACATTCTGTAATAGTCACAAGAACTTATTTTAAATAAACTATTGATTAGACTTTTCATTACCAAATTTTTCATAAAGTAGATGGAATGTATTCCAATTACCATATATATTTGAATATAAGCTGAGAAATATGTGACCAAAAACTTATTGTTGTCGTGGTGCTGCTGTTGTTGTTGTTACTATACAAATTCAACAAGTAGGGAGCGTAGATACTGTCATATTGAATGAATAGAAGTAAACATACACACATATAGCAGGTCCAAATACAGAGGGGTCAAACTCCCAATGTCATCGCCACCATCTCTCTTGCCCTCCCCATCTCCTAATATTATGAGCAAATGGGGTCCCAGTGCTGGCTGATCCATGGCCCGGGTGGACAGAATAGAGAAAGTGTTTCCCCGGAGGATGGTGAGGGGGATGCGCTAGAAGAGCCATTCCATCTCATGAGGTTCACACCTGCAGCTAGCCAACTCAACACCTATGGTGGTGAGTAGGGAGGTATCCCTAGCAGCAAGGACACCTGAAGTCTCCACTGCTAGGGGCACAACTGCAAACCTGTCGGAAAATTACCGATACTTGGAAAGTTTACCCTCCTCAGCCCAAAGTGTAGCAGAGCCTGGGTTAGTTGCAGACTGCACCAGGTTGTCGGTGATTTATGCATTCTCTTGAAAATATTTCCAACAAAGTTTTGTAATTGAACTTTTTAATCCATAAATATTGCATACACATATATGCATGTGATCATACACAGACATGCACACACATACACATGCATGCAAGCACACACACACACACACACACATACATACACACCAACAATTTTTCTCTGATTTAATACTTTGTCTTTCAATCTTACTTCTGACTTGTGTTTTATTGCTCTCACTCTCTCTTCTTTCTCTCATTCTTGCCCTCCATTTTCCTCACTCTGCCCCTCCACTCTCTTGCTTGATATCTCTCTTACCACTTCTCCTCTATGAATCCCTATATAAAGCTCTCTTACTCAATATTTTGCTTTCAGTTACTCCCAGCATGTGAGTGGCCAGAAGTAAACATAAATCCGAGAAACCTTTTGAAACTATAAAATGGATGAAATGGTAAAAAACATTATGTAATGGAGTTGTGAAATGGAAACTACTCTAAACGATACTTAAAAAATGTTAAATATCAAAATATTAAGACTTCATAAATATATTCTATACTGATGAGAATTTCAAAACTACCTCTAAACACAATGTGTTGATTAACTGCCTCGGCTTATAAACGGGGTTTGGATTTTTACCCATTACTCAGACATAAAATAGCAGGGGTGACTTATATTCAGATCAACTTATATTCAAGTATATACGATAATTTTTTTTAACAATCAAGAATTCGAAAAGGTTTTAGTAGAATTACTTTTTCCATGAAGTTGGTGTTCAAAAAAGAAAATAAATTCTAACATAAAATTGATTGAAAGTTTAAATTTAGCTATGAACACATTAAAATAGACAGTTTTGTCACAGAACCAGAGATGTTTTCAGGTGGGGTGGTATCAAAAGAGTTAAATAAAATCAAGATCACTATGAAAAGAATCTGATATTTTGATGCCAGTGTTATGGCTGCAAAATGCTTGATAAATTTGGAAAACATAATTTTGATACAATTCCAATGTTTATTTCACCGATTTTTTGCAAACCACCAGGGAATTGATATACAGTTTATAAAATATGTCCAAGTAAAGTGAGAATCAGGTGAGATAGATCTTACTTAATATTTCATGTTACGATTCATTACCTTATCAGTGTGTTCTAAAATAATTTATCATCTTCAAAACATTGTATGTATTATTTCATTTTATTTTTCTTATGTTTTGAGGCCAATATTATTTACATTTTAGTTTTATGTGTATATATATATATATATATATATATATAGTTTTGTATTTATTAATTTGATTTTTTTTTTTTGTATATAAATATATTGAGGTGCTGACATAAATGTGAGGTTACGAAGTTCACTTCGCAACCACATGGTTTCAGCTTTCTGCCACGCTCAGTGTTATATTAGGCATATGTCTTCTAACCTTGCTTTCAGTTGACAAATGCCTTATGAGTGAAATCTACTAGATGGAAACTATGTAGAAGCCCAACATATATGTGTGTATATATTTATATAAATATGCATGTATGTGCTTATATACATATATGTGTGTGGGTATGTTTATGTATCTCTGTTTGTATATATTTGTGTGTGTGTCTGTACTTACTATTTATTTGTATCCTGTAACTTACCAAATCAACAAGAAGAGATTGAGAAAATATGTATCAGACTTGGAAAAAAAGTTACTGGGTTCGATATGAATGATATAACCCTTCGAGGTAGTGCTGCTGCATGGTCACTGTCTAGTGACTGGAACCAGTAGCAGAATTAAAGACTACCAAATGATGCCTTATAGGTATTTCAATTGCTGTCATATATATTTCATTCTTTTTCAGATATCCAGCTAAGTTAGATAAGTTTAGATAAAATGCATGAAACAAGGCATGTCTTAGATACTGTTTTAAACCTAATAGAACTAATTTCTTTTCAGGTCTGAACACAGTTGGTTTCCTCAAGAGAAGGTGGAGAAGGAAAGACAGAGAGAGAGAGAGTAAGAATCAACTCCAAAATGATGTTAGTGATTAGTGGTGGTGGACTTGCAATCATAATGTTGTGAGTTTGATTCTTTGACTAAGTTGTGTGTTGTGTTCTTAACTAAAACACTTTCATATTGCTATTGTACACTCAGGGCTTGAAACAGACATTTGACTATAGAGAAGTGAAAAAAGCAAAGTTGACCTCAGGGATTCGGTTCAAAGTGCTGTGCCTGAACAAATACAGAGGCTTTTTTAACTCAATGACTAATAACTCTGCAAATTTGCAGATTTCATATTTTTTAAGGCTTAGCAGAATTTATATTTATTAATTGGTTACAGTATGTAATCGACTTCCATTTGTTTTGGTAATGAGTGTACCAGTCTCTTGTTCAATGGATCAACTTTGGCTGATTATTCCACAGATTGCATAACCTAAGCATACTTCTCAGTGAGATTCAGTGTCACGGTGTGTAGCAAGACAAGCCCTTTGAATTATAAAAGCAGACTATCTTATATTATAATGTTAGTGACTGAGTATTCCGTTCCATAGACACATGTTATCTTAACATAATCGTTAGGGAGATTGTTTGACGTGCCTGAGCATCTATATTAACTTGTAATTGGCTGAGTATTCCACAGACAAATGTACTCCTAACCTAATTCTGAGGTAGATTCAGTGTGAGAAACTGAAACATGGCTGGGCTTCCATACAGTTGCCATCCACCAAATTCCGCTCACAAGACTTCTTTAGAATCAAGAGACTTGTCCAAGATGCCAAGCAGTAGGATCAAACCGACAACCTTATGAATGTACAACAAACTTCTTAACCATTTAGTCAGGCTATGTTTCCTTATTGGTTATAATTTATACAAGATAAAATGCCCCAGACGACTGTAAAGTGCTTGGTGTTACGAAGAGACTCCAGTAGTAGAAACAAAGTAGAAATATGGAATGTATTTAGCAAGATGTGATTATTTGACTGTGTTTTGTCTTGGACCATGAAAACCTATCAAACCAATGCCAGCTTAGAAAATAACATAGAATTATTGTGATGAGGAAGCATTGTTA
>OZ024743.1:252771276-252798776 GCA_964016885.1 Eledone cirrhosa | reverse complement strand
ACCACCTGATTTTCTGATAAACATGTCACTGGAAATGATTCCCTGCAATGAAGTTTGAATAGTCAACTTGGACTTTACTATCATGTGCTCGCGGGTGTGTCTTCAAGCCAGCATTCAAAAGGATTTGTGTTAGGGCACACAGAGCATTTGAAAACTATCGCTGGGTAAGATTCATCAGTATTACTGTTGGTCTCTTTCTTCCACACTTTTCTTTTCAGTTCTGCATGTTTTAACCTCTCCATTTCAAATGATATAAGTACATTCCAAATGGCATTTCTCAACGTTTCCTTAGCTGCTGCACATGATTCAAGATATATCATCATCATCATCATCATCATTTTATGTCCACTTTTTCCCTGCTTGAAAAGGTTGTACGGGTCCATTTTCAGCACAGCATCTCTCCACCCATCATGGTCCTTCGTCATCTCCTCCGAGAGCTTCAGCGATCTGAGGTCTGCTCTCACCACCTCCGCCCATGTTTTTCGTTGTCTACCTCTACTGCGTCTTCCCTCCACGTTGACTTCCTGGCACTTTTTCACCCATCGGTCATCCTCCAATCGCATCACATGTCCATACCATCTCAGCCTTCTCTCCTGCACACCACTTATCCCTCTTATACTCAGTTTCTTTCTCAACTCGTCTATGCTTGGTCGTTCACGCACATTGACATTGCACATCCAACGTAGCAACTTGCTACATTTCTCTCCAGCTGTCTGCAGTTGCTGCCCATGTCACACTACCATGCAACATCCAGAAACCTTAGTGTCTGCAGTTCTGTTCGCATGCCTACAGAAGAGCAAGAATGAAGTGTTAATTCTACTGACATGGCTATAAAATTGAGGCTTGTTTGCATAATTGCAAACGAATCGAATGTTATTATTAATATTCGAAAAACTCAGATTACTTTTATATATATATATAAATGTAATCTGAGTTTTTATATACTTATATATATATGTATATACAATATATTAACAAATGGAAACTATATTTATAAAACCATATTTATTTCATTATACATATTTCAAGGGCCACCAACAAATTAAATATAACCTCTACATATATATATATATATATAGTAATAATAATAAATTTGAAGACTAAAATCCAAAGAGGGCTCGATAAGGATAAATAGAAGATCCCGTTAAGGGTGAAAGCAGCGATTCTTTGCTTAAACTTTAATCTGTTATTTTAATAAATATATATATATATATATATATATTATATATAAGTATATATATATATATATATATATATATATATATATATATATATATATATATACTTATATATAATATATATATATATGCATGTGTTTATGTGTGTGTATGTGTGTGATTTTATAGTTTAAAATAAATTCAGATTTAGTAATTTCAAGAGTCCTTACAATATCATAGATTCAAATTGTTATCTTAATATACTGAGTAGTATTTTGGCTTCATGTACTATCTCACTTTCGTGGAATATACTTCTTAAGCATTAAAATGTTTCAAGTTTAATCCTTTTTTATACCAAACTCTCTAAAGCCACCTTTGGTTCAAAGCTGTTTAAATGTTCATATTGAAACTTCATGATTTTTTGTAAGAACCCTTATGTTCTAATGATTAACTTAATTACGAGAAAACTAGTTACATTATTAAATCTCTTCATATTCTCTATTATTTTCAAAATTATTTGAATATTATATGTACTTTCTTTAATTAGAAACATGGTAATGAAAGACGTAAAATATTTATATCTATCTAAAAATCTTCCATCATAATTTTATGAAACTTTAAGCTATGTTCCACACACAAGCCTAATAATAGGAAAGCTAGTTACATTGCTGAATCCCTCCAAATTCTTCATTATTTGAAAATCAATGGTAGTGTCTTTCATTAGAAATATGTTAACAAAATGTTTAAAGTGTTTATATTTTCATATTTTCCTTCACAATTCTATTTAAATATCTTTGTTTTATTCCAAACACCAGCTCACTAATAGACAAAGTAATTTATATTATTAAATCCCCAAACATACTCAAAATTATCTTTAGATCATGGGTAGTGATTTTCACTAAGAATATAGTAACAAAATAGTTAATACAAGCTGATACGTGTTAATTTAGATTTGGACTGAATTAGAAACCTTTTCCTTATTATATAAGGGTCAGATTGTTGACCTTCACCATGGTTACACTAATTTTTGAAGGAAGGAATATATTGATAATTTGATTGGTGATCTATGAATGGGTTTGATGATTAAATAAAATTGATTTTTGGATAACCTAAGGTCCTACCGCAATTACATAATTTATGTTTTGGAAAGTAATGAAAGTTTCTAGTATTCTTACTCTATGTGTATGAATGCGTCTGTGCATGAGGTATAGTGGATAGTCTATATATATGTTATATACTTTATATATATATATTTATATATATACACATCATTACCATCCTAGAAATTAACCTTTATTTCATATATATATATATATATATATATAATAATAATAATAATAATAATAATAATAATTTTCAATCGTAAATACAGTTTGTTTCTAGGTGGGAACATGTATTCAGCATTCAATTATATGGTAAATACGAATAAATTTAATCCACACACCCACACACGTAAAAACTCTTACAAGCATACATAAATACACATGCACACACATAACATCATCAATTTTACATCCATTTTTTTCATGTGTTCATGTGTTAGACAAGTCCACTCCAATGCATCTCTTTACATGTTTCCTTCCTTTGTCCCATCACATTTGTCTATTGTAGCATACTTAGGTCAACTTTTCCCACCACTGTCCAGATGTTCCTGGTCTTCCACTTTAGCTAGTTCTTACCAGTTTGAACCCAGTCTTCATCGTCCATGCACCGCCTGTTCATGAGTTCATTGTGAGACATTGGTTCTTGGGGCAGGGGGCTTTAAAACATTCTTGGAGGGCATACTTTTGCAAGGAACATATTTTAGAACAGTCTTTATAAACTCCTATTTTTTTAAATCTGCATCATAGAAAATTATCTTGGGGATGCAGTGCCATCCTGTGACCCACCATTTGCATGTACATACTGACATAGTCTTCTCTTTTATCCACTGCCTCTCTAATTCCTCTTATATCCAGCTTTTTTCAAGTCATCTGTACTTCATTGTTCATGTACACTAACATTGCATGCTAACGCATGGCCTGTCTTTGTAGGAAACGGCATCTAATGTTTATATGAGTCATTAACAGATATAATATACAAAAGATAAATGCTCTAAACAACATATTGAGTACTCTTTCTTTAATACATTTACCCATGCATGGAGGCACATGGCTTAGTGGTTAGAGCATTGGCCTTGCAATTGAAAGGTTGTGAGTTCAATTCTCAGACTGGGTGATGTGTTTTTTCCTTGAGCAAGACACTTTATTTCACATTGCTCCAGTTTACTCAGCTGTAGAAATGAGATGATAGGGACTGGGGTCCATATCATTCCACTGCAAAGTGGTCGTGGAGGTGCCACGGCAAAAAAGCACCCAGCACTCACTGTAAATGAGGTTGGTGTTAGGAAGGGCATCCAGCTGTAGAAATCAAGCCAGAATCAGTTCCCGTCCCACCCTTGCATGTAGGGAAAAGCGGACGTAAAATGATGATGATGTATATATGCATAACTAGTGACCTACTTTTTACACTCTGCAAAAATTCCTACACACTTGAAAAAGGCTGGCTGAATACACAAGCAAAAATTCTTTGGCACCGTCGTCAGGATTTTACCTATCTCTCTCTCTATATATATATAAATGTGTGTGTGCCTTTATAAGCATATGGTATATGTGTATGTATAATAAACACACATCATAGTATATATTATATTGAGTGATAAGAAAAACTGATTATATAAAACAATAGATAGGTTTATCTATTGTAAATTATTCACTTAAATGACTTTACTGATAAAGATTTCCACAGACTTTAAAGGTGTCCAACCAAAGAAGAAATGTCTTATCTTGTCAGAATGAATAAAAAAAGCAACATAAGCATTTTATTTTATTCCTTCTTAGTTTTTACTTTGAATTATCATTAAGATAATGTTTCTTTTTTAATTATATGAAAGACAGTTGGTGGATTGGCAGAATTGGTGAAACATCGTATAAAATACCATTGTTGTATTAGTTCTGGCTTTTACATTATGAGTTCAAATCCCACCAAAGGCAACTTTGCCTTTCATCTTTCCAGGGTGGATAATATTGTGTAAGAGAAATAGTTAAGATGGAAGATATCAAATTACCATTTACCTGTCATGTTTTACACAAAGTGGTTGTCACAGGATATTGTGTCTTCTTTTTCTTCTTATTCTTCTAATTCTTCTTCTTCCACTTCCCTCTCTTTCTCCTCCCCCCTCCGCATCTTTATAGAACATTGAAAAACATGTTTAACTGCATAGTGTTACAGCCCTGTAAATTCTGATTTCAAATCCCACTGAGGTTAGCTTTGCTTTTCATCCTTACAGTGACAATAAAACGAAGCACCAGTATGACAGGTCAATTTATTCTACTTTCCCCTTCCTTTGAAATTGCTGGCCTTGTGCCAAGAGTAGAAACAATTATTATTATTATCATTTCTTCTCTCAGCTTCTAATGCTGGACATGTATTACATTGTTAGCTGTTCACTACCAGTGAACTGAGTTAATACCCCTTATTTTTCGAGTACCCTTTGGAGTATTTGAGCTGTTCCAAGCAATGCTGTTTTTTTGTAAGTATTCCATCTGTATTGCAATCCTTATTTGTTTAATGTACGTCTCAAGACCTTTACTCACAGTTTCCAAGATTCCAACTACTATTGGTATTACCACCACCTTTTTCAGTGTCATAAACTGCTTAATTTCCCAAACTAACCTGTCATATATATCAAATTGTTTTCCTTCCTTATCGCATACCTGGCTATCAGCTGGACAGGCTATATCTATGATCCAACACTGTTTGCTTTCTTTGTTAATTAATACAATATCTGGTCTCCTATGTTTAATCTCATGGTCACACTGTATCACAATGTCCCACAGGATCTTTACATCATCATTTTCGATAACACCCTCAGGGTTATGTTCATACCACTTTTCTGCTCTGTAAAGTGCTTATTTGCCACAAAGTGCCCAATGGACTATCCTGGCTATTTTGTTGTGATGCCTTTACATAACATTCATTGTTATATTTTTGTCACAAATTTTCAATAGGGCACAATAGATTGCCCTCTGAAGGGGAGACTCCATAATATTTTGGTCAAAGGCCCAAATATTTAAACTTTATTTTCATTTTTCATGCCTACTAGCATAAAACAAATGGAGATACACTTCGCTTTGTGCCAGCAATCACGTGATAGTGAATCTAAAGCAATCATGGTTGAGAAGGTAGGAGGTGTCATGTACTTTATTAATAAAAGTCACACCACCATCACCACCAATGTCTCCACTGTTACCATCACTACATGCAACAAGACCACTGTCACCAACAACATCAACAATAAACAACAAAAACAGCAGAAGCAACAACAGCAATTGTAACAACAGCAGCAGCAAAGATAACAGTAGCAGCAGCAAAAATGGCAATGACAACAACAACAGCAACAACAACAATAACAGCAACGAAATACATGTGCTGCTACGGCTGTGATAACAACAGAACTGTTCATCATGGACTGGAGTAGGGGGGTGGAATGTTTGGCTCAGGCATCTAAACTTGTAAAAGTAGAGAAAATATGGGCCAGCATAAGCGTTCTGCCTGAGATGTTGGCAGCAACAGAGAGAAAAATTATAATATATAGATGTATTGGCATTAAGTAAAATAATCCAGAGCTAGCCCCTTAATCTCAGATGGAGGCTTCTCTAAAGAGCTTAATGCTAGACACTCAACACATAGCATGGGTCAAGCAGTTTATGAACATTTCAGTGCTCTTAAATAATGAGTCCTTTGCAAAAAAAGTACTCTTTGGTCCCCTGCAAAATGGGCCAATGTAATTTGTTTGCCTCTCACATGGGAGGAAGGACACTGAAGATCTGCATTGATGGGATCCCACCAGAAAAAGACATCTGGTGGAATCCAGCATGCATTGTCTGTGTGGGAAGCGAAATGCTCCTCGATGTAAAGATGTCCCAGAGGGAAAACTGGTCTGGGATCAGTTTGGAGATACTTCACCAGATCAAAGTAGAAAAGACTGAAAAGATCCCATACTTAATTCGTTGTTTGGGTGGTGTAGAGCTAAGGTTAATCATTGAAGGTAAAATGCTCCACTGTCATCTTTGCAGAAAAACTGGACCTTTAAGAGTTTTTGCCTTCCAAAGAAGGTGAGGAACCACACTGTCACCTTGCTGCCAACACCAGAGCCTCAACAGCCACAACAACAACAACAACAACAAAAGCAAATGCAGCACCTGTAACACCACCAGCAGCAATGACAGCACCAAGACCAACAACATCACCAACAGCAGCAACTGACCCACCACCACCCACAATGACAACAACAGACTCCAACAAAACCACTCAAGGTGTCTATGAAATAGCTCTCCCTCTCCAGCTGCTCTAAACATACACACACACAAAGCCACAAATATACTTGCACCCCAATCATTATCAGAAACATGCACCCCCACTGAAGGAGAAGAGGAAATATTCAAAGCAAAAACATTTTAAAAAGGCACTCAAACAAAAAGTCAGGCAATACTCCCTGGCAGAAACTAACACCCAATTCAGAAAACACAAAACACACACCCACACCAAACACACCTGAATCAACACCTCCTCTACCACTACCCGAACTGGCAACACAACCACCATCAACGCCACCATCAACCTTATCACAACAATAACCAACCACAATGAAAAAAAAAATATGTGAACACATAAAATAAACAGGAAACAACACCATATACAGAAAACTTTGTGCTATTGAGAAAGACCAATAAAGATCATGTTATGTTCCTAGGTTAGAATTCTTTAACTGTTTAACCTATTGATAAACCGTTGGTTTAGAGGAGTTAGTTGAAGATGGGAATGTTTTGTTATTATTGTTTTTTACCATGTTTACCAGTATGTTTCACCTGTTTCTATATTGTCCTGTTTGTTCATGTTTTGTCCAATGTTTCACTCATTTCATTACATTAGATTTATTATTGTCCAACGCGACTTTTGGTCTACTATAAAGATTCATGCATGTATGTGTGTGTCTGTGTATCTGTATGTTGGTGATATGGTAGGTAAACAACCATATAAAATATACAATACACAGGATCGGGAGGATCCTTCAGCTGCATCAAAGACATAACTTCCCTAGTTATGGTGTTATGATAAAATGCAGTTGGTAAAGCAGAGGAACATATGAACATATGAAAGTGAGATGTAGGCCTCCTGTCCATTTGAGAGGTATGTTGCCTAGCTTGAGTACTGACTTTGTCTCTGAAGACTCATTCATTTCTTGCTAGCAGGGAAAAAGGGGTGATCATGATTATATATATACAGATATATATGTTGATGATAATATATATATATATATGTATATGTATTCATGAGTCATTATCCACCATGTTGAGCGAAAACAAATATATATATATATAAATATATAGGAACAAGTAAGACCCCGATGGCTGAGCTCAAGCCGTTTCGACGGCTAATTCTGTACTGAATTAAGTACAGAATTAGCCGTCGAAACGGCTTGAGCTCAGCCGTCGGGGTCTTACTTGTTACTATTACCCACTCTACTACCCTAAGTATTGAGTACTTTGGTGCGTTATGGTCCACCTGGTTCCTTACCACATTTCCTTCGTTATATAAATATATATATATAACAAAAGATTAATATGGTTCGTTGATTAATCAACGAATACAATTTTACAATAGATTAGAAGCACTGAACAGTAGATTTTCCTGGAGTATTAATAAATGAAAAATATTCTCATAATCAAAATATATATTTAATTATACATATTTCAAAGCTACTATGGTGTTTATTGGCAGTACTGCCAATACTGGAATTGAATAATCAAAGCCGTAGCGGTATGTCACATATCAAATCTTATATTTTGTCTGATGAAAACGTACTTAAAAACCATAGTACGTTTGAAATATGTATAATAAAATATATATTTTGATTATGAGAATATTTTTCATTTATTAACATTTTGAATACGTCAATACTCATCTTTTTCCATTTCTTCGAGGGTTCTTATCCCCACTATCAGGCTAAATAATTTTTTTAATTTCTTTAGTCAAAATACGGCGATAGCTTACATTTATAATAATTTCAAACCCGCTCGCTGTTTCGAAAAATATTCTTACATATGTATATATATATATATATATATATGTAAAAATATGTTAGAATATATATATATATATTAGTTTTGCGAGGTTTTTTATATGAAATCGTGTGTCGAAACAAATATTGTTATACTTGGGGAGGGTTATATTTGTGTAATATTGCCAGAATTAATAACACTCACTGTCTGGTTGGTTTTCGCTTCTGTGTCTTTTATATCGCTAATCTAATTGATTCGGTCCTCAATGTTGCCATTGACTGACCAACGGTAAAAAATACAGATACAATATAGACACAAAACAAACACATATATATAGTTTATCAAAGTTCTTTCGTTGCACATCTGCAACATCGTCAGTGGTGCTATTGTTTCCTCCCGTTGCATTGTATTTTCTACGCCATCTTTATTTAGTCTGTTTATATATATATTTATTTGTTTATTTTATTTTGTCTTCTTTGCGCATGCGTTTGCGTGTGTGTATAGTGTTTTGTTTGATGTGTGTTCGTGATTAGGTGACTGTGTATTGGTTAATGTATTTTATCTTTACTAGTGTGTGTTTATATGTGTTTGTTGTTATTGTGCATGTGTATGTATTAATTAATTTATTTATCTACTTATTTATTTATTTATACTTCTCTTAGGTCAGTGTTGTTTGTTTGGGTGTTGTAGTTATTCCATTCATTTTTTCTGTTTAGCCTTGGCCTTCTAAGTTCTATTTCACTCGCCTCTCCGATTTGCCTATCTGCTGGGTCATTTCTATGTTTAGATATTATTCTAATTTCTATGTTGTCTATGTTACCGTCGTGTTGTTGTCTGGCATGTTCGTATAGTACTGGACCGTTTTTTCGTCCTTTTAGTTCCTCCCCAGTGTTGGTCTATCCTTTCACCTATGCTACGAGCTGTCTCACCTATGTATGTTGTTGTCATGTTTCTGCAAGTACCCTCTGTACATCTTATGCTATAGACTACGTCTCTAGTTTTACAGTTTATCCGGGGGTTTACCTTACATATGATACATTTCCTATT
This sequence comes from Eledone cirrhosa, assembly GCA_964016885.1. NCBI lineage: Eukaryota > Metazoa > Mollusca > Cephalopoda > Octopoda > Eledonidae > Eledone > Eledone cirrhosa. The sequence goes on along the minus strand of OZ024743.1, from coordinate 252,789,469 downwards.
AGTACAGTGGGTTTTCTTGAAAGGGTAGATTTTGCTGATCAGGGATTTTATGGTGGTTCCTGGCTTTTCTACCATCTTAATCTTTAAGTGGGTCTTGCTCAGGGCCTTTCTACACTGGTTAGCTAATTTCCCTCCAGGGGTAGCGTCCACAAACGTGACACTCTGGTATCTCTGGTTGTTGTACCATGAGGTGGCTTTCCCTATCTTATGTCTAGCCCTATCTAAGCTATTCCATGATTTGCTCCTGTATAATGGGCAAGTTCCTTTCATGTCCAGTTCTATGAGGGTCTTATACTTCTCCGTGGCTCCTTCGTATACTCTGATTCTGTTTCTTTGGTTGTAGCCAGAGAACTGCATGCAGTTGATGAAGTGTTGGATGTGTCTTTCCATTTCTCTTGGGTCGCACATGCGGGGCACGTTCTTCATCACTCGTACCAAGTCTGCGATCAGAATATTAAACTTAACACTACTGGACATTGCTGAGGTTTTGAGTACCAGGTATTTGGAGGCCATGGGTTTAGCATAGTGTGAGTGGAGAATTTGGACTCTCGCGTCTATAGTGTTAATCCAGAGTTCCGTGTCTAATACAGGTAGTCTATTGTTAGGATGTTTGGAATATATATATATATATATATATATATATATATATATATATATATATATATATATATATATATATATATATATATATATATATATTAAATCTTAAGTTAGTTCTCTCTCAAGTTAAGTTCTTGAATAGAAAATGAAATTGATAAAATTTATTATACAAGATCATTTTGCTCTGGGGTTATGTGGAACAAATTCTTTAATTTAATATTGTTTTTAACTATTCATGATTTTTTTTACTATTTCTACGCACATAAATATGTATATATAGAATAAACATTTTAGACTAGTAGATGTGATGTTACAATATACCGAAATGTTAATTCTGAAGTATTTAAATTCAGTTCTTTAATTGAATGTTGCTTCCACCTATACACATCTTTTGTCCATTTTGTAAAACATATACATATGTATGAGATGCAGACATAGTTGTAGGGTTAAGTGAGCTGCTTTGTAACCATGCCTTGGATTCTATTACACTGTGTAGTACCATAAGTGGGCACATATCCTTTATTATTGCTTTGGATCAACAATTGTCTTGAGGCAATATGGTAGATGGGAATTGTTTGAAATCCCTGCAAGTGTGTATACACAGGTTTGTGTGTGTCAGTGTTTGTTTCTTCTTTTCACATTAACCTTTAGCATTTAAACTGGCCATATCTGACCAGAATTCTCATACCTCTTTCTGTTCAAACCGGTAATAACTGGCTGCTCATATTGATGTTAAGGCATTGTTCTCAAAATAAATAGATTCGATATTATGCGCGATAATTATGTGAGGTAAAGCCTTTACCGTGAAAATACAATAGTATATATAGAGTAATGTAAATGCTAAAGGATTAAACATTGAAGGGAATCACTCCAAATAGCTGCTACTTCTCCGCATCAAGAAATAACAACTCCAATACTGTGGTTAAAATGTCTAACGAAAAAATCTGTGGATAGATTTTATGTTCAAGATCAACTTGCAGAAGACTTACATATAAACTATGAGCAAGATTATTGGATAACATCCATTAACTCTGTATGTGTTGTTTAAGGATCCATCCAGATCATTTGGAGAGTTGTTTCTAAAAGTATTCTCAAGAAGTTGTGTCTGAGGACTCTGTCTTCATGACCCTCTCATAATAAGTGAGTGAAGAAGTAGAAGAATTAGTGAAAACAAAGGAAATGAAGGTGAAGACAGATAAGTCTTAAAGAAGATGAAGAAGGCATAAAGAAATTGCATATGGTGATATTTGTTTATGTTACACCAAAATAGAGATACCACTTCTCAATGGTTACATATGCAAAGATACAAACCTTACTTGGAAATCAGGTGAGAATTGGTGTTAAAACGTGTTGTGTCTTGTTGTCGAATTATACCTGAAAATGTTTCAACCAACCATCATGCTCACCTGGAAAAACAGACGCAAAACTGACGAAGATGATGACATATATATATATATATATATGTGTGTGTGTGTATACTAAAGATTTGGCACATCCAGCTTGCTCAACCTCCCTTATAGGGTGACTACCCATTTCCCAAATTATGGTTCCGTGAGCAGGATATGGGCGGGGCCAACTTGGCCCGACCCTCCTCATAATGGCACTACTCAGGGCTCTAATATGAGAAAAACATAATTGGTGCTATTGATCTCTCATTCCAGGTGGCCGGTCTTCCCTCATAATGGGTCCAGCATGATCCCAAATCACAGAAACAGTTCCAATATTATGCAAGGTATGATGCGGCAAATATGGCAAGACTTGTTTCATGTTGTGGATGACTCATTTAACCCATGCAAGCATGGAAAATGGACATTAAACTGTGATGATGATGTTGATATATCATCATTATGTCCATTCTTCCATGCTAGCATGAGTTAGATGGATTGTCCTGTTGTGGGCAATGTTAGGTCGAGTGACCTTGTCTTGCTCATACGGGAACTGATTTTGGCTTGATTTCTACAGCTGGATACCCTTCCTAACACCAACCTCATTTACAGTGAGTGCTGGCTGCTCTTTTACCATGGCACATACACGGCCACTTTACGGTATGGGCTGGGTGCTTTTTTGTCGTGACAACTCCACGACCACTTTGCAGTGGGAGGGGGAGGGGCATATATGCTTCAGCTTCGGCTTGTACCCATGGGAAGTCGGGTCTCCTATATCACTGCGTGATGCCAGGTATATATATATATATATATATATATATATATGCAAAAGACAACCAGAAATAACAAAGCAAATGACACAGTACAATGAAGAAATATATTATTAGTTTTACATTTGATATAATAACCAAAGTGTCTTAACGTTTTGGAGGCTAATTCTTCATAAAAAATTAGAATGAGAAACTAAAGAAGAAATAGAAAGATTGAGGAGACAGTCAGTGGCAGAAACAAAAGGTGGGTGTTGGGATGGTGGTGGTGTTGTGGTGCAAGTGCTGTGATGTAGTCGTCTTCACAGGTATGGTGAGGGTAGCTTGGATCAGGGTGAAGAGGTATCCACACTGGTTGAAGCGGGATGCCAAGTGTTGGGATTGGGTCTTGAAATTGTGGTTTCTGCTACAGAGCCGATGAAGACGAAGGGATTGGCAGTAGATTATGGAGAGTTTGGTGTAGGTTGGATGGGAGGAGGTGAAGTCGAGGTAGGAGTGGGAATCAGTGGGCTTATAGAAGATGGAGGTAGAGTGTGTGGTGAGTGTGGTTAATAGACAGAGAGATATATGGAACGAGAGGTCAATAGCACCAATTAAGTACTGACTTGGCCTGTGACGACCTGTTCAACTGTTTCTAGCAGAAAAAAAACATGGTAAATGATTATGATGATGATTATAATGATAATGATGAAACAAGTGGAGAGGACATTATAATTTACTAAAAAAAGATTAAATCTGTATAATATGATATAGCAAAAGAGATTTAGAAGGCATAAAATAATGTTGATATAAAGAAAAAATGTCTTTAAGTTATACATTTAAATAACTTTGTGATGGCTGCATAATAAAAATATGAAGTGCTTTAGTAACACTTAAAATTTCACCTTTCCCTGCATTGCTGAGAAATACCATATTCATTAAGTTAGTGTCAGCCTTTTAATTAAATTTGGACTTTCAGAAAGAATTAGTGTGAAGTTTGTAACCTTCAAATTTGTGAATATCTTAATGAGGAAAGAGAAACTGATTTGGTGGGAATTGCAGCAGAGCTGATGGTATTGGTGATAGAGATTATGGTGAGTGTGGTATTGGTGGTGGTGGGGGTGATCGGTATGATGGTGGCAGTCATTGTCATGATAATTGATGGGGCAGTGATGTGGGTTGTGCTGGTGGTGGGGACAATTGATAGTGGGGCTGGTGGTTGTGGTGATGGTATTGAGGTTGTTGGTGGTGAGGATTATGATGATGCCTGTGGTTGAATTTATTTTAAATTCCTCTAAAATACATCATTAATAATGGAGTGTGTATATGATAAAGTTACATGGTGGTATTTGATAAGTAATTCAGTTAAAAGCAATATATACTGATCACAGAGAGAGAGAAGAAGATGAGAGAATGAAAGCATCAATCAGTTTCTCTCTTGAGTGTAAATGTAAGAGAGAGGAGAGATAGATAGATGGACTTTGCAAGTAAAATGTTTTCATTTCATGACAATCCAAATTACTGACATCGTTGCTTGCTATATCTTAACAAAGATTGACATAGTGTCAGCATGAAATCCAATGGGTTTCTCTTGTGTTGATATGTTGAAGGCAAGGTTCTGCTGCTCAACTAAAGTGGCTAATCTTATTAGTGTAGTGCAGGAAGAGGACTTTTAAAGAAGACAGTGGCTATCTTGCAAGAGAATATGTCTAAAGCTGAGATAGCAAACATATAAGAAATAAACGTTGGTCTTCTTCTTGTCATCTTGTTATTTTGGGTGGTATTTTGTTACACACTTTCTCTCTCTCTCTCTCTCTCTCTCTCTCTCTCTCGTGTCATGTCAATTTAGATGATGTGCTACATAACACATCATCTAAATTATAAGCCCCCCCCCTCTCTTCGTTGTGTGCTCTCATGTTCTCTCTCTCTCTTTCTCTCACTTGTCTCCCTGCTCTTGCACTCTCTGTCTCTCTCACTCTCTTTTCGTTTTCTTAGTATGTCTCTCTCTTGTTCTCTTTCTCTTGTTTTCTCTCTCTACTTCTCTCTCATTTCTTCTCTTGTACTATCTATCACCTCTCTTTCTCTCTCTCTCTCTCTCTCTCTCTCTCTCTCTCTCTCTCTCTCTTGCTCACTCAATTCATTTCTTGCTCACTTGATCCTTTTCTTTCTTTCTCCCTCTACCTCTCTCTCTTTCTTACTTACTCAAGCCCTTTCTTGCTCACTTGATCCTTCTCTCTCTCTCTATTGCTCACTCAATAACATTTGCTCACTCTATTTTGAATCATTAACCTGATTTATCAACATATAATGTAATGTTATTTGAAAACTGACACATGTCTCCTAACAAACCATGCCATGTAATCCAATATTATAAATGTTCTCAGGGAAAATCTTCTCAATTATATTCTCTTATATTAAATAAGGTTATAAAATAAATTGTATAAGGAAAAATTGGCAGCATACTTAAATACTGAAAAATGAATTTGAAACTAAAACATACATTTGAATATTGAAAAATGAATTTAAATATTGAAAAATATATTTAAATAGTGAAAATTGTATTTAAATATTGAAAAATGTAATTAATACTAGAAAAGGAATTTAAATATTGAGAGACAGTGATAGAAGGAGTAAGTCAAGAGGAACAGAGAGATGGTAAAATTGATAGAGAGAGGAGGGACAGAGGGAGAGACAGACAGAGAGGGGGGTTAGTGATAGAGGGAGGAGGAGCAAGTATAAACATTTCTCCCTCTGCTATGTTCTTGCAGTAGTGGTGGTGTTGTTGTGTAATGATAGAGTGACATCCAGAGCCGCTAATGTTGTGCAATACTAAGGTGATGTCCTGAGCCTTTGATCTGATGTTCTGTAATGATAGGTGATATCTAGAGTATTTGATGTGGTGTAGTGGAAAGATGGGGTGATATCTAGAGCCTTTGATGTAGTGTTGTATAATGAATGTGTGACGCCTCGAGCCTGTGACGTGATGTTCTGTAATGATTGAGTGACATCTAGAACTGTTGATGTAATGATGGGTTATATCCAGAGTCTCAGATGTGATGCTATGTAATGATAGGGTGATGTCTAGAGCCTTTGATGTGGTGTAGTGTAAAGATAGGGTAATGTCTAGAGCCTTTGATGTGGTGTAGTGTAATGATAGGGTGATATCTAGAGCCTTTGATGTGGTGTAGTGTAATCAAAGGGTGATGACTAGAGCCTTTGATGTGGTGTAGTGTAATCAAAGGGTGATGTCTAGAGCCTTTGATGTGGTGCTGTGTAATGAAAGGGTGATGTCTAGAGCCTTTGATGTGGTGTAGTGTAATGAAAGGGTGATATCTAGAGCCTTTGATGTGGTGCTGTGTAATGATAGGGTGATGTCTAGAGCCTTTGATGTGGTGTAGTGTAATGAAAGGGTGATATCTAGAGCCTTTGATGTGGTGCTGTGTAATGAAAGGGTGATGTCTAGAGCCTTTGATGTGGTGTAGTGTAATGAAAGGGTGATATCTAGAGCCTTTGATGTGGTGCTGTGTAATGAAAGGGTGATGTCTAGAGCCTTTGATGTGGTGTAGTGTAATGAAAGGGTGATATCTAGAGCCTTTGATGTGGTGCTGTGTAATGAAAGGGTGATGTCTAGAGCCTTTGATGTGGTGTAGTGTAATGAAAGGGTGATATCTAGAGCCTTTGATGTGGTGTAGTGTAATGAAAGGGTGATATCTAGAGCCTTTGATGTGGTGCTGTGTAATGATAGGGTGATGTCTAGAGCCTTTGATGTGGTATAGTGTAATGAAAGGGCAAAGTCTAGAGCCTTTGATGTGGTGTAAGTGTAATGATAGGGTGATGTCTAGAGCCTTTGGTGATGTGGTGTAGTGTAATGATAGGGTGATATCTAGAGCCTTTGATGTGGTGTAGTGTAATGATAGGGTGATATCTAGAGCCTTTCATGAAAGGGTGATGTCTAGAGCCTTTGATGTGGTGTAGTGTAATGAAAGGGTGATGTCTAGAGCCTTTGATGTGGTGTAGTGTAATGAAAGGGTGATGTCTAGAGCCTTTGATGTGGTGTAGTGTAATGAAAGTGTGATGTCTAACACCTTGGATGTGGTGTAGTGTTATAAAATGGTGATGTTTAGAGCCTTTGATGTGGTGTAGTGTAATGATAGGGTGATGTCTAGAGCCTTTGATGTGGTGTAGTGTAATGAAAGGGTGATGTCTAGAGCCTTTGATGTGGTGTAGTGTAATGATAAGGTGATGTCTAGAGCCTTTGATGTGGTGTAGTGTAATGAAAGGGTGATGTATAGAGCCTTTGATGTGGTGTAGTGTAATGATAGGGTGATGTCTAGAGCCTTTGATGTGGTGTAGTGTAATGAAAGGGTGATGTCTAGAGCCTTTGGTGTGGTACTGTGTAATGATAAGGTGATGTCTAGAGCCTTTGATGTGGTATAGTGTAATGAAAGTGTGATGTCTAACACCTTGGATGTGGTGTAGTGTTATAAAATGGTGATGTTTAGAGCCTTTGATGTGGTGTAGTGTAATGATAGGGTGATGTCTAGAGCCTTTGATGTGGTGTAGTGTAATGAAAGGGTGATGTCTAGAGCCTTTGATGTGGTGTAGTGTAATGATAAGGTGATGTCTAGAGCCTTTGATGTGGTGTAGTGTAATGAAAGGGTGATGTCTAGAGCCTTTGATGTGGTGTAGTGTAAAGATAGGGTAATATCTAGAGCCTTTGATGTGGTGTAGTGTAATGATAGGGTGATATCTAGAGCCTTTGATGTGGTGTAGTGTAATCAAAGGGTGATGTCTAGAGCCTTTGATGTGGTGTAGTGTAATGAAAGGGTGATGTCTAGAGCCTTTGATGTGGTGCTGTGTAATGAAAGGGTGATGTCTAGAGCCTTTGATGTGGTGTAGTGTAATGAAAGGGTGATATCTAGAGCCTTTGATGTGGTGCTGTGTAATGATAGGGTGATGTCTAGAGCCTTTGATGTGGTATAGTGTAATGAAAGGGCAAAGTCTAGAGCCTTTGATGTGGTGTAAGTGTAATGATAGGGTGATGTCTAGAGCCTTTGGTGATGTGGTGTAGTGTAATGATAGGGTGATATCTAGAGCCTTTGATGTGGTGTAGTTTAATGATAGGGTGATATCTAGAGCCTTTCATGAAAGGGTGATGTCTAGAGCCTTTGATGTGGTGTAGTGTAATGAAAGGGTGATGTCTAGAGCCTTTGATGTGGTGTAGTGTAATGAAAGGGTGATGTCTAGAGCCTTTGATGTGGTGTAGTGTAATGATAAGGTGATGTCTAGAGCCTTTGATGTGGTGTAGTGTAATGAAAGGGTGATGTCTAGAGCCTTTGATGTGGTGTAGTGTAATGATAGGGTGATGTCTAGAGCCTTTGATGTTACATAGTGCAATGAAAGGGTGATGTCTAACACCTTGGATGTGGTGTAGTGTAATGATAGGGTGATATCTAGAGCCTTTGATGTGGTGTAGTGTAATGAAAGGGTGATGTCTAGAGCCTTTGATGTGGTGTAGTGTAATGAAAGGGTGATGTCTAGAGCCTTTGGTGTGGTACTGTGTAATGATAAGGTGATGTCTAGAGCCTTTGATGTGGTGTAGTGTAATGATAGGGTGATGTCTAACACCTTGGATGTGTTGTTATGCAATGATAGGGTGATGTCTAACACCTCGGATGTGATGTTATGTAATGATAGGGTGATGTCTAGAACCTTTGATGTGATGTAGTGTAATGAAAGTGTGATGTCTAGAGCCTCGGATGTGATGTTGTTTTGCAGTGTTTAGATAATATCCAGTGCATTTGATGTATCCTCAAAGTAAATGAAAATGTAACTTAGTTAGCATAAGATAGCAGAATAGCCAATCTCTTATAGCATAGGACAAAATGTTGAGCAGCATTTCTTCCAACTCTCTGGGTCCTGAGTTCAGATCCATTGAAGTCATTTTGCTTTTTAACCTTTCAGAGATTGATAAAATAAAGTTACTCCAGCTTTGATGGTTCTCAGGTTAGTGAATTTGATCAGTGAGGAAAGGAAATGCCTTGCTGAAGTACACAACACACCATCTGGTCTAGGGATTGAACCCATGATCTTACAATCATGAGCCAAACACACTAATAACCAAGGCATGCTCCTCACATTAAACAGTAAACAATACTTTAATTAATGTGTCACAGTTTCTATTAAAACAAATATAGAAAGATAAAAAATAATTTAGTCTGTGTTAGAAAGCAATAACAGTAAAATCAAGAACAAAGCTGCAACAACAGCTGCAGCAATAAATGCAATAGCAACAACAGTGATATCCATAATACCAACAACAACAACAACAACAGAGATCACAACAACAGCAATATCCACAATACCAACAATGACAACAGCAACAACGGAAACAGACAACAACAGTAATACCCACAATAACAGCAAAAACTGTACCAACAACAACTGCAGCAGCATCCAACAAAACAGTAATATCAATAACAAACAATAATATATACTACATCAAAAAGTATGCCTACTTCTATTTTCTTTGATCAACCTATTTTTACCTGTGACTCATTAGAGTCACAAGGTGAACACCTTATCTTGCTGATTAAATATCAGACATCCATATTGGACTGTTGATTGATCCAATTTCAATATGTTTTAACATCTTTGACTCTTTTGTTGCCACAGATCTCCCCCTCTCTCTCTCGATCTCTCTCTCTTTTCCTTCTCTCTGTCTCTCTCTCCCCTCTCTGTCTCTGTTTCCCTCTGTCCCTTCCCTATCTGTCTCTATCTTCCCCCTCTCTCTCTGCCTTTCTGTCTCTTTCCTCCTTCAATCTCAATCTGCCTCTATCTTCCCTCTCTCTGTCCTGGTCAGTCTCTCTTTCTCTGTCTTGCTCTGTCTGTCTCTTGCTTCCCCCACTCTTCCCCCTACCATTTCTCTCTGTCCCTATCGAAACATAATCTGCAAAATTAAATCTGAACTTACAAGAGAGAGCAACAACCAGAATCATTGTAGCAGGTGTGTGCCCTTGTAGACCAACAACATGCTGCCGCTTGCTCCAGTTAATGTAATGAAAAGCTCAGCATAGTTTGGTTCTATTGATTAGGTCGGATGAAAGATGTACTCTTTAGATATAAAGAGAAGTATTTATGTTGCTAATTGATTAGTTGAAGGGTGAAGAACAAACATAAATAATAATAATAATAATAATAATAATAATAATAATAATAATAATAATGTAGGTGATGATGATGATAATAATAACGAAGCTGCCTACATAATGAAATAAATAGAAAAGAACTTTCGAAACACAAATATATTACAACTGCAATATTGGTTTTATTGATTTCCAACATGCGTTTTTAAGAATTAAGGCAAGTATCCTGAGACAAGACGAGAAAGATATGAAACTTGATTAGTCAGATGAGGTCATGGTAGAAACAATAACAACACAAAGATTGGTTCTGATATCTAGTTACTGTGAAATTTCAGACAGAAAAATAAGAATTATTTCAGTTCTTATCAGATTAAATGATTAGAAAAAGAATTTAAGTGATGTTGTTACCGGATGGAATAATCTGTATATTTTTGGCTGTGGACAAGATTGTAGTTTAGATCAAGATTTAGATAATTAGGTTAGAGGGGATACCTGTTTGGTCTTATTGCAAGCATGACAATCTCTCTAGTGTTGGTGCCAGGATTTTAGTCTAGAGGAAAATTTAGGTGGTAGAGTGCACAAGATGCCTGTTAATCTTCTTGTGGACATCATAACCTCTCCAGTTCTGGTGCCACCAGAACTCCTGTCAAATGTTTGTAGGGCTGTTGTTGCTATTGTTCAGTATTGGATTGGCAGTATTGGTAGAGGGTTGGACACCATGCTTTCCAGCATAGTTACGTCCCTTTACGGTCTGAGTTCAAATCCCGCCGAGGTTAACTTTACCTTTCATCCTTATGGGGTCGATAAAATTAAGTACCAGTAATGCACTGGGATAATTGCTGGCCTTGTGCCAAAAGTCGAAACAAGTATTTTTTGAGTGTATAATATGAAACATTTTAAACCAAAATTAAAACAAAAACAAGGTACATTTTCAAAAGTATTTATTAAGCTTAAAAATATTCATTTAGATTGGAAAAATTGCAAATATGCTCAGTGGTCATAAGAAAACTCAAAGTAGAAAGGTGATAGTTTTATAGAAATAAATATAATTAATCTTTTTTTTTTATTTCTGTAGCTTATATACAGAACCCCTCAATAATCAGTAGTCAACATATAAAGAGTGCCCTCTCTGCATGTTTGAAATAGTCTCAGAGCATTAGGCCTAGGCAGGCATGGAAAATCGGTATTTGATTATGATGTGTATCCACCAGCTGCATCGCTGGTGGACAAATCTCATGAGTGTTATTTTCCACAGTGTACTACCAAAGAAAAATCACTTTTCAAAGCCACCTCCATGGCACATCGATTGCTCCCAACATTGTAAGAGTTTCATTCTTGTTCCATAAGAGAAAGCATTTAGTCCACACTGTAAAGAGGGAACACTGTTGGTACCACAACAAAAAGTAAACAGGTCACTCTATAAGATGTTCATACTGGTGACATGACAAAAATCATCCAGTCCACTCTCCTAGGTGTTACTGCTGGTGCCATTACAAAATCACCATGTCAACTCTATAAGGTGGTTGGCATAGGAAGGGTATCCAGCTGTAGAAAGTCAAGCCAAAAATGGAGTGCATGATCAAGATGGCCACTTGACCTGCCTGACCTCATAACATTACAGCCGTTCTAACCAATGTAGGCATAGGTTAGACAATGATGATGAACATTAATGAAGTTATATCAAACAGAAAGTATATTATCTTGATTAATACCATTAAGATAATTACCAGAAATGAATATTGTAGTGAAATATATGTGTGAGATAAACATTTTGATAGATAACATAGTACAAAAGTAATAAATATTTACTATTTTTGGCTGGAAAATATACAAGGCTGCAATTTTTTCAGTTTCAGAAACAATTGTTTTATACTCAAGTTGTATTATAGACAATACACCATGATATGTCTAATTCATTTTCAAAGTGTTTCTATTACTTGACAATATATTTTATTGCAACTACCTATCAATATTTATTAACAAGAACTATATTTATATAAATCTAAATATTTCAAAACATTTTTCATTAATTTAAATTTGTCCTCTTTATAAATTAATATCAAAAATTTGTTAATCTTTTTCTAAAATCTAAATGGATTAATCTAATTAAATTGGATCCTCATGGTGGCCCATAGGTATGCTAGAAATAATAGCTACATCACCTAAACTGAAGGAAACTTATGATGGCCCATAGGTGTGCTAGAAATAGCAACTACATCACCTAAACTAAAGGAAACTTATGGTGGTCAATAGGTGTACTAGAAATAGCAGCTATATTAGCCAAATAGAGAGAACCACGTGGTGGTACATAGGTGTGCGAGAAATAGCAGCTACATCAACTAAATGGGGGAACCTCATGGTGGTCCTTAGTTGTGCAAGAAATAGCCACATCATCTTAATAGGGGGAAATGTATGGTGGTCCATAGGTGTGTTAGTAAAAGTAGCTACATCAGCTAAACAAGAGGAATCTAATAGTGGTTTTCAGGTATGCAACCTCGTGGTGGTCCATAGGCGAGCTAGAAATAACAGCTAAATAGGGGGAACCTTATTGTGGTCCATAGGCATGCTAGAAATAGTAGCTAAATAGGAGGAACCTTATGGTAAGCCATAGATGTGATAGAAATAGTAGCTAAATAGAGGAAGCTCCATGGTGGTTCATATGTGTGCTAGAAATAGCAGCTAAATATGTGGAACCACATGGTTGTTCTTAGGTGCACTATAAATAGCTGCTAAAAAGGGGCAAACACATGATGGTTCCCCCAGTTTAACTGATGTAGCTGCTATTTCTAGCACATGTATGGACCAACAAGAAGTAAACTGTGTTTTGATGTTGTAGCTGAAATTTCTAGTACACCTAGACCACTACGGACCACTATGAGGTTCCGCCACTTTAGTTGATGTAGCAGCTATTTCTAGCACACCTATGAACTACCATGTGGTTCGCTCTATGCTATTTCTAGCTCACCACGAGGTTAAATCTATTAAGTTGAAGTAGCTTCTATTTCTAGCACACCTATGGACCACTATGAGGTTCCCCGTATTAAGTTGATATAGCTGCTATTTCTAGCACACATAAGAACCATCATGTGGTTCCCACTATTTAGCTGCTATTTGTAGCACAGCTATTGACTGCAATGAAGTTAGATCTATTTAGCTCATGTAGCTGCTATTTCTAGCAAACCCAGAGCCCACCATGAGGTTTCCTTATTTAGCTGCTATTCTAGCAGATCTATGGACCACTATATGGTTCAACTCTTTAGCTGATGTAACTGCTATTTCAAGCACTCGTATGCATTACCATGAGATGCCCACTTTTTTGCTGATGTATCTGATATCTCTAGTTCAACCTACTTAGCTTCTATTTCTAGCACACCAATGGACCACATGAGGTTTCTCATGTTTGGCTCATATAGCTGCCATCTCTAGCGCAACTATGATTCACTGTGTGATTCCCCTTATTTACCTGTTGTAGCTGCTATTTCTGCTGAGAAGAAAGATGCGTGGAAGAGCCATTATGAAAGATTACTAAATGAGGAGAATGCATGGGAAGAAGAGACCCTACTCCAAGTAGACCCTATAGAGGGGTCAGCGTAGTAAGTAAAGTAATCACAGATATGAAAACGGGGGAAGGGAACCGGTCCATCGGATATAGTTGCCGAGATATTGAAGGCATCTGGGTCGGTAGGTCACAAAATAACCACACGTATTGTTAACCAGGTAATACTAGAAGGTGTCATACCAAAGGATTGGTGCAACAGCATCATTGTCAACTGCTACAAGGGTAAAGGTGATGCACTAGATAGAGGAAACTATAGAGGTATAAAGCTGATGGACCAGGTCATGAAAGTAACAGAAAGAATTATAGCACAATTGATTAGGGACCGGGTGAAACTAGATGAGATGCAATTTCGGTTGTGCCAGGAAAAGGCACCACTGATGCCCTCTTCCTTGTGAGGCAGTTACAGGAAAAGTACCTAGCTAAAAGTAAACCGCTCTACATGGCATTTGTCAATCTTGAGAAGGCTTTGACAGAGTACCCCGTGCTATAATATGGTGGGTTCTTAGAAAACTAGGAGTAGATGAATGGCTTGTGGAAGATGTACAAGCCATGTATAGGGGAGCAGTCAGCAAAGTTAGGATTAGCAATGAATATAGTGAGGAATTTAGCAGACAGGTCGGTGTCCACCAGGGCTCTGTTCTTAGCCCTATCCTGTTCATCATAGTTCTGCAGACAATAACGAAGGAGTTTACGACCGGATGCCCATGGAACTCCTGTATGAGGATGACCTATCACTTATAGCTGAATCTATGGTAGAACTAGAGAAGAAATTCCAAACTTGGAAGCAGGGACTAGAAAGAAAGGGTCTCAACGTCAACCTGACAAAGACTAAGGTCTTTGTAAGTAGACGAGAAAACAGAACCCAGATCCCCTCAGGGAAATGGCCTTGCTCAGTATGTAGGATAGGTGTAGGTAGGAACTCCATTCTCTGCCCCAAATGCAAACAATGGGTACACAAGAGATGTAGTGGGATCTCAGGAAGCTTAACTAAGAATGTAGGTTTCACATGTAGCAGCTGTGCTGGGACAGCAAGCAGCAGACAGCCACAGGAAACAAGCACCCCCAAACTCTGGGAGGGCTCTGTAGAAACAGTAGGCAGCTTCTGCTACCTAGTTGACTGAATTAGCAGCGGAGGTGGGTGTTCGGAAAGTACAATAACTAGGGTAAGAACGGTATGGAAGAAGATCAGGGAGCTAATGCCACTGCTAGCTGCAAAAAGCTTTTCCCTCAAAATGAAGGGAAGACTGTATGATGCAATGTTACATGGTAGGGAGACCTGGGCACTGTCTGAAGCAGACGTGCGTAGATTAGAAAGAAACGAATCTTGCATGCTCCGATGGATGTGTAATAGTAATATATGCGAACGGCAAAGCATAAACGAATTGAGAGCGAGACTGAGCATAAGAGGAATCAAATGCTGTGTGCAGGAGAGGACCTCGCGTTGGTATGGACATGTGATGCGTATGAAGGATGAAAGCTGCATAAAAAGGTGCAGAGCACTAGAAGTCGATGGAAACCGCGGAATGAGGAGACCCAAGGAGATCTGGGATGAGGTGATAAAAGCTCCGACCTTACCCGACACCCTCCCACTGCAAAGTGGTCGTGGAGGTGCCACGGCAAAAAAGCACCCAGCACTCACTGTAAATGAGGTTGGTGTTAGGAACGGTATCCAGCTGGAGAAATCAAGCCAGAATCAGTTCCCGTATGGTCAGGTTACTACCCACAACAGGACAACCCGTCTAACCCATGCTAGCGTGGAAGAACAGACGTAAAACGGTGATGATGATGATAATGGTCTAATATAGAAATGGCTTCTACAGCACTAGAACTCTTTCAAGAAGCCTTGATGATTTCTCCCGCATGAAACATTTCTAGTCCTGTAAAAGCCATTTCTATATTAAATATTTATACACTGCTATGCATTGAATACCTTAGTTACTGAGGTTACCCCCGATTGAACCTGGGATAAATATATATATATATATATTTATATATATATATATATATATATATATATATATATATATATATATATATATATATATATATATATATATAGAAAAGGTGAATTTAAAATGAAAGTGTTTTTTTTTTAAAAGGAATTTATTAGGTATTGACATATGTTTCTGTAACAGACAGAATACCTATGTATCGCTGCTTGCGTAATCATATAATGTTAGCAAGTATTCGATAGCAAATGTATAATCAGTTGTCACTTCTTCAGAGATATTGGATAAATTGGAAAAAATCAGAAAAATTGAAGTATTTATATTAGTTGTAATAAAGGAAGAAGAGAGGGGATAGTATATGACAGATGGCAATTCAATTTACTGGTAAACAAGTATATAAAGGGTTTCTAATGAGAATACAATGGTATATGGTTTATTTTATCTAAATAAGAATTTTTGGGAGTGCCTATTTTAATCTATACTTGACCAATTGAACAATGGACAGGGCTGGCCGTTTGGTGTAGTAGTATTAATTATAAAGTGTCAATTAAGGAAGAGGGAGATTTTCACTACTACTGAATAACAACAATGCTGGTAGCCTGCTGGTATATGCATTAGGGAATTAAATTAAGAAATCTCATTTTATCTATAGCAGTTTATATTAAATGGTAAATAATAGAAGAGTTGATAGAATTAAGACTAATAGAGAATGTTAATATGTATTTTGACAATCAAACGGAGATGGAGACAGGCGTTCAATCCTGGTAGTGTTTGTAATATGAAAATGTAGATTTGAAGCGATGGTTACAGTATAACGATCGCTCTATTCTGTTATTTAATAAAATATTTTTGGATTTCATAATACAAAATAATTCCACATTACACAATTTACTAAATTCTTGTCCGTGGGTATATGGAGGGGCAGCTGCTATTATATCCCATTTTAGGTTAAATTGTTGGTTATTTTCGCGCAGCTGCCAAGCCTTGTCTGCGAGTGTTGTTACATAACGCTGGTTTTCATGTTTTATCGAGTAACGATGTCTATAAAGGCGAGATTTGAAGGAGGTGGCTGTAGACCCACATAGTAACACTTCTGTCTATCCGATTCGATAGTACATTTGTATATGATGTTGCGTTCAAGACACTGATTGTTCAACGGACACATTCCTGGTTGGACACAGTTACAGTTATAATTTTGCGTTGTTGTATTGGCATGGATGGGTTGATGAGGTTGCTTAGGCAGGACGGGATGTTTTTTGTTGTTTTGTGATGTTATAGCTGATGTTTTACGTGTATTGTTATGTGTTGGAAGGCGTTTATACAACCGTTTTGCGTTAAGCTTTTTTTATATGTTGTTCAATATTAGGGGCGGTTGAATATGAAAGTCGAATAGTGTTAGGGTTTAAGATTTTATTATATTTATGTGATGTTGGAAAGTGTTTTTTAACTAATCGAAAGAATTGTGAGGGTAGATTGGTTTTAATAGAGTTGTTATAGACCAGGTTGTACCATATATACTCTTTACACCGCCTTCTGTTTGGTGGTGTGCGACTATTAGTGTGTCTATTGCGGTAGTGTATGTATGGTAGTGATTCTATGCTATTTCTACCTCTATGAGATTTATGTTGGGTGTTTTGGTGATCGTCGACTATATACTCTATATTATCTAGGTGTCCAGCCTTCCTAAGTGCATCATCATAATATTCGGCATGTTCTTTGAAGGTTTGCTGGTTGGACGACAGGCGGGAGATTCTAAGGGAAATATTTCTAGGGATGGATTTAATAATAGAGGGTGGATGGTTAGAACTCATATTTACATATTTAAGGTTCTCATTTAGTTTATGGAACGGTTTAATCGTTTCTGTATTGAGATTCAAAGTAACATCGAGGAAATTAACCTCTTTGAGGTTATATTCAAATGTAATATTTAATCCTAGTTCCTTAAAAAGCTTTCTACATTTTCTCCGGAATATAATTTATACTCGTTGAGCAAACCTACACGTACGCTGTTCATCTCTAACGTGGCGATATATTATCACTACATTATTGATAACCTGAAATGTTTATATATATATATATATATATATATATATATATATACATACATATAAGTATATATATATATATAAGTATATATATAAGTATATATATATATAAGTATATATATAAGTATATATATATATATATATATATATATATATATATATATATATATATATATATATATATATATATATATATATATATATATGTAGATAAATCTACCAAGAGTTTACGGTAGTGTCCAATCCGTATGGAGAACTCAATGTAGTCCGGATATCATGGAAAGAAGAGATGCAATGAAAAATCACTTTCGGTGAAAGATAAACGGAATACAGAGTCAAGATAAAATATTAAAAAATAATGAATAAAACAATGAAACAGTTCCTTATATTAAACAAAAAAAGTTCATTATTTAACGATCGTTTCTAGGATATATATGTGTTAGAATTGGCATGTATATTCAACAGATCTATGTACAAAATTATACAAAATTATACAAACTATCAAGATTAAATATACATACCAAACACACATATATGCCGTCTTCAGAAATAATGAAATATATTTATTGATAATAACAACAATTCAAAATTTCAGGTCCGTTTGGGAACGGAGTTCAAATTGACCAATGAAAATACAAAAAATTTTATGCAGTTTGGTGTGTGTATATACATGCAATTAAATTCGTACACATATTTATACAAAGATATATGCTCATATGCATACGCATGCCAAAAAGATGTATGCAAATACAAAAATTCAAGGC
>OZ024743.1:252743776-252766276 GCA_964016885.1 Eledone cirrhosa | reverse complement strand
ATATCAAATTGTAGAAATGAAGCAGAAGATTTACATCTAATATTTTTAAACCAGTTAATTACCTGGGAGGTGTTTTCCCAGAGTGGTAAAATAACGTGTTTTCTTATTTGTGGGATGACTCTATCCAAAATTTTTTTGCTAATTATTCCAATATCTGATTTGGAGGGACATATAAGTCTTATAGAAGGATTTGAGTTAAAGTTTGATTTATGATCCTTCAGGTTGAAGTGTGGTCTTTTCAATGCCAAAGGTTCAGTTCTATCTTCAATGTTTAGTTTTTTTACTATGTTGTGTGTTTTGTTGTTGATGTTGGTGAGTGACGCATTATTAGATTTTTTATAATTTTTCCTGAGTTCTTTATATATGAACTCATTATAATGTTCAATATCCATGTGATACAAGTTACCAGTTTTGTCCGAGTGGACATGGATTTTTTTAGACTTTTTTAGGTCCAATAGGGTAGAATCAAGGTCCTTTTGAAAGACGGATTTATACTTTTTAAATTTGAGGTGTTTAATTAAATTAAAAAGGTCTTTCTCAAAGTCTTCAAGTAAAGAGTTGTGTGGTGGATTCTTGTAAGTATTGAAATCATACATATATTTCCGATCTGCATGTTTAGATTTTTTATCGAAGTGGTAGGCCCTCCATCTAACCCTTCTGATAAAATTATTAGTTTTTTGAATCATAAGGAGTAAGAAGTCATCCTTAGAAGGTATTGGTATGTTCTTTAAAGAGGTTCCCAAATATTGTTTTTCCATTGTGATATGGATGGTGGACAATTGAAAGAGCTCAACTAAATGTATATGGGTTTACAAAATCATACATATATATGTATATACATAAATATAAAATTAATACACACATACAGTACAAAAATACGAATATTTCCGTGAAAATAGGAGCAAAATTATGTAGATAAATCTACCAAGAGTTTACGGTAGTGTCCAATCCGTATGGAGAACTCAATGTAGTCCGGATATCATGGAAAGAAGAGATGCAATGAAAAATCACTTTCGGTGAAAGATAAACGGAATACAGAGTCAAGATAAAATATTAAAAAATAATGAATAAAACAATGAAACAGTTCCTTATATTAAACAAAAAAAGTTCATTATTTAACGATCGTTTCTAGGATATATATGTGTTAGAATTGGCATGTATATTCAACAGATCTATGTACAAAATTATACAAAATTATACAAACTATCAAGATTAAATATACATACCAAACACACATATATGCCGTCTTCAGAAATAATGAAATATATTTATTGATAATAACAACAATTCAAAATTTCAGGTCCGTTTGGGAACGGAGTTCAAATTGACCAATGAAAATACAAAAAATGTTATGCAGTTTGGTGTGTGTATATACATGCAATTAAATTCGTACACATATTTATACAAAGATATATGCTCATATGCATACGCATGCCAAAAGGATATATGTATGAATATATATGTATGTATGTATGAATATATATGTAGGTAGGTGTATATATGTTTGGGTGTTTATATCTGAGTATAAAAATACATATATGCGCATGCAAATAAGGATGTATGGTTGTGTGTGTGTATATATATATATATATATATATATATATATATATGCATGTATATATATGTGTATATATGTATATATATATATATATATATATATATGTGTATATATGTATATGTGTGTGTGGGCGTGTATGTGTGTGTGTATATATATGTGTGTATGTATGTGTGTGTATATATGTGTATGTATATGTATGTCTCTCTATATGTATGTGTATCTTCGTATCTATGTGGATATATGTGTGTATGTACATGTATGCACATGTATATGTTTATGTGTATATGTGTGTATGTGTGTATATATGTACGTGTGCGCACACATATATATGTGAGTGTGTATGTATATGTATATATATGTGTATGTCTATGTATATATATATATTTGTATGTGTATATATATATATTATTTATTATTATAATATAACTTATGTGTATATATATATATGTGAAGGTGTGTATGTGTATATATATATATGTAGATATATATGTGTATGTGTGTTTTTGTGTGTGTGTATATATATGTATATATGTGTGTATGTATGTGTTTGTATGTGTGTTTATGGTTGTATGTGTGTGTAGGTATATATATATATATATATGTATGTATATATATATATATGTGTATATGTATCTCTTTTTATGTGTGTATATATGTATATGTATATACCTTTTTCTTCGTATGTCTGAGTTGTGTGAGAGTGTAGTGGTGTTTGTATGTATATACGCATATATGGATGCCTATGTATTTGTATATATGCGTATATGTAAGTGCGTATGTGTGTGTGAATGTATATCTATGTCTATGTATGAGTATGTATGTGTGTGTATGTATGTGTGTGTGTATGTATGTATATGTGTATGTGTGTATATATATGTGTGTATATGTATGTATGTATGTGTATGTATGTATGTATATGTGTATATGTATGTATATATATATGTATATATATATATATATTTATTATATATGTGTGTGTGTGTATGTGTGTATATATATCTTTATATATGTGTATGTGTATGTATGTGTAGGTGTGTGTGTGCGTGTGACTATATATGTATGTGTGTATATGTGTATGTATGTGTGTGTATGTGTGTGTACATATATGTATATATATGTATATATGTGTGTATATATATATATATATATATATATATGTATATATGTATGTGTATGTGTATGTGAAATCTCTATTTATATGTGTATATGTGTATATGTATATACCTTTTTCTTTGTATGTCTGAGTTGTGTGAGAGTGTAGTGGTGTTTGTATGTATATACGGATATATGGATGCGTATGTATTTGTATATATGCATATATGTAAGTGCGTATGTGTGTGTGAATATATATCTATATCTATGTATGAGTATGTATGTGTGTGTATGTATGTGTGTGTGTGTGTATGTATGTATGAATGTCTGTATGTATATATGTGTGTATATATATGTATGTATGTGTATGTCTGTATGTATATAAGTATGTATGTATATGTATATGTGCGTGTATATATATATATGTGTGTGTATATATGTGTGTGTGTATATATGTGTATATATGTGTGTATATATATATATGTATGTGTGTATGTGTGTATATTTATATGTATATGTTTATATATGTGTGTGTGTGTGTGTTGTATGTGTAGACGTATATATATGTATATATATATATGTGTGTGTATATATGTGTATATATATATGTGTGTGTATATATGTGTGTGTGTATATATGTGTATATATGTGTGTATATATATATATGTATGTGTGTATGTGTGTATATATATATGTATATGTTTATATATGTGTGTGTGTGTTGTATGTGTAGATGTATATACTTTTCTTTTTATTTCTAAATTTATAGATACATCTATAAATAAGCAGTCTGCCGAAACCGTTGAATACTGACCTCTCCCCCCTCCCACCTAATTTCTGTATCTTGATCTAAATGTGTGTTGCAGTGTTTATGAGCGTGCATTAATATCCATATGCTTATGATAATACTATATCCACATATATATGTGTGTGTGTGTGTGTGTGTGTGTATGTTCGTAGTTATGTGTATGTTTATGCATATGCGCGCGTGTCTGTGAGTGTACGGATATGTGTGAGTATGTGAATATGTGTATACTTTTATTTCATATTTATGTGTCTATACGCATTTTATCTGTGGATTATAAACTTACAGAGATATTAGCCTTGAATTTTTGTATTTGCATACATCTTTTTGGCATGCGTATGCATATGAGCATATATCTTTGTATAAATATGTGTACGAATTTAATTGCATGTATATACACACACCAAACT
Organism: Eledone cirrhosa; assembly: GCA_964016885.1. Classification (NCBI taxonomy): domain Eukaryota; kingdom Metazoa; phylum Mollusca; class Cephalopoda; order Octopoda; family Eledonidae; genus Eledone; species Eledone cirrhosa. Next base: position 252,762,411 of record OZ024743.1, on the reverse strand, counting down.
GCATAACATTTTTTGTATTTTCATTGGTCAATTTGAACTCCGTTCCCAAACGGACCTGAAATTTTGAATTGTTGTTATTATCAATAAATATATTTCATTATTTCTGAAGACGGCATATATGTGTGTTTGGTATGTATATTTAATCTTGATAGTTTGTATAATTTTGTATAATTTTGTACATAGATCTGTTGAATATACATGCCAATTCTAACACATATATATCCTAGAAACGATCGTTAAATAATGAACTTTTTTTGTTTAATATAAGGAACTGTTTCATTGTTTTATTCATTATTTTTTAATATTTTATATATATATATATATATTTATTTATTTATATAGAAAAAGGTTCAGGAACCCGACGGCAGTGCTCAAGCCGTTTTGCCTGCTATTTCTAGACTAAATTAGATTTTTAGCGTGGTAATAAATAGCTGAACGTTTCAAGGTGTAATTCCATATATGGGCATGCGATAATCATGCATTTCTGAAGGTTGTAGTTATCAAAAGGATTGGTCGAAGTTTCTTGTAAACAGTTAAATCTGTCATGGCGGTGGGTAGGGGCTCAGGGGTGGCTGAACTTGCCTGTAGAACAATGAGGGAGTGTGTGAAGCCGGTCAAGCGTTGAAAGTACGTTCTATACAGAAAATTCTAAGGAATGTAGGTGGATTAGGCTAGCTAGAAAGCAGGCAAAAAAGAATTCTACAGGAATCTGAAAATGGGAAATTATAAACTTAAAAAATTAAAATTAATTAAAAAAACTAGTGTCTAAAACAGCTGCTATATTTTTAGCTGGTATTGCGTTTTCATATTATATAGAATTCAGTTCGTCTTTTTTGTTTTGGAGTTGGTTCTTCGTAAACAGCATTTGTATTATTTCCTCTGAGCATAAGTTACACTGACGGCGTCCTCCCATGTAGGAGTTAGCACTGGAAAATAAGCTCCAAGTAAGATGGTATGTGATCTTATTATCTTGGAGGTCCCAGATGTGGCCCGAAAGTGTAGTGGCATGTCGCCGATCCAGGTTTCTGAACGTATGACGGTGTTGGTAGAGCTGGATCTTAAAGTCACAGGTGGTCAATCCTATATAAGCTTTGTTGGAGTGTTCCGTCCTCACATTGCATTGGTAGATCACGTTACGTTCTCGGCATCTGTTGTTGACGGGGCACATATATCTATCAGGACAGTTACACCTCCTAGTCGGCTCTCCACTAATTCTTAGGTTGTTTCTTCCGTAGGAGTTGAGTTTCTTGTTGTTTGAGAAGGTATTGTTTTGTGCGAAGTTGGGTGTGGTGCTGTAGGAGAGTTTGATAGTGTTTTTGTTGATTATGTTGTGGTGGGAAGTGTTTTTCGAGGAGTCTAAAGAAGATTTTCCCGATTGGTGTTGCAGGCTCGGCATTGTGGGGGAGGGTTGAACCACGTTACGTGGCGTCAGTGGCGGCGTCGCCAGCTGGTTCTGCTAGGAGAGCCTGTGTAAAAGGAGATTTCCTCCCGAAAGCAGCTTCACTTGAGGGCCTGGTTGTAATAAGGCACATGTTCATCGAATATCTGCTCATTAGCAGACAAACCAGATATGCGAAGGGAGATGATTTTAACCAGGTTATTGGTGATGTTTCTAGGATGGTTAGAGCGGCGGTGGATGTAGTGTAGATTGTCGTTTGGTTTCCTGTATGGGTAGTAGAGCTCACTTTCGAAGTTGAGTGTAACGTCCAGGAAATTGACTCGGGTTAGGGACGTTTGTAGGGTGATTTTAAATCGCCAGTCCCGAATGTCGCAAATGCTTTTTTCAAACACCATAGATACACCACTTATGTGCAGTGGATGGTTTTCTCCAGTAGGACAGAGGGCTGTACATCAATGGGATGGATAACAATTGAATTTGCCCTCCACGGACCGAATTTTACTGAGACAAATGTGATTTATGGGCTCTGGTTGGGTAATGCGGGAGTATTTACCAAAAATGTATACCGGGCGGAACCTTTTGCGTATCGTATAGAAATCTTCAGCAGGCCACAGTTGACACGCAGGCCGTAAGGATATTTAAGAATTACCTACCCACCCTAGGCTGTATCATCTTTGCTGTTAACATGCATATATTTAACCAAATGGAACATCTTGCAGGATGGATAGAAGGCCTCTCGGGTCGCATTAACCAATTGGCCGTGGTGTGGACATCACCGACGATGACCGTGTTTTCCTATAAGACTTAATTCAATCGAGAGCTTTATCAAGTGTTATTTCTGCACAAATAATTGTATTACTTAAACCCTAGTAATGCTGGGTACCTCAGCTAGTATATATATATAAGGAAACAATTGTTAATACTGTAAATAAACCCTATTGTACAGCCGACCATATTATTATTCATTCTTTTGCTATATATATATATATATACAATATAGAAATGGTTTCTATAGGACTAGAACTGTTTTATTCGGGTGAAATCATCAGGGCTTCCTCATGATTTCTCTCGAATGAAACAGTTCTAGTCTTGCAAAAGCCATTTCTATATTAAATATTTATACACTGCTATGTATTGAGTACATTACTTACTGTAGTTACCGCCGATTGAACCTGGGATAAACATATATATATATATATATTATATATATATATATATATATATATATATATATATATATATATAAGAGGCGTGTCAGAAAAGTTCCAGGACTGATGTCACAAAAGATTTATTTCAAATCTAAATTTCACATTAAGAGTTTTCTCCTTCAAAGTAATACCCCTGGAGTCTAATGCACTTTTCCATCCTTTTCTGCCACGCTTGCATGCACTCCTGGAAGGATTCTTCCGGCATCCTCAGCAGTTCCGTCGTCGCGGCCTTTTTGATATCGTCCACCTCTTCAAAACGGGTCTCCTCCGGGTCGTAATCGTAAATCCATGACTCATCACCGGTGATGACTGTCCTTAGCAAGTCTGGTTTGGTTTCAAGACGCTCGAGGATGTCCTGGCACACTTGCATGCGTCGTCCCTTCTGTTCATCGTTCAGCAGTTTTGGCACCATCTTCGCGCAGACTTTCCGCATGTCTAAATCTTCAGTGAGAATCTTCCAGATGCCGTCTCGATTCATGCCCAGCTCATTTGCCATCAGTTGAACAGTCAGCCGACGATCGCTACGCACCATCTGCCTGACGCGCTCAACGTTGACCTCAGTCCTGGTTGTTGAGGTCCTTCCGCTCCTGGGGTCATCTTGCACCAGTCAAAAACACGTGAGCGTGACATAGTCTCATCTCCATACACTTGCTGCAGCAATCTCAGTGCTTCTGACGGAGTTTTCCCCGGAGTTTTCCCCGGAGATTTCGTACCAGAAACTTCAAGTTTGTTCGTTGCTCTGTGCTCAATGCTTGACGACCTGAAACAGAGGCCATGTATATAAAATTATGAAGAAAAAAGATTGATCGCTGCAGAGAACTAAGATTACAGTTACATACTCCAGGGGGATTACTTTGAAGGAGAAAACTCTTAGTGTGAAGTTTGGGTTTGAAATAAATCTTTTGTAACATCAGTCCTGGAACTTTTCTGACACACCTCGTGTATGTATATATATATATATATATATATATATATATATATATATATATATATATATATATATATATATATATATATATATATATATATAAATAAATATTTACATATACACAAACTAGACAAAGTCACAGATATATATGTTTTGGCAACCATACAGGATGTGGCTCAATGATGAATTAGTAAATTAAATAATCAGAGCAATATACTATAAAGTATGTTCATAGAATCATTTGATAATATATATACACCATTTCCTCTCCCAATTAGCATAATTAACCACACAAAAAATCAATTAAACCAGGTTATAAGATTAAAAGGCACCTATGAAGAAATAGTAGATAAATAAACGACAGCAATCTATTCGCGACCAACCGCTACAGAATATTTACCCAACATTTCAATAGCACGTGGAAATCGATTAAATATAAGGTCAACCATACACAATTAGGTATAAAATTAAAGTTAGAAGAAAAAATGCATATACACACACCAGGATTACGCTTCTACCCTTAGGGTTCGTTCGCTTTTGGAAATATCCTATTAAGGATAAAATCTAGAACTTCGAACTCATCAGGAAACAAACTCATTTGGACAATTATATTTAATAATCCCCCATAAGGTTGAGATGCAATTTTGGCAATATTGGGCTGCGCTTTCTAGCAACCAGCCCACTCGCCGTAAGCGACCAATCACATTCTTCGCCATTTTGAATTCGTTTCTGACGTGGATCACTTAAGAATATTCTTGGTCCAAATGAGTTTGTTTCGTGATGAGTTCGAAGCTCGAGATTTTACGCTTAACAGGGTATTTCCAAAAGCGAACGAAATCCTAAGGGTAGAAACGTAATCCTGGTATGTGTATATGCATTTTTTCTTCTAACTTTAATTGTATACCTAATTGTGTATGGTTGACGGTATATTTAATCGATTTCCACGTGCTATTGAAATGTTGGGTAAATATTCTATAGAGGTTGGTCTCGAATAGATTGCTGTCGTTTATTTATCTACTATTTCTTCATAGGTGCCTTTTAATCTTATAGCCTAGTTTAATTGATTTTTGTGTCGTTAATTATGCTAATTGGGAGAGGAAATGGTGTATATATATTATCAAATGATTCTATGGACATACTTTATAGTATATATATATATATATATATAGAAGGGGTATTTAATTTGTTGGAAGTCCGACAAATATAAATGATTATAACTGATTTAGACCACTGAACAGATTACTGGAGTAAATATTCAATGAGATTAAATAAATGGAAACTATATTTATAAAACCATATTTATTTTATTATATATATTTCAAGGATGCCAAGACAACATTGGTACACTTTCATCAAATAAAATACAAAGTTTGTTTTATAAATAGAGACATACCCATAAAAATCATACCTTATCGGTTGGAAATTCACTGGATAGTGGAAATATATGAGGGATTATTCAAACGTATGTGTGAATATGCAAATGAATATGTAAATAATTGAAACACAACCGTTTATTTTAACGACACTGGAGAAAGAGAGAGAGAGAGAATATATAAGGGGAGAAAGAAAAAATAGTACGAGTGAGAGAGAGAAGAAATAAACAAGAGATGAGAAATAAAACTCATATAACGTTAAATAGGGGGAAATATATTCTAAGTATATATCTTAATAGTACGTGTATTTACGATTATTAGTTGTTTAAAATTCGTTTATAATATATTTTCTGTTATAAGTAGATAAATAAATAAATAGATGGGTATATCATGTTATAAAAATTGTTTTAATGAGTTATGAGGGATATTGGTTTTGTATTTAATGTAAGTAAATATTAAGTTAAATTAAATTAAATTAAATTAACTGAATATTTATATTTATATATTTTAAAATGGGAAGATACGGAAAAACACCAGTTTAATTTATTTATTCATTAGTATGAGATATTTAGTCAAAACAAGTATAAATGTTGAAAGATATATTTAACCAGTGGTTATAAATCTAATAAAAAATATTGAAAGATATTAAAATTTTGAGAACATTTTTTTAAAAATAATTTATAAGAGATAAGCAATTTTTAAAAGAAATAAAAATTAAAGAAATAAAAATAAAGAATTAAAAATTATTAAGATTAAAATTACAATTAAAATTTAAATTTAAATTTAAAAAAAATTAGAATTATATATGTATATATTTTATGAAACTTTAAGAAGTGGAATTATAGCAAATGTTATAGATATTATGATTTAGAGATATCAATATATTAAAACCAAGTGGATAAGATTTTTATGGAAATAAGTAGAAATAGTATAAGTATAATTATAATTTATATATAGTTCTGAATGTTGAATCCAGGCGATGTCTACAAGAATTAAATAAATTCGTTCTTAGATTAATAGCGTTCTTACATTTAAGTATGAAAAAAATTTCTTCAACGCCCGATTTGCAGAATCTAGATAAAGCTGTGTTTCGGTACGTGGGTGCTTATGAAACTATTTCCCAAGTTAATGAATAGTCCATATTCTTGCAATTTAAGTTCCATATCAGGTTTGAAAGAGAAGTTGAAGATTTTTTATCAAATCTTCGGAAAGAGCATTTGTGATTATTCCAGCAACTTTTACCTACATAGTTAAATATATCACTGGTTTTAACTGTACATTTATAGATCACGTCCTTATCTAAACACTTCTTCCCATTTTAAAATACATAAATATAAATATTCTTATTAACTCAGTTAATTTAATTTAATTTTACTTAATATTTACTTACATTAAATACAACACCAATATCCCTCATAACTCATTTAAACATCTATAACATGATATACCCATCTATTTATTTATTTATTTATGTATCTACTTATAACAGAGAATATATTATAAACGAATTTTAAACAACTAATAATCGTAAATACACGTACTATTAAGATATATACTTAGAATATATTTCCCCCAAATTAACGTTATATCAGTTTTATTCATCCTCTCTTGTTTATTTCTTCTCTCTCTATCTCGTACTATTTTTCATCTTTCTCCCCTTATATCTTCTATCTCTCTTTCTCCGGTGTCGTTTAAATAAACGGTTGTTTTTCAATGATTTACATATTCATTTGCATATTCACACATAAGTTTGAATAATCCCTGATATATTTCCACTATCCAGTGAATTTCCAACGGATAAGGTATGATTTTCATGGGTATGCCTCTATTTATAAAACAAACTTTGTATTTTATCTGATGAAAGCGTACCAATGTTGTCTTGGTACCCTTGAAATATATATAATAAAATAAATATGGTTTTAGAAATATCATATATTTTCACTAGCTATGACAGTTTGCAGGTAAACAGTATACAGTACTGCTGAAGGGTAATCATTCAGAAACATTAGTGTCTGCCGTTCTGTTTATATGCTAACACAAGAGCAAGAACGATGGCTCGTTCTACTCACATGGCTTGAGAAAGCGGCTATTTGCATAATTGCAAACAAGTCGAATATTATTATTAATATTCGAGAACCTTAGATTATATATTTCCTGTATTCAGCCATGTAGAGCGATAAAACGATTTGTTAGTTATATAAATATATATATATATATACAATAAAGTATATCCATAGAATCATTTGATAAAATATATACATTATTTCCTCTCCCAATCAGCATAATCGACCCCACAAAAAACCAATTAAACAAGGCTATAAGATTAAAAGGCACCTATCAAGAAATAATAGATAAATAAACGACAGCTATCTATCCGCGATCAACAGCTATAGAATATTTACCCAGAATTTCTAATAGCACGTGCAAATCGATTAAATATATCGTCAACCATACACAATGAGGTATAAAATCAAAGTTACAAGAAAAAAAGTATATAAGCATACCAAAATTATGTTTCTCCCCATGATGTTTATATATATATATTAAAATAACTGATTAAAGTTTAAGCAAAGAATCGCTGCTTTCACTCTTAATGGGATCTTCTGAAAATATTTGGTCTACGGTTCATATATATTTTATATATATTTATCCTTATCGAGCCCTCTTTGGATATTAGTCTTCAAATTTATTATTATTACTATATATATATATATATATATATAAATTAATAAAAATAATGAATAAACAAAGAAACAATTCCTTATATTAAAAAATTCATCATTTTACGATCGTTTCTAGGATATATATGTTAGTGTTGGTATGCATATTATATAGATCTATGTAAAATGTTTACAAACTATCAGAAGGAATATACATACCTACACATATATATGCTGTCTTCAGAAATAATGATATTTGTTTATTGAAAAAAACCCAACAAAGATTTAATACAATAGGTCTGTTTGGGAACAGATTTTGAATTGACCAATAGAAAGATAGTGAAGGTCAAGATGGTAGAATAGTAGTAATAGAGCCTTAATTTAGGGGCAGAGGAAGGTAGATTTCAGTTTGGATGGAAAGAATATTATGAATGAAAGATTATTTTAGGGATGAAAATAGGTCATATGCTGTCTTCAGAAATAATTATATTTGTTCATTGAATAAAACCAACAAAGATTTAATATAGTAGGTCTGTTTGGGAACAGGTTTTGAATTGACCAGTAGAAAGGTAATAACTGGCCAAATGGTATAATAGTAGTAATGGAACTTTAATTTAGGGGTAGAAGAAGGCAGATTTCAGTTTTGAATGGAAGGAGTATGATGAATGAAAAGGTTATTTTAGGGGTGAAAATAGGTCAGGTCGGTAAAAGGTACACGAAAAATTGCTGTTATAAAAGAATGATGCCATTGTAAATATCTAAGTAATCTATTCGACATTACTATGGGCTCAAGTGATTCTGCCAAAATTACTGATCCTGTGGGCCTCTTTCTTCTTTTTAACATAAATGCTTCCTTTCCCCACCTTAAAGGTGGTTTATATCGTGACGACTGTCTTCTTCTTTCCAATAACCTTAACCTTTCAGAGATTGAAAAAAATAAAAAACTTAGAACTTTCCTCAAAGACTATTATAGTCTAGATATTACATTTGAAAACACAAGTAAAGTAGTTAATTTCCTTGATATAACATTAGACTTATCTACGGGTATCTACCAACCTTACCATAAACCTAACCAAAACTTACATTACATACACTCACAATCTAATCACCCTAAATCGATCCTTAAAAACCTAGCATATAATATCTCACTCAGAATTTCTAACCTTTCGTCTAACCAAGATGTATTTGATAAAAATGTGACCTTTTATAACGAAGCTTTAGATAGAAGTGGCCACAAAAATAAATTAGTATATATACCTTGTGCCAATAACACTACAAACATACAACCTAATATTACCAACAAACACCAAATGAAACATACACACCTAAATGCCACCCACACTATACCCAAAAATACCAACATAAAACTAAATTTCTCTAACTCTTCTAATATACAATATAGTAACTCTCAAAAAACTATTCATCCTACTACTCTAATAAATGTTAATAATAAAACTCCTAATAAACAAGCTAAAACACCTAAATCAATGAATCTAACTAAAAATGTTTGTGGTGAAGTCATTAACAATAATTCTCTTAATAAACATCAGGATACATCCTATAAAAATAATAAACAACATCGAAACCGTAATAGACTAGTTACTTGGTATAATGCTCCATTTAATTTACAAATTAAAGATAATATACCTAAAAAATGTTTTACTATCTTAGAAAGAACTTCCCGCCAAACCACAAATACCATCAAATTTTAAATATATCAACGGTTAAATTCTCCTACTCAACAACCAAAAACATAAAACAAAATATAAGTGCCTATAATGCATATAAATGTAAAAAAAAACATGAGTATACCACCAGTACATCAAACTAACCATAATATCTCCTCTGATACAGGATTCACGAAAAGTTGTAACTGTAGAAACAAAGCAAATTGTCCATTAAAAGGAAATTGCCTTGTTAATAACATAGTATATAAATGTAAAGTTAACACTAAGGACTCAATTTATTCATATATAGGGGCTACCTCTAACCAATTTAAAGTAAGATTTAATACCCACAAACACAGTTTTAAAAATGCCGCATTAGCTAATACAACATCTTTAGCTGAAATAATTAATAATTATAGAAAGAGGAATATAGATTATGACCTGACCTGGAGTGTGCTCAAAAGGGCCACCCCTTATCAAAATAATAGATATGAATGTAGATTGTGTTCCCAAGAACTTTTCGTAATAATGAAATCTAAGGATATCCTATTAAATAAGCGACAGGAATTAATAATATCGTGTAATCATAAACTGAGAAAAACCTTTAAATATTATAAACTTAATTAATATACACTTTAGAAATTATTATAATAACATTGTTTTTAATTTAGTTAACCTATAATTAATATTCTACTACTGATGAACTACATAATTTTATTTCCCTTTTACAACTATATTTTCCTAAAATTGATACCATTAAGTATACATATATACTATTTTAATTTCAGGTTAAAATTCTATGTTCCTTGTAACCTCTATATATTTGTTATTTCTAACTAATAATTTTAACACACCCCCCACAATAATTATATATTTTTTTATTTCCCCTCGTTTTTAACAGCACTCTTCAATTACATCTAACTCTTATTTATCATATCTATATGCATTAATATAATTTTATCAATATAAATATACCTATCAATTTAATTAATTTCTTTTCTTTTCATAGATGTAAATTACATATACTTTTTTCACTAACACATTTATCGTAAAATTTTAGTCTCCTTAGATATTTACAATGGCATCATTCTTTTATAACAGCAATTTTTCGTGTACCTTTTACCCACCTGACCTATTTTCACCCCTAAAATAACCTTTTCATTCATCATACTCCTTCCATTCAAAACTTAAATCTGCCTTCTTCTACCCCTAAATTAAAGTTCCATTACTACTATTATACCATTTGGCCAGTTATTACCTTTCTACCGGTCAATTCAAAACATGTTCCCAAACAGACCTATTATATTAAATCTTTGTTGCTTTTATTGAATGAACAAATATAATTATTTCTGAAGACAGCATATGACCTATTTTCATCCCTAAAATAATCTTTCATTGATAATATTCTTTCCATCCAAAACTGAAATCTACCTTCCTCTACCCCTAAATTAAGGCTCTATAACTACTATTCTACCATCTTGACCTTCACTATCTTTCTATTGGTCAATTCAAAACCTGTTCCCAAACAGACCTATTGTATTAAATCTTTGTTGGCTTTTTTCAATAAACAAATATCATTATTTCTGAGTGGATTGGCAGTATCGGTAGAGGGTCGGACGCTATGCTTTCCAGCATAGTTACGTCTGAGTTCAAATCCCGCCGAGGTTGACTTTGCTTTTCATCATTACGGGGTCGATAAAATAAAGTACCAGTAATGCACTGGATAATTTCTGGCCTTGTGCCTAAAGTAGAAACAATTATTTCTGAAGACAGCATATATATGTGTAGGTATGTATATTCCTTCTGATAGTTTGTAAAAATTTTACATAAATCTATATGATATGCATACCAACACTAACATATATATCCTAGAAACGATCGTAAAATGATGAATATTTTAATATAAGGAATTGTTTCTTTGTTTATTCATTATTTTTATTAATTTATCTTGACTCTGTTTTCCTGTATTTTTCATCGGAAAAAGTTTTTTTTGAATACATCTTCTCTTTTCACGATATTCGGATTACATTGAGTTCTTCATACGGATTGGACACTACCGTACATTTGGTAGATTTATCTACACACACACATATATATATATATATATATATATATATATATGTGTGTGTGTGTATATATATATATACATATATGTATATATATATATATATATATATATATATATATATATATATATATATATATATATATATATATATATACATATATGTATATATATATACATATATATATATATATATACATATATGTATATATATATACATATATGTATATATATATACATATATGTATATATATATACATATATGTATATATATATATATATATATACGCATATATGTATATATATATATATATATATATAGGATATAGAAACTATGTAATATGACAGTGGTAGCCTGATGTCTGCTCCCATCTCTACTAGTAATTGGAGCAGGTTCTATGTTGTCTGAGATGACTGGGTTTTGGTTTTGAAATGTGTGTCTGAATTTAATTTATGGCTGATATATTCAGCATGAGCTCAAATATGTCAATTAACGTTTATTTTTGGATACAACTATCATTGATAGGGTATATAAGCTGCTTGATTACATATTTCTTTGTTGTTGTTTATTTTAAATACATCCCTTCTGGTGAAAGCCTAACTAGTTTAAAACAGAGCTAGAAGCATTTATCCTTTTTTTTTTATTTGTATGGGAATGTATATATTTGGCATATTGACATATCTATATAGTAAAACTTTGTTATAGGAATTGATTGATAGGTTTGGATATGTCAAGTCACAGCAACGAAACAACGGTACAAGTATTTCCATTGTCGATAATCTCTACCAGTGATGACTACAAGCAGAAAGAGAAAAATGAAATAAGTGTCTTGTTCAAGAACATAACACATCGCCCGGTCGAGGAATTGAACTCAAACTCATGACTGTGAATTCAATTTTCTAACAACTAAGCCACTTATATTCTGTACATATATATCCTTATCATATACTCCGTCTCTTTAGCTCACAACAACTTTATAATATGTATATATATATATATATATATCATCATCATCATCATTTTCCCTGCTTGCAAGGGTGAGACGGGAACTGATTCTGGCTTGATTTCTACAGCTGGATGTCCTTCCTAACACCAACCTCATTTACAGTGAGTGCTGGGTGCTTTTTTTCCGTGGCGCCTACACGTCCACTTTACAGTGTGGGCTGGGTGCTTTTTTGCCGTGGCACCTCCACGACTACTCTACAGTGGAATGATATGGAACCCAGTCCCTATCATCTCATTTCTACAACTGAGTAAACTGGAGCTATGTGAAATAAAGTGTCTTGCTCAAGGAAACAACACATCACCCGGTCTGAGAATTGAACTCACAACCTTTTCATTGCAAAGCCAATGCTCTAACCACTAAGCCATGTGCCTCCATATATATATAGTAATAATAATAAATGTGAAGACTAAAATCCAAAGAGGGCTCGATAGGGATAACTATATATGAAATATATAAGAAGCCTAGAGCAAATATTTATTAAAATAACAGATTAAAGTTTAAGCAAAGAATCGCTGCTTTCACCCTTAACGGGATCTTCTGAAACTAAAAAAAAAAAATCAATATGTGAACGCAGACATAAATATTTTGAAAAACGTTGCGACCGAAGGAAAACAGGAAGAAGATACGTTGGTTCGTGAAGATATTCCCTGGCAATGAATGGAAAAAAGCGAAGATAATATGTCGTTATTTCTCACATCTGAGAAAAACCACAAACCCTCCATCTCAATTCTACTTTTGAAAAGTACAAGAACTGCGAAACCAGTAAAGGAACCAAATAAATATATATTTTTTTTTTAGAGACTACAGTTGCATTTTCTATTTCATCTTTTTTCCTTATACTTTCACTCGTGTAGGACACCTTCTTTAAATTTTGTAAAAGAACCTCACTCTCTAATATATATATATATATTTCGTTTCTGAATTTGTTTAGCAAGATTCTTTATCTGAAATCGTGTGTTGAAACCGATATTGTTATACTTTGGGAGGGTCATGTTGCCAATAAGAAACACACGCACCAGTTGCTTTCACTTCAATTTATTATATATCATAAATTTATAAATTTACAAATTTACAAATCTACAAACTTATAAATTTCTGGTTGGTTGGTTGGTTCCACAACCAGATAGTTGTTTATATATATAGTCATAGTCCTTTCGTCACACACTCTGTGACCTCTTCAGTGACTGGGGATTCCTTTCTTCGTTTCTGTGCCTTTCCTTTCTTCTATCCTACGCCATTGTGTTTCTGTGTGTGTGTTGTGTGCTCAGTTTGCGCATGCGCCACATCCGGGTGTCTGTGTGTGTTTGTGTTCATTTTTCTATTTTTCTATTTATATTTTTATATTTGTTTATTTATTTATTTATTTATTGTTGGTTGGTTGTTTGTTCTATGTGTGTGTGTGTTTTCATTTTGTCCTTAATTGTAAGTTGTGATGTTGCTGTTCCACTCATATTTTCTATTTAATTTTGGTTTTAATTCTTTTATGCTTACTGCCTCTGTAATTTGCCTAAACATTGCGTCTTTTCTGTGTGTGGATTCTATTTTTATTTCTATGCTCTATAATCTACCCCTGTGTTCTATCTTAGCATGTTGGTAGAGCACAGATGATTCTTTATTATCTTGGAGGTCTCGCCAGTGTTCATTTATTCGTTCCCCTATACTACGAGCTGTCTCACCTATGTACACTATATTTTTGTTTCTACATTGTCCTTCAGTACATCTTATGCTATACACTACATTTCTAGTTTTACAGTTAATATGGGGGCTTATTTTACAGGTTATACATTTCTTATCTATACATGAGGGTCTTTGGAACGGGTATGTCTTGCTAATAAGTGTTTTTACGGAGGTACCAGGTCTTTCTACTATCTTAATATTGAGATTATGTTTATTTAGGGCCCTTCTAAATTTGTAGGCTAGTTCGCCTCTAGGGGTTGTATTGATGAACATTACACTCTGGTATTTATTGCTATCATACCATGAGTTTATTCTATTGGCCTTGTTCCTAGTTCTTTCTATTCTATTCCAAAATTTGCTCCTATACAAGGGGCAGATCCCATTTATGTCGTTATTTACCATTTTTTCCCATTTGGTTCTGGCTCCTTTATACACTCTGATTCTATCTCTCTGATTGTAGCCAGAGAACTGCATACGGTGGATGAAGTGTTGTATGTGTCTCTCTAGTTCTTCGGGGTTGCACATGCGGGACACATTTCTCATCACCCGTACCAAATCCGCAATCAGTATGTTGATTTCGGTATGGTCCGAAATGGCCGAGTTTCGGTGGATCAGATGTTTGGAAGTCATGGGTTTGGCATAATGGGAATGGAGGATTTGTTTTTGGTTGTTAATTGTATCTAACCAGAGTTCTGTCTCTAGTACAGGTAATCGATGGTTGGGGTGTCTACTTGGGTAGTCCATAGTAACTCTAATGCTCTGGTGGATGGAGTTTGCTATTTGCTGGATGCTTTCCATTGTGTTTTTCTCTAGTTCCTGACTGTTCTTTAGTGGGGGTGTCTTAACTACGATGTTTATATCATCTACGTAGCGGGAGTACATTATCAGGGTTAAGCTGTCTTCTAATTGTTCATTAAGTTTTTGTTTAAGTCTACTGTCCGACCATACCATGAATAAGTTAGCTATGTCGCCTGCAATGCTAACACAAATGGCTGCTCCTTCCTCTTGGGTATATGTTTTACCATTAAATTTGAACATATGTTCCTTAAGGGTTAATTTTATGCTGGCCCCTACCGCATGTGCAATCATTTTCTTCAGTTCATCGTGGTTTTCGGGTGTCCGTATGTTTCTGGTCCACCCGTTCCATCTATCTGTGTGGGTTTTCTTGGCCATTGAGGTAATGGTAGGTGGTCTGCCTCTTGCTGGTCTTGTAGGGCACAGGTTGCTAAGGTCATAAGTGTCTAGGTAACTATTACTATGGGTAAGCTTAAGTAGAAGTCCCAGCTCACTGGTATCAATCCTACGGAACTCAACCTTGCTCTCGCTGATCATTTCTACGCATTTCTCCACAGCAAAATCCACGTCAATAGATGGATACAGGGATACAACATCCATACTGTCTATTATGCAGTTTGTTAGGTCCCCAGATCGGTTACCCGCGCCGATTCTGCTGAAGAGGTCCTCCGTGCTGTCACACACATCTGGGGACATCTCAATGATGGGGCGTATGATCAGGGAGAGGAAGTAGGACAGTCTGTAGTTACTAGCAATGTTAGCCCCACAGACTGGCCGTGTTGGTGGTCCCGCGACAGGGTCCCAGCCCGTTTTATGGTCTTTTCGAAGCCCATACAACGCCGACACGTCATTGTTCCAGGCCTGGAAGTTGTTGGCAGTTCTTTTGTTGGGCTGCATTATATTCGTCCACATCACCATATGGGCATTGAGGGCTTTTTCTCTATCCTCATGCTCCTGTGGTGTTACCTCTCTTGTGTTAGTGATGTGGGGTTGCATTGCCTGGATGTAGTTTGGCAGGCTGTCAACCGACATTCTGCCAGACTTGTCTGTTGGAAAACATGCTATCTCTCCATTACGCGAGCGCTGCATGAGCTTACGCAAGCCATTTGCAGATTTTTCTCCCAGTTGCTGGGCCTCTATTCTATTATGCTTCTTGCTATACTGTTCTATAATATTTCTAAGTTCGGATTTAGCTATACTAAATTGTGCTTCTGTTTGTTCATCGACCTGCGACGGGAACTGCGTGCGTTTGTTAAATGGCAAAGTCGTGGCGTGGACTCGTCGTAGGTCGAATGATTTATCGGAGGGGTTATAAAACGGAGAGTTCCAGGCTGCTGCTTTATGTGTACTAGTGCTATTATTATTGTTAGTTGTGTTGTTTCTATTTCCACCAACAGCCTCAGCTTCATGGTTGTCTCTATATCTCTCATAATTACTCCTGTCTCTTTCCACTGGCTCAATGTTGTTATCTACCCTATTTTGTGTGTCTGTGTGTTCGTCTTGGTTATTCTCTTTGTCCTTAGTCTCCCATCTCCTTTTCCTTTTAATCCTATTACTTTCTCTTATTTCTCTGATTTCTGTGCTACTGTCATTACTTGTTTTCTGTGTCTGTGTGTTTGTTAAGATTGTGGTGGTGGTGAGAGGCATTGAATGCGTGTGTGTTGTTGTTGTTGATGTGTGTTGTTGTTGATGTGTGTTGTTGTTGTCTCCGTGTGTGTGTGTGTTATCGTTGTTGTGTGTGTTGTTATTGTTGTTTGTGTCTGCGTGTCTGTTGTTGTTGTATCTGGGTATGTTGCTATTGTTGTTGTTGTATCTGGGTATGTTGCTATTGTTGTTGTTGTTGTTTGTGTCTGTGTGTCTGTTGTTGTTGGGATGTGTGTTGTATATGTGTGTGCGTATATTGTTGCTTTGTTTTTGATGCTCCAGCGTAGTTTTGTAAATGATTTTTCTATTTCTGACAGACAACTAATCATATTTACCTTCTTGAATGTCGCAAATTTGGGTGGCAGACGTAACACAGACATTTCATTATTATCTATTTCCGTGTTTCCATAAATGTTGGTATTTTCGTTGTTGAACTCTTCAGATAATGAGGTGTCGGCCATGTTGATACCGTCAATTTTGTCGGGATATCTATTGGTATACTCTATAGTATCCCGATTTAGCTTTGCCTGTTTAAGCCACTTTAATTTTCTGTTATAGTGCTTATCACATTCTTGAGTAATGTACTGTTCTTCGGGGCGTATAAGGCTTATAAATGTTAGTTTTTCTGCTGGTGTGGTGATTTTAGATATTTCTTGTATTAGGTTACGCTTTAGTTTTTCTTGATGACTTAATTCTCTATAGATCTTTTTTATGTTTAGAATTAAAGTTCGTTTTAGCCTATCTGCTTGTTTTTTGGTGAGTTGTAATCTTCTAACGTCGGTATTGATGGTGTTGGTGTAGATTCTAGAAGTGGTGCACAGTTTTATGAAGCGTATTTGTCGAGATGTTATGGTTTTTCGTAGACAACAGAACATGGTAGTTTTCAGTATCTTGTTAGCCTGGCTAAGGCTTACGATATTTCGTTTCTGAATTTGTTTAGCAAGATTCTTTATCTGAAATCGTGTGTTGAAACCGATATTGTTATACTTTGGGAGGGTCATGTTGCCAATAAGAAACACACGCACCAGTTGCTTTCACTTCAATTTATTATATATCTATAAATTTATAAATTTACAAATTTACAAATCTACAAACTTATACATTTCTGGTTGGTTGGTTGGTTCCACAACCAGATAGTTGTTTATATATATAGTCATAGTCCTTTCGTCACACACTCTGTGACCTCTTCAGTGACTGGGGATTCCTTTCTTCGTTTCTGTGCCTTTCCTTTCTTCTATCCTACGCCATTTTATTTCTGTGTGTGTGTTGTGTGCTCAGTTTGCGCATGCGCCACATCCAGGTGTCTGTGTGTGTTTGTGTTCATTTTTCTATTTTTCTATTTATATTTTTCTATTTGTTTATTTATTTATTTATTTATTGTTGGTTGGTTGTTTGTTCTATGTGTGTGTGTGTTTTCATTTTGTCCTGTGTGTGTTTTCATTTTGTGTGTGTTTTCAATTGTAAGTTGTTTGTTCTATGTGTGTGTGTGTTTTCATTTTGTCCTTAATTGTAAGTTGTGATGTTGCTGTTCCACTCATATTTTCTATTTAATTTTGGTTTTAATTCTTTTATGCTTACTGCCTCTGTAATTTGCCTAAACATTGCGTCTTTTCTGTGTGTGGATTCTATTTTTATTTCTATGCTCTCTAATCAACCCCTGTGTTCTATCTTAGCATGTTGGTAGAGCACAGATGATTCTTTATTATCTTGGAGGTCTCGCCAGTGTTCATTTATTCGTTCCCCTATACTACGAGCTGTCTCACCTATGTACACTATATTTTTGTTTTTACATTGTCCTTCAGTACATAGTAATAGTTACCTAGACACTTATGACCTTAGCAACCTGTGCCCTACAAGACCAGCAAGAGGCAGACCACCTACCATTACCTCAATGGCCAAGAAAACCCACACAGATAGATGGAACGGGTGGACCAGAGCCATACGGACACCCGAAAACCACGATGAACTGAAGAAAATGATTGCACATGCGGTAGGGGCCAGCATAAAATTAACCCTTAAGGAACATATGTTCAAATTTAATGGTAAAACATATGCCCAAGAGGAAGGAGCAGCCATTGGTGTTAGCATTGCAGGCGACATAGCTAACTTATTCATGGTATGGTGGGACAGTAGACTTAAACAAAAACTTAATGAACAATTAGAAGACAGCTTAACCCTGATAATGTACTCCCGCTACGTAGATGATATAAAC